>CAXKVI010000001.1:61976326-62291326 GCA_964058755.1 Campiglossa producta | reverse complement strand
AGTCTGTTCAAGTTTATCGTAGAAGGAGTCCTTCTCTGCGTCGTCCGTCTCCTCAGTCGGCGCATAGGCGCAGATAAATGTTATGTTGAAAAATTTCGCTTTGATGCGGATCGCAGCGAGACGCTCGTCCACGGGGGTGAACGCTAGTACTTGGCGGCGAAGTCTCTTTCCCACCACGAATCCTACACCACGCGCTTTGCCGCGTGTCTGGCCACTGTAGTATACGTCACAAGGTCCGATGGTCGTCTTTCCTTGTCCCGTCCATCGCATTTCCTGCAGGGCGGTGATGTCAGCCTTTGCGTTAACGAGGACATCAACCAGTCGGGCAGCGGTACCATCCCTTGAAAGGGTCCGGACATTCCCGGTACATGCCCTAATATCCAAATCATTATGCCTTATTCGTTTTGCCGGGTCGTCAACATTAAAGGGGGTTCTCATCCGAGGCTTTAATTTATTTTTCATTGGACTAAATTTTTTACGTGGCGGGTCCCAAACCCAGCGCACAACCCGTTTCGGGGTTTTTGGAAAATATTTACACATTTATATAGCGAGCCGCTTGCTTCAAGACAGACGCCCGCTTGCAGCCGCACCTCATGGTGAACAGACGCTGCGCAAAAACCTCGGTGAGCCCTTAAACCAAGTATGTCAGAGTGGCCCCACCGGGGCTCCCTCTCTTTCTGCCGCGAGCCTAGGTAGCTCCCGTTGCCCAGAGTGCACGAACGAGGACGCAAGAGTCGGGATTGAGCAAGGTCACTTAGCAACCACACTCCATTACACTCCTACAAGCTATGATCAGTCAAAATAGATCGATCCCAATACATTTTTAAGACACTATTTTCGAGAATTGTCTCTGTTATTTTATTTTATTTTATTTTATTTTATTTTATTTTATTTTATTTTATTTTATTTTATTTTATTTTATTTTATTTTATTTTATTTTATTTTATTTTATTTTATTTTATTTTATTTTATTTTATTTTATTTTATTTTATTTTATTTTGTTTTATTTTATTTTATTTTATTTTATTTTATTTTATTTTATTTTTTTATTTTTGCTTCCCTGACTACCTACCTACAGATTTTGTTTTTGTAAACACTTTGTGTAAGCGCCTTGAAGTTGACGGGCTCGTGCTTATTATAGTAAACAAAACAACTCTCGTTTTCAGCAACAGCAATCAATGCAAGTTTTCATGACTACACACACAATTGCAATGAATGCAAACACAACAATGCAAGTGGTCATACCTACGTACATACACACATAACACCGGTTCTATAAGGTGAATGCGTGTTTAGCATTTCATGTTGTCGCACACACTGCTCGGCGAGACATATCGATACATACCAAATTTTATAACCTTAGAATTGTGGTTATTGCAAAAAAGGGAGAAAGCTGTTATGTTTGCGCATTTATATATAATAGATAGATATTTACTAAGCACATCGCATGTAACTATGTAAAGATATATATGAATATTATTTTAAACATTTGTAACAAAAGTTTGAGTCACAACAGAGTTTCCCTCAGTCAAGTAACCCATACATACCCTGCAGCGAAAGAAACTAGTTTAAAACTACTTTACAACTAGTTGGTGCACCGGGCCCAACTAGTCAGTGTTCTGTCTTTTTTCCATATAAGCAACTGGTAATTTTTACGTGTTGATGTCCTACGAGATGTCAATTGTCAGATTTCGACCAGAATATACCAGATATCTACTAGTCAGGAAATACCAGTTTCATACTAGTTCAACCTGTAGGTCGATTCCCTAACTATTTTATCGCCAAGTGTTAGCGTTAATTCTGTTTAACGCCACTTTAATCGCTTTTCCCTATTCTCTAAGTGTTAACTACACTAAAAGTCGATAAACTCGATCAGCTGTTTTCGCTAACACTTATTGTAGCTAGTTATCGCGAATTAATTTGATGGTGTTTAAAAGTGTTTAATAGAAAATAATAAATTAGAATTGAAATAAAAATGTCTTTTAAGTTTGTGGCGCTTTATTTGGTGCGAAATATTGAAAATATGGAAGTGCGTTAAAGGCAAGTTAGAGAATCGCAGTTTCGTTAAGAACAAACGCCAAACCCTGGCGAAAACCTAAACGCTTGGCGAGTGGTTAAAAGTTAGGGAATCGGGCTACTGGACTAGTATAATTTCCATAAAATGAACTAGTGCACATACTAGTCCAAAAAAGACTAGTATAAAATATACTAGTCCCATACTAGTTCAAAAAGCATTCAACCTGGACTAGTATGATTTCAACCAGAATTTTCCTGGCTTACCCTTTATTTTATCCCTCGACTTTATTTTCATGTTTATTCTTAAGAAAGCAGTTGCTATTTGTATTTACCCTATCACGAAAAAACTACTAACTAAATAATGGCGGCGATATACCAACAGGTTATCATAACCTCTAACGAGATTTTTAGCCGAGCTTCTCTTTCCAACTTGTAGTGTGTTGCTTTTGAGTTTTCCTACAAGTTGGCGGGACCTACAGTTTTTTGCCGACTCTGAACGGCACTTGCAAAGCAAATGAATTTTTTGCTGAGAAGCTTCTCATGGCAGAAATACACCCGGAGAGTTTGCCAAACTAATGCCGAGGGGCGGCCCCGTTTAGAAAAATTGTTTTTCTAAATAATTTTTGATGTTACTTTTGCCGGGCATCGAACCGCCACGACTTGGTGTAGAAGGCCGAACACTTAACCGCTACACCATGAGAGAAAACGAAACGAATGAATTTTGTGTTTTTCAACTGTTATAATTTCATACAGAAAATTTTAGTTGTATACTAGTATGAAATGGATATTTCCTGACTAGTATGAGTTCTGACAGAAAATTATAGTTGTATACTACTATTTTTCTGACTAGTTTGAGGTTTCGCTGCAGGGTATGTACAACGCAAATTTATAATTACAAAATACAAATCATCGCCCTTTTGAAAGAAGTATGAATGCGCAATATTTTGCAATCATATCACAAGATGGCAAACAAGGTGATGTTAGAAAGGTGATGTTAGAAGGTATATTATATTTACCCCCATATTCAAAAAAAAAAATAAAAGGTTTATAATGCTGTTATTATTCAAAATTTATATGGAAGGACCATTAAAAAAAACTTTATAAATAAATTATATTTTTTATGAATATTTTTATTTTTCAATCATAATATGAAATGGTAAGTAAGTAGCTAAACAAACTCCCTAAATAAAAGATTTATAATTTTTTTTTTTAAATCAGTTACTTAGTTTTATTCTTATCGGTTGTTAGAGTGAAAATAGATTAAGATCACGGTTCGAATACGGCCCGCGTTTTAAAATTGGGAAAACCTTCGAATTTAAGTAGAGATACGACATTTTGAATTTGGCTGAGAGGAAACCTCACGAAAGTGTCGGTTTCTGGTGGGAGTTTCGAATCTCACTGTATGTAAAAATTTAAAAAACATTTTTTCTGGGGCTTTTTGACAAGAACTACTTACTTCAAATTTTGAAAACCCCTCTCACAATATTTTTTAGGGGCAAAAAGATCTTTATCCCATAGGTTGAGGATCGTAACCACCTAGAAGGCGCAAACCTCAACCTTTTTCGAAGAACCTTTCGAAAAGTAACATATAAACACCTCATACATACTCGAATTTTGAATACCTTTCACAACTTTGAGTGATAAGGTTTAAAACTGCTCAGGAGGTACCGAACTCAAGCTTTTCCAAAAAATTAACTGACATTTTTAAGGAATGAAAAATGTGTTCTGAAAAGTTGTTTAAAGCAAGGAAAAAAGTAATTAAATTTTAAAAATCGGATATGATAAACAGAAAAAGACAAACTATTTTAAACGATCGGTTTCAGTAACTCTCACTCACATTAAAAAAATGTTGTCGTGGCTAAGTTGGCTTCCCTTCCTAAAAACAATTTTTTATCCTATTTTTTGTTAGTAGCTGTGGATTTATATACGAGTATGAATTATGACTTATTTGTTTAATTTCCGCCCTGTCATCCATATTTTAGTGTAGAACTAAGGCTCCCTATCCACATCACAACTGGTTGCAAATATACAAATATTTGTTAGTCTATGCATGTATGTAATGTGTCGGATTTATTGGGCGGAGTGTGGGTGCTGAGTTGTGGAAATATAAGAAGCAGTCTAACGTTATTATAATGCATTGCCTAGTTGTAATTTGTAAGTACGCACTGGTAACTAACCCACAATATTGCAAGTTTTAGTAGGGCTCTATTAGAAGTGCAGTGGCGCTCCTATAAGCCAAATTTCGTTGTTGTTGGTTTGTACGGATGCACCGCATTATCTTACATAGAGAAATATGAGCTGGTAATGGATAAGAACTGCCCGTGATTTTGGTTGAATCAACAGATATTTTGGTTGATATAACTATATTATGGTTGATGTGACCAAATCACTATCAATTCTTTTGCGTTCTTTTTAAAAAAGGTGAAAAAAAATTATTATTAGATTCAGATTTTTAAATTAAAGTCTAGAGGTCTATCATCGCTAGTTTAGATTTTACAGTCTTTACCTCAAATGTGGTATAAAAACGACAAACCATTGTTGTAAAACACCATTTACCTGAACATATTTTTGAAGGAAATCGAATTCCCTACAAAATTTGCATTGACCAAAATTTTCTCAGACTAGCCCTTTTCTAGTATTCTAGCTTCAAAAATTAGCATGTCTTTTTTTCAAAAATATCCATGTACAACAAAGATAGATACAGATTCTTAAAGGAAACACCTTTTTTTTTTGTAAAGTTACTTTTTCAAAACTTATTTAGTATTAAATTAAAAAAAATCATATTTCCGTCCATTTTTGGTGTTTTTGATCCATTTTTATACCTTTCATGAACATGAAATGGTATTATAACTTTGGTCCGATGTTTGTAAATATGAGAAGAAGAAGAGATGGACCCATCAATAAGTATACCGAAATGATCAGGATGACGAGCTGAGTTGATTTAGCCATGTCCGTCTGCCCGTCTGTCCGTCTGTCCGTCTGTCTGTTTGAACGCAAACTAGTCCCTCAATTTTTGAGATATCTGGCTGAAATTTTGTATGTGGCCACCATTTTGTAATATAGGAATCATTTGTCGGAACTGACAAGATCGGACCAGTATAACATATAGCCCCCATACAACCGATTGTTCAGATATAAGGTTTTTTGGCCAAAACTTCCGCAATTAAAAAGTTAGGAACGTAAAATTTTGCAACTCGAGTACTTTCTATTTATGTAGTGTATATAGTGAAAATCAACGAAATCAGGCAAATGTAACATATAGCCCCCATACAACCGATTGTTCAGATATAAGGTTTTTTGACTAAAACTTCTGCAATTAAAAAGTTAGGAACGTAAAATTTTGCAACTCGAGTACTTTATATTTATGTAGTGGATATAGTGAAAATCAAAAAGATCGGGCAAATGTAACATATAGCCCCCATACAACCGATTGTTCAGATATAAGGTTTTTTGACTAAAACTTCTGCAATTAAAAAGTTAGGAACGTAAAATTTTGCAACTCGAGTACTTTCTATTTACGTAGTGTATATAGTGAAAATCAACAAGATCGGGCAAATGTAACATATAGCCCCCATACAACCGATTGTTCAGATATAAGGTTTTTTGACTAAAACTTCTGCAATTAAAAAGTTAGGAACGTAAAATTTTGCAACTCGAGTACTTTATATTTATGTAGTGGATATAGTGAAAATCAAAAAGATCGGGCAAATGTAACATATAGCCCCCATACAACCGATTGTTCAGATATAAGGTTTTTTGACTAAAACTTCTGCAATTAAAAAGTTAGGAACGTAAAATTTTGCAACTCGAGTACTTTCTATTTACGTAGTGTATATAGTGAAAATCAACAAGATCGGGCAAAGGTAACATATAGCCCCCATACAACCGATTGTTCAGATATAAGGTTTTTTGACTAAAACTTCTGCAATTAAAAAGTTAGGAACGTAAAATTTTGCAACTCGAGTACTTTATATTTATGTAGTGGATATAGTGAAAATCAAAAAGATCGGGCAAATGTAACATATAGCCCCCATACAACCGATTGTTCAGATATAAGGTTTTTTGACCAAAACTTCTGCAATTAAAAAGTTAGGAACATAAAATTTTGCAACTTGAGTACTTTCAATTTATGTAGTGTGTAGAGGAAAATCAAGAAGATCGGGTAAATATAACATATAGCCCCATACAACCGGTTGTTCCGATATAAGGTTTTTTGGCCAATACTTCCGCATTTAAAAAGTTAGGAACGTAAAATATTTCACCTTTAGTACTTTCTACATATGTAATGTGTATAGTGTAAGTCAGTACAATTGAACACGTATAATATATAGCCTCCATACAATCGATTGTTCCGATAACTCGGATCCTATTATTTTGTAAGTTTTTTTAAATTATAACAAAGATGTGTAATGTGTATAGTAAATATAGTTAAATTGAAACAGGCTGTACTGGGGATCGAACAGTGAAAATCGTGACGCTTATTCATGAAAGGTATATAGCCTTCGGCACAGCCGAAGACAGCTTTCCTTACTTGTTTTTTCTAAATTTTGTTTATTGATATTCTACATGATTAACTCAATATTATTACAAAAAAATACACATTTCTCATATACGTTCAAACATATTTTTGCTTAATATAGGCTTTCTCTGCGGGGGTGTAGTTTTACAGTCTTCAAATGGCGCAGCTAAAAAAAAAAAAAATGTTGACGGATCTGTGACCTCAATACATTAACTTTCATGTAGTTTGGCGAGCTAAATCCAAATCCGTGATCAGAAGTAGCCTAACAGGTCGCAGTTCTTCACTAACCTTCACAAAATAATATTGGACTTTTTTGCACAGTTAGGGCCGAACCTCGGGCCCGTTGTTATGTTATCGAATTCGGATTCAGCATCCAATTTCCCTTAAGAATATGTATTTAGCTTTATTCGATGTTGATTTTTTCATGTTTCGCAAATTTTCCAACCAAAATCGGGAATTCCGACAAACTTTCAGTCTAGGTAGCTTTTGTAGGGACTTCAATTTCCTACAAAAATATGTTCAGGTAAATGGTGTTTTTCAACAATGATTTGTCGTTTTTATACCAAATTTGAGGTTAAGTCTGTAAAATCTTAACTAGCGATAATAGACCTCTAGACTTTAATATCTGAAAAAATTACAGTAATTTTTTCACCTTTCTTAAAAAGAAAATCAATATAATTTTTGAAAACAAAAACGAAATTTGGAATTTTTTGCCCAGTCTAATATACATACATACATATATACCAGCCAATAAATGTTACTTTATATTGACTTACTATTACACTGCGCAACACGAAAAAAATACCTGGGACGAGATAGCATTTTTCTGGTAGATCTCAATGAAATTAGAAGAACTGCGTAAAAGAAATTTGCCAGACACCATCAAAATCTTGAGTTAGGGGTCAAAACCGGGTTTTCGTACCTTTGCACACTTATGACCCTATATCTTAGGTGTATGTATGTAATAGCCATGGATCGCGTCAATATGAATGTAACGTGTGACACCCCTCTTATGAAAACGGCCCAAAAGCTTAGGCCCCTGTTATGGAATTGACGTTTTTCGATGTTCATGCAATCGAAATTTTTGCAAACATGTCATGAAAACTAGTTTTCACATATGCAGTTTTATATCTCAGGGGTGGTTTAAACCCCTAAAACTGCCCTCTGGCTGCGCCCCTGGCGTCATATATCTACACACAAAACCTTCAAAAAGTTGTGCACGAAATTATAAAAAAGAAGCAATATACAGCTTGATTTGCTGATTTGCTTGATTTTCTTTAACAACTTCTATGGCCAAATATAAGCTCCGAAAGCTATAGCAAATAAAGCCATGCGAGATAACGCCATATGGCTCTATCTCCCATCCAATTGCGAGGTAAAGCCATATGGCATTATCACGCTTCGTATTGAGAGATAATGCCATATTTTTTTTTTTTTTTTGTCAATTGTGAGTTAAAGCCATATGGCCTTATCTCTCATATGAATTTATTTGTCATTGTGAATGTGCATTTAATTGTTATTCATTTCACCTGGCAACTTTCTTAAGCAATGTCATATTGTCATATGGAAAATATGTCGCGGCCTTATGTCTAAAGGTATGAAATTAGCACGCTTATAAGAAAGTTGACTTAGAAATACTACAGGGCATCGTAGCTGATTTGTTATAAGCAATTGCTTTAACCGCTTCGGTGCAGACACAGTAGTTCTGTGTCCGAAAATCCATCTGATGTGGACCCTGGAAAGTCCGAAACGCGTCATGGTATCCATAGGTACTTTTCCTACATATCTATATATAGGTAACTATGTGCAGTTTTCAGATATTTTATTCATTTTTGACTAGGAAATCTGTGTTTTTGTTGGTTTTATTTGCACTCATACTCTTTCCAACACATATGTATGGCATTTGTAAGGATATATTGAAGTGGTCTTGTGACTGAAAAATGTTGCTTACCCTTGCATACCTACAATCTTTTTTAAATAACACACATCCCAACAAACAATTTTATCAAACATCAGTCAATCAATCCTCTTCCCAAATTTCAACCGTTAGTTCTCAAACGCGTTTCAAATAACAGGTTTCAAATTAAGGGCATATTTATACCCAGCGTACTAGTACTAGTACAAGGGTATTATGATTTTTGTCCACATAACGGTACTACGTAACGGCACAAAATAATCGAGATAGATACAGAGTTCCATATATGAAAATTCTTAGGTTGAAAATGGAAAAAATCGGATGATAACCACGCTCTTTTTCGATATCGAAATTTTCGAAAATAACACAAATTGACATAACTTGAGTAAAAATTGAGATATTTTCATGAAATTTTGCTACTGAAAATAACCAAGTCCCCTTTTTCGATATCGAAAGTTTCATGGCACCGCCCACTTTTATGGAAGCGTTGTTGAAAATTCGACTGGTCATAAAATTTAAACTGATTACGGTAGAATCATGAAATTTGGGACAACGTATATTAGCATTACATGGAGTATACCTGATGAAATTGGACGAAATCGCTTCCGACCACGCTTGCTTTCGATATGGAAAATTTCGCTAATTAAATTGTATAATTTGGTAGGTAAATCCTCCTGGTCATTCTATTGTGATTTTAAACTTTAAAAGCGGGCATGGCACCGTGCCTTTTTAAGGGGGAGGACGTTTTTGAAATTTCGACTGGTCATAATTTTAAAACTGATTATAGTAGTCGGTTTACCGGAACTTAGACCTCCTTACTTGTGAGAAATATAGAATTTTCAACTTTTTCTGGAATGGAATCCAGGACTCTTATTGAAATATTTATTCAACGGTATAAGTGATGCAAAACAAATACCTCATTATAATAAAAAGCGAGTTTTATTTGAATTCATATAGTTCAACAAATAATGATGAAATGAGAGTAAATTGACTATCACAAAGAATGTTCGAAATTAAACTGGGAAGCAATATTTCCTCAAGCATTGGATTTTTTCCTGTTCTATGTTTGGTGGGATGCTATTTGCATACGTATATATATGCCACATAAATACCTAATAGATTCAGAATTTTACACAAACCCTCTAGATTCTGTGGGTTACATGTTATGAAAGTAAAAGTGAAAGTGTTGCTTTTGGTAGCATTTCAAATGTAAATTTCACGCTTAGCTAATTTCGCAAAACAACGAGATTCCTACTGTGCAACAATGATGCAACTTGTGTCATCAATTGTAGTGTTAACAAATCTGATACATTCAAAAGCGTGTGCATTATTCTGCCTAGAAAAACAAAGCAACGTGTTCTGCTTTCAGTGTTGGTGACTTCAATTTTTCCTTGCGGCTTAAATTTAGGTTTGAATTATTGATTCAGTTTCCATCCTGAAAATGTAGCATGTTTTTTAGAAACGTAATGTAATTACAGTGTAGGAGTGTAATGGGGGTGGTTGCTGTGCGACCTTGCCCAATCCCGACTGTTGCGTCCCCGTTCGTACACTCTGGGCAACGTGAGCTATCTAGGCTCGCGGCAGAAAGAGACGGAGCCCCGGTGGGGCCACTCTGACATACTTGGTTTAAGGGCTCACCGCGGTTTTTGCGTAGCGTCTGTTCACCATGAGGTGCGGCTGCAATCGGGCGTCTGTCTTGAAACAAGCGGCTCGCTATATAAATGTGTAAATATTTTCCAAAAACCCCGAAACGGGTTGTGCGCTGGGCTTGGAACCCGCCATGTAAAAAACCTAATTCCAATGAAAATGAATTCAAAGCCTCGGATGAGAACCCCCTTTAATGTTGACGACCCGGCAAAACGAACAAGGCATAATGATTTGGATATTAGGGCATGCACCGGGAATGTCCGGACCCTTTCAAGGGACGGTACCGCTGCCCGACTGGTTGATGCCCTCATAGGCGCAAATGCCGACATCACCACCCTGCAGGAAATGCGATGGACGGGGCAAGGAAAGATGACCATCGGTCCTTGTGACGTATACTACAGTGGCCAGATGCGCGGCAAAGCGCGTGGTGTAGGATTTGTGGTGGGAAAGAGACTTCGCCGCCAAGTACTAGCGTTCACTCCTGTGGACGAGCGTCTCGCTGCGATCCGCATCAAGGCGAGGTTTTTCAACATAACATTTATCTGCGCCTATGCGCCGACTGAGGAGACGGACGACGCAGAGAAGGACTCCTTCTACGAAATCGTGCTTGGCGACTTTAATGCCAAGGTGGGCAAGGAAGGAGTCTTTGGTCCTACAGTTGGAAAATTCAGTCTCCACGATATAACATCACCCAACGGCACTAGGTTGATTGACTTCGCCGCTTCCCGTAATATGGTCATCAGTAGTACCAGGTTCCAGCATAAGCGAATACACCAAGCCACCTGGCTGTCCCCTGATCAAAGAACCAGAAACCAGATTGATCATGTCATGATCGACGGCAGACAGAGCTCCACCGTTCTAGACATGTGTACCCTACGCGGTCCCAATATCGACTCGGACCTTTATCTTGTTGCAGCCAAGATACGCACACGCCTCTGTGCAGCGAAGAAAGTACGCACAGTAACGGAAGGAAAGTTTGACGTCGAGAAGCCGCGCGTGACACAGACAGCTGATAATTTCTCCACTCGACTCTCACACCTGCTATCAGAGAGCAATCCTCCACTTAACGATGTAACCGAGCAATGGAAGCATATCTCTCACTCATTACGTACCGCCGCTGAGGCCACTAAAGGGTTTCAGCGAGCCCGCAAGAACAACTGGTACGATGAGGAATGCACCACACCCTCGATCAAAAAGGACGCTGCATACAGGGAGACGTTGCGAACGGGCGCAACCCGCAGTGTATGGCAACGCTATCGTGAGGCGAAGAAGGAAGAGAGACGCCTTTTCAGAAAAAAGAAACGTGAGGCCGAAAGGCTTGAGATGCTGGCTGACAGGAATGATGCCCGAAAATTCTATGAAAAGATCCGGCGGATGACGGAAGGTTTAAAGACCGGGGCAAGTTCCTGTAAGGACAATAACGGCGACCTGGTAACCGACGTACAGAATGTACTTAAATTATGGAGGGAGCACTTCTCCTCACTGCTAAATTGCGAGGGAGACGTCGAACCCTATACCCCAATCCCTGACGATGGAAAAGTCGTCCCACCACCTGACTATGATGAAGTGAGGATAGCAATATCCCGGCTCAAAAACAACAAATCGCCTGGGAAAGACGGACTACCCGCCGAGCTGTTCAAACACGGAGACGAAGAGCTGGTAAAAAGCATACATCAGCTCTTATGCAGAATATGGTCAGATAAGTGCATGCCTCCAGATTGGAATTTAAGTGTGCTTTGCCCAATCCACAAGAAAGGCGATCCCGCTAACCCCAGCAACTACCGCGGAATCAGTCTTCTTAATATCGCATATAAGGTTCTTTCTAGCGTGAAAGACTGTAGCCCATCGTAGACAAACTGATTGGACCTTATCAGTGTGGCTTTAGGCCTGGTAAGTCTACCATCGACCAGATTTTCACGATACGCCAAATCCTGGAGAAGAGCCATGATAAAAGAATCGACACTCACCATCTCTTTGTCGATTTTAAAGCCGCTTTTGACAGCGCTAAAAGGAGTTGCCTGTATGCCGCCATGTCTGAATTTAACTTCCCTGCAAAGCTTATACGGCTTTGCCAAATGACGTTGAGCAAAACCAACAGCTCCGTCAGAATCGGGAAGGACCTCTCTGAGCCATTTGAAACCAAACGAGGTTTCAGACATGGTGACTCCCTTTCGTGCGATTTCTTAAACCTGATGCTGGAGAAGATAATTCGAGCGTGCAATTGCTGGCGTATGCCGATGATATTGATATCATTGGCCTTAACAACCGCGCCTTAAGCGCTGCCTTCTCTGGACTGGATAAGGAAGCGAAAAAAGTGGGTCTTGCGGTGAACGAGGACAAGACGAAGTATCTGCTGTCATCAAAGAAAGAATCGGCGCACCTGCGCCTTGGCAGACAAGTCACCGTTGATAGCTACAAGTTTGAAACGGTGAGAGGCTTCGTCTATTTGGGAACCAGTATTAACACCGAAAGTAATATCAGTCTAGAAATCCAACGGAGAATCACCCTTGCCAACAAGTGTTACTATGGACTAAGTAGGCAATTGAGAAGTAAAGTTCTCTCTCGACAAACAAAGATCACGCTCTATAAGTCTCTCATCATACCAGTCCTGATGTACGGCTCGGAATCATGGACAGTGTCAAGAGAAGATGAGATGGCCCTTGGAGTATTTGAGAGAAAAGTTCTCCGGAAGATTTATGGTCCTTCCCGTGATGCTAACGGCGAGTATCGGAGGAAATTTAACGATGAGCTGTACGAGCTTTACGCAGACCTGACCATAGTTCAGCGGATTAAAGCCCAAAGGCTCCGCTGGCTGGGTCATGTTATGCGCTCTCCCATTCAATACCCACCGATCTCTAAACTGGATTAACTAATAGCTACACTACTTACCGAGAAAATTGCTTATTAGAATTTAAAATGTCATTGGGACATATGGGAGAAGCAGCCAGTTTTTTGAGTTTTTTGAACATTTCGTTTTTTTTTAGTTTATCGCTGTTTAGGTCTATGTATGCGATATGTACTCGGGCACATTCGCCTTCCCCTGTTTTCTCCAAATTTATCAGTGCTATCGATATTTAATCATCAATAGGTTGTTCTTCGGTGGTTTTCCTTCTATTTAACTTTCCTTGACATTTAAAATTTGCATCTGATCGTAAACAATAGAGAATATTCTCTTTTCTGCTTTGGTGCTAACACCTCCGCACGTAAGTCTTATTGTAACTTGATTTATTTTGATAATGCATATGATAAAGTTTTTCAAGGGTGTGATACCGCCTATACATATTTCGTTTAGTAAAATTTTAAATCTTTAAAAGAGTTTATTTAAGAAAAAAAAAAATCTAAAATGATTCAAAATAGGTTTTACGTCTTGGCTATGGGTTCAGTTTCGCCAAATTCGGGATGTTCATATAACACTACTCGACAAAAAAATCTCCAAGAATGATTTTACATATAAAATCTTCTCCTGATTCCGAATATCACATCCATTTGGCTGTGGCAGATCTGGTTTTCCCGATATCGGTGAATATATGAAAATTCCCAATTTTGCAAAACCTACTTCATATAGGTGCGTCAAAAATTTGTGTTTTTTATTTTTTCGAATTAAACTGTTAAATTATACATTATACTAATACAAGTATCTTCAGTAGTTTGGCAACTTTGCCAAAAAACGTTCAAAATAATTTGAAAAAATTAAATTTTTTACAATATTTCAGATTTAACCACTTTAAAATCAGAAAAAGTCTAGGGACGAAAAAAAGTTAGCCCTTCTATACCGAAGGCGTTTCAATTGCGAAATAATTAAGCACGCCAGTACCTACTATATTGTGATGTGCACTTGACTTTATAGGCCACGTTTTATGGAAAGTCCTCTATTAAAGATTTATATTTTTACCCGATAAATTTTCAAAAATTTCCATATCCTCGACATTTGATAGATGATGCCTATGTATAATTTTCTGCTGATTACGAATATGTAATCATTTGGTTTAAAAGTATAACAGTTTTCGGGATATCTTTAAATTTCAGTTTTTGAGATAGTAAAAAAGTTGGATTACTGATCTATCAATATCTCCCCCATTACCTTCTCGGTTTTTATGAATTTTTATTTTTTATCCAAATTTTTAATTCTTTTTCGACCAACTGCTATACCAAGGACATTGGAATTAAGGAACCAACAAATTCCTTTTCCGAGAAGTACAAAAAGGTGAAAACTATCAACTTTTAAACATTTTTAATATACATCATTAAATATCAAAATATCTCGAAAACTATTTACTTTTAAACCAAAAGATTATATATTCGGAGTCAGCAGAAAATTCTACATAGAAATCATTTATCAAATGTCGAGGATATGAAAATTTCGGAAAATTTGTTGGGTAAAAAGTAAGAACTGAAACAGAAACTGCAACCGTAACCGTAACCGATTCATTTTTCAAAACCGAAACCGAAACCGTTATTTTGATCTAAAAAAGAACGAAACCGAAACCGCTTCAAAAGCCGGGCCCGGTTCAAACGGTTTTAAATAATTACTTACATACGAGTCAATCCATATGAAAATGTCTAATATTAGCCAAAATCGTTGCTGACTAGTCTCGGATTTTGCTCAAACTTTGAGGGACACTTCTTTAGGGTCCTAAGGGAACAAATTTACACACATTTAATTTTTATAACCACTCGTTTCGAACTGGTCGAATTACAAAGTTTGAAAAACGTAATTTTTAGGCTTACCCTGTTATTGCTGTACAAATGTTTCTATTAGAGATATCCATACTTTCAATATAGCGTTTTAAAGGCAAAAGAGAGCTGTTTTTTTTAAAAGTAAATAATAAATCATATAGCGAGTACCTGGTATTAAAAATCTGGTACTGAAAATACGTAATTTTTATTTTTTTTTTGTCGATTTTAGCTGGCTCTGGCGTCTTCACTGTGTTAAGTAGCCACTCAATTTTTTCAGAAATTAAGGGTACATATCCTAAAAGAAGCTAACCCATCCATCGGCCAAAAAACTCACTCCTTATGGATGAATTAATATCTCGAAATTCATACGTTTTGAAATATCGTGTTTTTCAGGCTCTAAAACAGACATGTTTCTCAAGAGATAAAAATACGAATTTCTCATGGACTTCACTCCTGACCTTTAGCTGCTAATACATCAACATCTAGATTTGGATCTCCTAAACCAATATACATTGTTTTTTTTTTTTTTCAAAGTAAATTTTCGTATTATTTTTGAGACTTTTTTCAATCAACCTTTACATAGTCTGAAAGCTGAAGCTTCCAACTTTCCAACAAAAAACAGCATAGAACTGAACCGTGTTAGTCTTCCACGCAGAAAACTGAAGCGTGTTAGTCTTCCACGCAGAGAACGAAGTGTGTTAGTCTTCCACGCAGAGAACTGAAGCGTTATTTTAGCAAGAGTAGATACAATTACATACTCGTACAATGTAAAATTACATGGAAAAAGTGAAAGTCAAATGTTTTCGTCAGTGTTGAAACTGGAAAAAAGCATAAAATACTTCTGCCATCATCAAAACGGATCAAATATTATAGTTAGCTCGCTCTTGGTAGGAATTTCTTTCATAAAATAATTGGGTTTTTGAAGCTACATAAGTAATTTTAAGTAAAAAATAAAATATCTCCTATGATATTTATGGATGTGTGTACATTAAATAAAATTAAATTTTCTATATGATTCAAATAGGTGGCAGCGGCAGTGTGCTCCAACCACACCAACTGTTCGGGTATCGGTACCTTGTAAAAATCAACATCAAAATTATTAAAAAAAATTCTAAATAGGGGCGACCCTCGGCAGTGGTTTGGCAAACTCACCGAGGGTATTTTAGCCATGAAAAGCTTCTCAGCAAAAACTCATCTGCTGTTGCAGGTGCTGTTCGGAGTCGGAAAAACCTGTAGGTCCGGCCAATTTGTAGGAAAAAACTTAAAAGCAGCACACCACAAGTTGAAATAGAAGCTTGACAAAAATCTCGTTATCTCTGTTAGTATATCGCCGCCATTAGCTTTTTTTTATGGTTCCAAAAAGCATGTCTTGTTTCTCGTTTTTAATTAAATTTGAAAGAAGTTATAACAAAATTATTCCATTTAAATTTGAAATTAATATCTTGTTTTACCTAAACCCATTCAAGTCCAAGCAATTCGCTCCTTCGAATTGATTATTAGTCAATGGGTAAATTTCCAAGTTCATACATAAATACACGTGCAAGCAATTTAAATTATACATTTTCATTTAGAGCAAAGTGTTGTAATATTTGCTCTACATACTTGGCTTCAACTGGGGTCAATTCGGCAGCATGTCATCCCAGCGCACTTCAAATTGGTGGTCAACAAGAATGGCGGTAATTACCCACAATTGCTTTCTCGCACCTTTTACTTAATTTTATTATTTATAATAAGTGAACACTTTTTACATAATTATAATTTCGGAGGCACTGCATTGATGATGTGCAATAAAGCCATTTAAGTTTAGGTCGTTGTGAGTGTAAACTTGTATGTACATTATACTAGATTTATTTTTTCCCCCTTTAACTATACAGCTATTTTTTCAGAATTGTGGAAAAGTTGCTTTACATGAAAAAGCTTTTTTAGAGGTTTGATGAAAATTTCTTAAAATCAAGGACTGAACCGAAACCGAAACCGTAACCGTAACCGATTAAAACCGATTCATTTTTTCAAAACCGAAACCATAACCGTTATTTTTTTCTGAAACGAACGAAACCGAAACCGTTTCAAAGCCGGAACCGGTTCCAAACGGTTTTGAATTTTTTTGTGGACACATATTTATTTTAAAAGAGGCTACCCTGATTAATTTTCATGAAAGATGGTTAAGCAAGACACTTTTTGACCTCAATATCAAAATTCCGAAATAATTGAACTATAAGCGAATGAAGCCATCGAAAAAAATGTAGGTATGACATCCGAAAAAAAAAATGTTTAGTGGCCGTCTCAGAAAAAAAAAAAAAAAAAAAAAAAAAAACTAATGGCGGCGATATACCAACAGGTCATCATAACCTCTAACGAGATTTTTAGCCGAGCTTCTCTTTCCAACTTGTGGTGTGTTGCTTTTGAGTTTTTCCTACAAGTTGGCGGGACCTACAGTTTTTTGCCGACTCCGAACGGCACTTGCAAAGCAAATGAATTTTTTGCTGAGAAGCTTCTCATGGCAGAAATACACCCGGAGAGTTTGCCAAACTACTGCCGAGGGGCGACCCCGTTTAGAAAAATTCTTTTTCTAAATCATTTTGGATGTTACTTTTGCCGGGCATCGAACCGACACGACTTGGTGTAGAAGGCCGAACACTTAACCGCTACACCACGGCGGCCGGCCGTCTCAGAAAGCATCACTCATATTAACGTTCGATTTCAACATTTTTCTAATAGAAAAAGTATCTAATAGAAAAAGTAGAGTCAATTTTTTAAACTTATTTTGAAGAAAGTTTTTTTCCATAAATAGCGGAAGTAATATACTATATATTGGAGAAAATTCATCATTACCACCGAAGTAAAGTTATAAAAATTCAGACTTATTTTGCACAATTTTTTTGTGTTGGTGTTTTTATTTGGAAACCGAAACCAGAACGAAACCGTAACCGACACCGAAATAAGTGTTGAAGAACGAAACCGGAACCGAAACCGAAACACGTTACAAAACCGTAACCGAAACCGGAACTTTATTTTCATCGGTTTCATACCTTGCTTAAAATATATGTACAAAGAGTTTAAAAGTTATAAATGAAAAAATATTCGTGCATTAAGCATAGAAAAATTCTTTCATAGGTTTCACACCATGTCCTAAAAATTCGCAAATCTTTCATATAAGTTAGCATTGAAATTACAGAAAATGTTCTATATGGAAGTATAAATATATGCATAAATGGACACTGAGAAGGGTTTACCTTCAAGCTGGGTAGTGGCCTAAGGTGTTAGACCTTCTAGCATACAAGTCACTACAGTGTTGTGAGTTCGACTCTCACAATGCCGGGAAGAAAAGTCCATGAAGAGATGTAATTCCAGTATCATCGAAACATATGTCGGCTTGTCTGGTTCCTGCAGCGCGTGGGTAAATTTTTCTCAAAAAACACATTTTCATACAATCCCGAAAATTGCTTCACAATACCGTCGGTATTTACAGCAATAGACTACAAGTCAAAAGCAACAAAGAGTTTAAATATATACTTTTTCATAGAAAACTCTCACTTTTTGGTTCAGTGTAGAAAATTGAGTTCCCGAAAACAAAAATTTTTTTTTGCGAGGTCATTCTCGAGTAATCGACCCTTGGTATGGTTACCTGATTCACATTTTTAATTTGGAAGAGAAACATAAACTCAAAAATCAAAATTTAAAAAAAAGGAAGGCCGCGCCTAAGTCATCCCGAGAGCTTCGATGTATGGAACTCTATATGTACATATGTATTGTATTTCATTTCATAAACAATAGCAATCATACGAACATAGTACTTTTTAATAGGAGAAAATAAAATAAAACCCACACCTACAACCCTAGTATTGATGTTATGGCCTCGTGTTTTAAGAGATTAAATTTTCCCATAACATGAAACTTTTAACACTTTCATAAAAAAGAAAGATTTTTTTGTGAAACAGCCTAATGGAGATATGTACATATGTTAGCACTGCCTGAGAAATAGCCAGTGCAAAAGCGTGTGCGCGTTGAATAAAGCGCGTTTCATTTGATTGCAATGGACGCGCTTATTTTGAAAACATCATAAACACCATAATAAGGGTGCAATTTTAATAGCTCAATTATGGCCCCTACATGCATCTAGTGGCCCGATACATAATACGCGATACTCGTACTTAGATATACAAGTATGTGCGCATATAGGGCGCGTTTGCATAGTAACGAGTGTGAAAAGAAATTCCCTGTGTCTAGTTTACAGCACTGGAAACATTTTAGCTAACAAAATCATTACTGGCTGTAATAATTTAATATGAAAAAATATTTTCGTTGTATATTTTAAGAGCTAATTCACAATAGAGCAGTTTTCAGCCGCCCAACACAAACCGAGTTTATGTTGTTGCGTTGAAGTTAATTTAATGAATAAGCGAGGATTCATTTCACACTCGATATTAAAGAAATATGCATTTAGTATTGACAACGGATGTACGCTGCGAACAAATCCAATCTTCGCTTTTCTTTTTTATTTTACAAAAAGATACTTACATAGTTTATGAAAACTGGCGGCAACCGGAAAAATCGCTGTATGAAAAGGATTACTCTCTCGTGGCCTTCCTAGACATTGAAGGAGCCTTCAACAAAATAAGCCCGGATGCTATTAACCCCGCTTTAACAAATCTGGGCATAAGCAGGTCTCTTATTGGACTTTTTGATCAACTAACTATCACTACTACAAACTAAGCTTCAGGAGGAATCCACAGCAGAAGCCACGATTATCGAGACACCACGGCCCTGTCAAAGCCGGCAAACAAATCAATTACGTAGTGAGAACTCTAGACCCGCAGTCGACAAAAAAAACGGGCCAAAGTCAGGCATCTAATGGGGATGCTTTGCTCAGCGGCAACCTTAAGTCATCGGTGGCGGATAGGGACGGCAAACAATCTTTATAATGTCAGCCCTCCCAGCAAACACTCGCAGTTCGAGGCATCTAAAATGCCTCCAGGTGAATCTTCACCATGCCAAGGCAGCTTCGGATTTTCTTAGCAGAAGATTCAGCAGAGAAGGTCTGGGAGTGGGCTTCATTCAAGACCATGGATTTTACATGGTTCTGTAAAAGGTTTAAGCAGTACTGACGGTAAATTAATCTATGCCCCCGGTTCCCGTCCCAGGGCGGCGATGATTCTAAACAAGAAACTGGAGCACGGCTGAATTCGAGTGAGCTGAAATTTTTTCTAGTAAAAATCGTAACAGTTGATATTACAAGGCACCTTTTTTATTGATGAAGTCGTAAATCGAATGAATACATATCAACTTATTTCAAAAATGCATATTAAACGTTAATAAAGTTGTATTTTCCTATTTTTGTCGGCAAATTTACACAGTAAAAAATGAAAGACTACTTTTTTTAAATTTAATACCAAATTGTATTATTTTAAGACCCTGAAAAAGTTTGGAAATTAAATTTGAACTAATGGTTTTAAAATAATACCAAAATAATACTAAATCGCTCTCTCTCAATTTTGGCAATTAAATTAGTCCAAATGGTTTTAAAATAACACCAAAATAATACTCTTTCTCTCAACTTAACGGAAAATGGTATTAATTTAATACTTTTTGACGTTGTTATATATAAACACCAAATTAGTAGTAAATTTAGTCTTTTATTTTTACTTTGTACGCAAAATACCATCTATTTTTAATGAATTCAAACACTTTTTTTACCACGCTTTTATTAGGTTCACTTGTATGTTTGTCTGTTTGTATGTATGTAAACTCTCGTTCGGTCTAAGCCCCAGTGGCCCAAAAGCCGTAAAGTGTCCCTACAATATGGGTATCAAACGAAAGGGGAAGACCCCAGGTTTCATTTGGACCTCGCTATATTTCGATAAATTTATCGATAACTGAGTTATCGGTCATATATGATTGCCCAAAAACCTAAAAAAATGTCTTACAATATGGATGTCAAACGAAAGGGGAAGACCCCAGGTTTCATTTGGACCTCGATATATTTCGATAAATTTATCGATAACTGAGTTATCGGTCAATATATGATTGCCCAAAAACCTAAAAAAATTCCTTACAATATGGGTATCAAACGAAAGGGGAAGACCCCAGGTTTCATTTGGACCTCGATATATTTCGATAAATTTATCGATAACTGAGTTATCGGTCAAAATATGATTGCCCAAAAACCTAAAAAATTCCTTACAATATGGGTATCAAACGAAAGGGGAAGACCCCAGGTTTCTTTTGGACCTCGATATATTTCGATAAATTTATCGATAACTGAGTTATCGGTCAATATATGATTGCCCAAAGACCTAAAAAATTCCTTACAATATGGGTATCAAAGGAAAGGGTAAGACCCCAGGTTTCATTTGGACTTCGATATATTTCGATAAATTTATCGATAACTGAGTTATCGGTCAAAATGTGGTTGCCCGAAAACCTCAACATTTCCCTACAATATGGGTACCACACGAAAGGGGAAGGTCCCAGGTTTCATTTGGACATCGACATATTTCGATAAATTTATCGATAACTGAGTTATCGGTTAAAATATGATTGCCCAAAAACCTTAAAATTTCCCTACAATATGGGTGTAAAACGAAAGGGGAAGGTCTCCGGTTTCATTTGGACATCGATATATTGTGATAAATTTATCGCTAACTGAGTTTTCGTCAAAATGTGAGTGCCAAATAACTTAAAATTCCCTACAATATGAGTATCAAACAAAAGGGGAAGGCCACAGGTTTCATTTGGATTTCGATATATTTCGATAATTTCATAGGACATTTGACTAAAAAGTAAAAAATAAATATAGTTTAAAAAACTAAAACTCACGCTTTTAGAGTGTATTGAACTAAAAAGTTGAAAATAATTTTAAAACCTCTACACAGTAGTATTGTGGAAAAAGCGTGGCCCGCTTTGTGCCATAATTTTGGTCGAGCGCAAGACGCTTTTCCCAAATAATGCTAGTTTTTTTACTATGCTTTCATTAGCTTTACTTGGACATATGTACATTCATATTTATCGATAACTGAGTTATCGGTCAAAATGAGATTGTACAATAATATTGAAAATTGCCTACAATGTGGGTATCAAACGCAAGTGGAGGCCCAGAGGTTTCGTTTTGACTGCGGTATACTTCGATATATTTATCGATTACTTCATAACACATTTAACTAAAAAGTAAAAAATAAATATAGGTTAAAAAGCGAAAACACACGCTTTTAAAGATTATAGGCACTAAAAAGGTAAAAATAAATTAAATAAAAAACGAAGATTATGGAACAAAGCGGACCACGCTTTTTCCATAATACTACTGTGTAGGGGTTTTAAAATTATTTTCAACTTTTTAGTTCAATACACTCTAAAAGCGTGAGTTTTAGTTTTTTTAAGCTATATTTATTTCAAAAGCAAGAAATGAAAGATCTCGTAGCCGTTGATCGGTCATTGTTGAACGCCGAATCGTATCTATTCTTGAAAGCGCAGAAAATGATGATTCGTTGATTGATGTACTTCCGCCAAATGTCTCAATGGCCTCAAAAAGAATTCTTTTGTCATTCGATTCAGGTTTATTTTTCTCATTAATGCGAAAAGTTTTTACAACAGAAAACTCTTCTCATGATGGCAATATTATTTGAAGTTCAGCCAATGATTTCAAAGCGCTGTAGTCGGATATCATTATTTTTTTCGAATCGTTCATTCATTTCCAAAATAATCAAGTCAATTATTTCGAAATAAATGTGCTTTAATGAAGAATGTTCATTAAGGCGGGTCAATTTGTGTAGAAGAAAGTTAACCCATATCGCGCCATCGATTTTTCGATAGGTTTTGGGTTCAGGAAAAAAAGTTCCACTACGCCTACCCAAAAAAATAATTTTCGAGCCTGCAAAACTTGAGTTTTTTGACATTTTTTTTTCGTTTATTTTTAAGGTTTTTTTAATGACCTACTTAAAAAATTTTCATTTGACTAAAAAATTTTAATTTGACTAAAAAATTTCCATACATACCCTGTCCGACTCAAAATTGTCCGCTAAAAACTTTGGCGATAACGGTTTTTTGAAAAAAAAAAAAATATTTTTGGGGTTTTGAGGAGTGTTTTGGTGAAAAAAAAATAACTTTTCCGCCATTTTTTTTAAGGGTTTCATCAAAAACGTGCAAAAGTGTTGCCGATCAAAACGAATTTGTCCCGTAGTTCCTATCCCACTTAAAATTATGCGATAAAAACGTTGGCAATAAAAGTTAAAAAAAAAAATATTTTTTTTGTTTGTTTTTGAGACTGGTTTTGGTCGAAATCGATTTTTTTCATTTTCAAGGCTCCAAATCATTTTTCATGTATATGTTTCCGTTAGACCCACCAATAAATATACCAAAATGGGCAGAGGACGAGCTGAGTTGATTTAGCCATGACCGTCTGTCCGTCCGTCCGTCTGTCTGTTTGAACGCAAACTAGTCCCTCAGTTTTTTAGATATCTCGATGAAATTTGGCATACAGATGTATACTGGCATTATAGGAGATATATGTCGGATCCGTTATGATCGGACCACTATAGCATATATCTCCCATATAACCGATCGTTCAGATAAAAGGCTTATTGCCATTTCTCCCAAATCATTTTTTTTTGTGTATATCGTCGGCTAGAGTGTAAACCTGCTAAGTCCCGTTCTTAGCCAAATCGACTTTTTGATGCGGTTAGAAGCAGTAGCCGATTCTGCAGTTGGCAAACGAAGGAAAAGCCTCAAAATAGATATACAAATATCAAAAAAAAATTGATGAGAAAAGCTGCTAAATCCAACATATAGAGCTTCTATCGCCCGGTTACTGTTCTATTCTAGAGTATTACTTTCTGGGTCTAAGTCAAGGTAATAGCCCGCGAATATGATTTAATTTTTGATATTTCAATGCAATCATGGACCTAAAACCATAACCTGAAAGTTCAAGTTAAATTTGGTTTTTCGCCTCTACTGAAAAATATTTTTTTGGTCGTTGGCAGGTTTACACTCTTAGCCAATCTTAGAACCAATTTTTCATATAAGATATTTTTTTTCATAACTCCCCATTGTTGATTGTTTAACAGCCTTTTTTTAATGAATGCTAGAGGCAAGGGGTAGGCGTCTCTTAGCATAATTGTTATATATCTGCAATATGTTGAGACAAATTAATTTATACTAGAGTTCGCCCAGTGGTTGAAATTCAACCACAAAACCTTATTTTATTTTCCTACCTTTTTGCTATTTCTTAAATTTTCATTCTTTTCCATATTTTGTATATTTTTGGTTTCTATACATTCCTATTCATTTTGCCTTTTCCACCCTCTTTACACCATTCAGTAATATAGTTTCAATGTTGATAATTATTTATTCTTCTTAGTTCTTCTTCATACGTATTTCTTTATTTTCCTTTCCTTCGCTATCATTTGCTTTTATTTCCTTTCCTTTCCTCTCCTTTCATCTCAATTTATATCTTTTGCTTTTCTTTCCTTCCCTTCTCTTTTCTTTCCTTTTCTATTCTTCCCTCTCCGTTCTTTTCCTTTTCTCTTCTTTCATTTCATTTTATTTCCCTTCTTTCTTTCTTTCTTTTTTTTTTGTTCTTTTCTTTTATTTTCCTTTCTTTTCGTTTCTTACCTGACCTTTCTTTCCATTTCCATTACATTCTTTTTTCCTTTTATTTTCTTTCCTTTCGTTTCCTTTGCTTTAGTTTCCTTTCATTTTATTCATTTTTTTTTTCATTTCATTTTTATTTTTTATTTTTTTCTTACCTTTATTTTCATTCACTTTTTTCCTTAGATTTCTTTTCCTGTCATTTCGTTTCCTTACCTCTCCTTCCCTTACCTTTCTTTTCTTACCTTTCCTTTCCTACCGTTTCCTTACTTTCTTTTTTTCCTTTCGTAACTCCTTTAGTTTTCTTTCTTTTCCATTCATTTCCGTTACTTATATTTTTAGCTTTTCATTACCTCTCTTTCCTTTATTTTTCTTTATTTTTATTTTCATTTATTTTCCATACTTTCCTCCTCGCTAACTTTTCTCTTCTTTCCTTTCTTTGTCTTTCTCTATTTGCTTCTCTTTTCCACTCCTTTACCTACATTACATTTCCTTTCTTCCCTTCCTTTTTTCTATTCCATTCCTTTCCTTTCCCTACCTTTATTTGCCTTTGATTTTTCTCTAATTTTTTCCATTCCTTACCTTAACTTACCTTTATTTTCCTTTTATCTATTCCTTTCCTTTCCCATTCTTTCCTTTATTTTATATTTTATTTATTTCATTTTGTTTTATTTTTATTTATTTTATATTATTTCCTTTCCTATCATTTCCAACAAATTTCTTTTTTTACTTTCAGCCACTTTTCTATTTCTTATTTTACTTTTTTTTAATTTTATCAATTTTCCATTTTATTTTATTTCACTAAGCCTAGCCACGAAGGGCCTTGTGTATGATCTAGCTTATTTGTGATTTTTTTTTTTTTTTTCAAAACATCATGTCTGAGCAGGCATTTGCTTCTATGAATACCCACTCACAGATTTTCTTCACTCATTAAAGTTGACGGGCTGGCTCATGTTTATTATTGCTGCCAACACTCGGACTCTCCCAACTGCAATGAATGCAAACACAACAATGCAAGTGGTCATACCTACATACACACATAACAGCGGCTCTATAAAGTGAATGCGTGTTTGGCACTTGTAGTGGTGTGAATTTCAAATCATATTATAATTAATTTTTTTAAATTGTTGGCTTGTTGTCACACACCCTGCTCGGCGAGACCTATCGAGACATATCAAATTTTCCTTAGAATTGTGGTTATTGCAAAAAAGGGAGAAAACTGTCAAGCATTGCGCATTTATATATAATAGATTTTTGTGAATGTTTAAAGCCTGCCTCCAACACAGTTGAAAACTGTTTTGCGTTTGTAATAATGATCATGACCTTGGAACCACGAGTACACTCCCTGCAGGGAACTCAGGCACTAGTGACACAAATTTCTGGTTCAGAACTAGATATAAAGTGGCCAATAAGAACTAGTACGTTAGTGATTACATTTTCACTAGTTCGAAACCAGCGTTTGAGGAGTCATTAAAAGGCATTTGGATTCGTATTTGAATTTAAGTTTTTGTACTTAATTTATATTTAGAACTATAGAAATAGTGCCAATAAACGAACTAGATCCAAACTATCGAATTTTGTACTAGTTCCAGCCTAGGACATCGCCATGTTAAATTCGCCAGTTGATTTCATGTAAAAAAGATAGTTCGCGAGCTAGTACTGGTTCGGAACGCACTAGAAGCGAACTAGCTCTGAACTAGAGATTTTCCCTACAGGGCTATGATTACATCGGGCCCTATAAATCATGCTAGATGGCTCACAAAAGCCTGTAGAATCCTTCGTCTTTACGCTACAACCAACACTCCATCCAAGAATTTGAAAATCTTGGCAACATACATAATGTGCGTGTATGTACGTTCCCATCTATTTTAACGTCAAATATTATAAGTCGGTTGTATACGGTTGATTTGAACGACGATAATGAGCTGTCAGAACCGCCATTCACAAGAGGCATACCGTATGAACATTTTAAAGCTTATTTTGAAGACGAAGAAGATCCACCGCTTCCGGATCCGAATATTCACTGCCATATTCAAGGCACCGAGCGGTACGTTCAGTATCCAACGTATCTAAACATGCCATTCATAAAAATCGCGAAGGGATTATGGCGACTACAGTAGAAAGCCGAAGTAAAGTGAGCCGAATGGAATCCAAGCAGGATTTGCAAGGAAATCTCTGAATAACTTTTTGAACACATTTTTAATGGTCAATAAGCACGTACTTTACCAAGTTTCATGCTTTAATCTCTAAAAATGAGGGAGAAATGGCAATAAAGCTTTTATCTGAACGATCGGTTATATGGGAGATATATGCTATAGTGGTCCGTGGTGGTATAATGCCAGTATACATCTGTATGCCAAATTTCATCGAGATATCTAAAAAACTCTAGTCCCTCAGTTGTTTAACCTTTTCTGTAGTTCGGTTTCGTTCTTTTTCAGATCAAAATAACGGTTACGGTTTCGGTTTCGGTTTTGAAAAATAAATCGGTTTTAATCGGTTACGGTTACGGTTTCGGTTTCTGTCCTTGATGAACACTGATCAATGGCAACATCTATCTATTATATATAAATGCGCAAACATAACTGGTTCGTCCCTTTTTTGCAATAACCACAATTCTAAGGTATATAAAATTTGGTATGTATCGATATGTCTCGCCGAGCAGGGTGGCCGAAAACAAACCAAAAATTAAAAAAAATTAATTATAATATGATTTGAAAATCACACCACTACATGTGATATACACGCATTCGCTTTATAGAGCCGCTGTTATGGGTGTATGTATGTAGGTATGACCACTTGCATTCTTGTGTTTGCATTCATTGCAGTAGGGTGAGTTGTTTTGTTGGCAGCAATAAGATAACATGAGCCAGCGCGTCAACTTTATTGAGCTTAGGTACAAACAGTGTTTACAAAAACAAAATCTGTGCGTGGGGATTCAGAGAAGCAAATGCTTTTAAAAAAAAAGCACAAATAAGCTAGATCATGCACAAGGCCCTTCGTGGCTAGACTTAGTGAAATAAAATAAAATGGAAAATTGATAAAATTAAAAAAAAAGTAAAATCAGAAATAGAAAAGTGATTGAAAGTAAAAAAATTAAATTTGTTGGAAATGAAAGGAAAGGGAATAATATAAAATAAATAAAAATGAAACAAAATGAAATAAATAAAATATTAAATTAAGAAAATAATAGGAAAGGAAAGGGATGGATAAAAGGAAAATTAAGGTAAGTTATGGTAAGGAACGGAAAATATGACAGAAAAATCAAAGGGAAAGGAAAGGAATGGAAAAGAAAGGAGCAGGGAAGAAAGGAAATGTAATGTAGGTAAAGCAGTGGAAAAGAGAAGCAAAAGGAGAAAGACAAAGAAAGGAAAGAAGAAAAAAAGAAGGGAAAGAAAAGGTAGCGAGGAAGAAGGTATGGAAAATAAAAGAAAATGAAAAGAAAGAAAAATAAAGGAAAGAAAGGTAATGAAAAGCTAAAAAAAATAAGTTAAGGAAATGAATGAAAGAAAAAGAAAAGCAAAGGAGTTGCGGAAAGGAACAAAAGAAAATAAGGAAACGGTAGGAAAGGAAAGGTAAGGAAACGAAATGACAGGAAGGGAAATTTAAGAAAAAAAGTGAAAGAAAATAAAGGTAAGAAAAAAATAAAAGAAATGAAATGAATAAAATGAAAGGAAACTAATGCAATGGAAACGAAAGGAAAGGAAAGAAAAAGGAAAAAAGGAATGTAATGGAAATGGAAAGAAGGATCAGGTAAGAATATAAAAGAAACGAAAAGAAAGAAAAAGAACAGAGAAGAACAAAAAAGAACAAAAAAGAAAGAAAGAAAGAAGGGAAATAAAATGAAATGAAAGAAGAGAAAAGGAAAGAAAAGGAAAGAAAGGAAAAGGAAAGAAAAGGAAAAGAAAGGAGAAGATAAGGAAAGGAAATAAAAGGGAAGAGAAGGAAAGAAAAGCAAAGAGAATAAATTGAGATGAAAGGAGAGGAAAGGAAAGGAAATAAAAGCAAATTAATGCTAAGGAAAGGAAAGGAAAGAAATACGTATGAAGACGACCTAAGAAGAATAAATAATTATCAACACTAAAACTATATTACTGAATGATGTAAAGAGGGAGGAAAAGGCAAAATGAATAGGAATGTATAGAAACCAAAAATATACAAAATATGGAAAAGAAAGGAAAATTTAAGAAATAGCAAAAGGTAGGAAAATAAAATAAGATTTGGTGGTTGAATTTCAACCACTGGGCGAACTCTAGTTTTATTAAATGCAAACAAATTTTGAACTGTAATAATTTTTTTCAAATCGATTCTAGTCGGAAATTTGGAAATATTTTAATAAAATTTTAGGGTGAGCTCGACCAATTTTTGGGTGAGCTCAGCTCTCCCAAGCGTGCCTCTGGCTACGGCCGTGAACTGGAGTTTGTTCCGCTCCTACAGTTCATGACGGCTGATTTGGTTGCAGTTTGGGCAAAAATTCCCATCCCAAGAGGCGAAAAAGAGGCCATTTTGACATCAGCTTATTTTCCGGGTGAGGAGGAACAGTCCCAACTGCTGAATCCAAATCTCTCATTGAGTATTGCCAACAGAAGGGTATCCCATGGGTCCTCTGCTGTGACGCAAACTCCCACCATACAGCTTGGGGTAGTACGAACATAAATAACAGGGGGGAGCACCTCCTGGAGTTTATTAGAAGTCACAGTATCTATGTAATGAACCGTGGTAATGAACCCACTTTTATTAACGCTATTAGAGGTGAGGTTCTTGACCTTACTCTATGTAGCCAAAACATGGCCTTCGCTGTCACAAATTGGCACGTCTCGGGAGAGGAATCAATGTCTGACCACAAACATATTGTATTCGACATGGGTCACTTCTCTGACCATGAGTCCGTTTTCAGAAATCCGAGGAAAACGAAGTGGGAACTATTTCGCTTTACCATGGAAGAACGCGCCAATTGCTTGCACCAACCAATAACTACGGGGCGGGAGCTCGAGAGAGGCTGAACAGCTTCACTTAGATATCACAACAGCTTTCTACGAGAGTTGTCCCCAAGCAAAACAACGTATACAACGTGATGTTCCTTGGTGGAACAAAAAGCTTGCACAACTAAGATGTCAAGCCAGAAAGCTGTTTAATGCAGCTAAAGACATCGGAAACTGGGTCTCCTATAGAAATGCTCTAAGTTCTTATAATAGAGAAATTAGAAAATCTAAGAGGGCAACCTGGAAAGAACACTGCGAAAATATTAAAGATCTCCCTACGGCAGTGCGGCTCCAAAAAGCCCTTGCGAGAGGCCATAGAAACGTCATTGGTACTCTGAAGAACTCAGATGGGAGCTACACGAAGCAGCCGGAAGACACATGCAAACTGTTGCTTGCTACTCACTTTCCGGACTGTATACCAGGCTATCAACACTCACATCCCGTAGTAGATAGTTCTACAATAACACTGGTTTACAGCCAAAATGCACCAGAGACGCCATAGTGAAATTCCTATGTAAAATCACCTCCTAATTCCGAAAATCAAGGTTATTTTTACTTGAATGGTACCGTTTTTGAGATATTTACGATTTACCGTTATTTCAAAAAACAAAAAAGATGGCTCCACTTAATCGTGTATATCTCAAGAACAAACTGAGCTCTTCCAAAACGGTTTGAAAAATTTGAAAGCTAATAAAATTTACTATAATCAGTACATACAACACTTTTTGCTAGGTCCTGCAGATTCAAACATATTGAACAATCATTACGGATTTTTATACCCAGCTGTACTTGTACACAGGGTATTATAACTTTGTTAGGATAACGGTTGGTTGTACAGGTATAAAGGAATCGAGATAGATATAGACTTCCATATATCAATATGATCAGGATCGAAAAAAAATTTGATTGAGCCATGTCCGTCCGTCTGTCCGTCCGTCCGTCCGTCCGTCCGTCCGTCCGTCCGTCCGTCTGTCCGTTAACACGATAACTTGAGCAAATAATGAGATATCTTCACCAAATTTGGCATGCGTACTTATTTGGGTTCAGAATAGATTGCTATTGAAAATGGGTAAAATCGGACCATAACCACGCCCCTTTTTCGATATCGAAAATTTCGAAAAACGTATAAAATGGGTTAATTCAATATTAGAAGCAGCTACAATGATAAAATTTGCAATATGTATTGATTTAGATGTTCTAAGGCCGATTTTATAAAAAATTTTGAAAAGGGGGCGTGGTACCGCCCACGTATATTTGAAGAAATTTTAAAATTTTGACTCTTAATAACTTCAGAACAGTTTATGCTAGTATAACGAAATTTGGTAGAGGACATACTATTGTTGTGGTAAATTCAGCTATAGAAAATAAACGAAATCGCTTCGCGACCACGCCTACTTTTTCATAAAAGTTATATTGAAAGGAGGTGGAAATATTGAAAAGTCCATATCTAATTAACTGATTTCGCTATAATAATATAATTTGGTACATACATCAACTTTCATATTCTTTACATAATTTTTTCAAAATTTTGGAAAGTGGGCGTGGCACCGCCCACTTATGAGTCAAGTAATTTTTAAATTCGACTGCTAACAACTTCAGAACGGTGTGAGATAGATTTACGAAACTAGGTACCAGGCATGTTATGTTTATGTAGAGTACTACCACAGAAAATAAGAAAAATCGGTGAACGATCACGCCCACTTTATGTGCACAGCTGGGTATGTAATGTTCGGTTTCACCCGAACTTAGACTTCCTTACTTGTTAAAGACATATTTACTCCTGAAAGAAAATAAAAAAGTAAATTAGATAAATACATAAGTGACACATTAGTATATAATTTTCTTCAAGATCTAGACACATATACGCCCTAAAAAGGAAGGAAATCTCCATATTAATAGGTGTTTTAACCGGGCACTGCCTTATTGGTAGGCACGCAGCAAGGCTAGGCGTTCCCTACCCACGATGCTGCAGGAGTTGCAAAGATGATGAGGAAGAGGAAACGGTGGAGCACCTCATCTGCAACTGCCCGGCCTTAAGCGGAGCGAGAAGGCGCTCTCTGGGAGTTCCCTTCCTGGTTAGCTTAAGCCAGGTCGCGGAGCTAGACGAAAAGAATCCCACGCTGCTGCCTCCACTGGTGACAATAGTTCTTTGAAATGGTTATTGGTCATCATTTTCCTTATTTGCGGTCCCACAAAAATCCCTTCCTTTATTTTTGCACTGAAATCTCTGGGAAGATTGTCTTCAAATGATGAAAAGCTTCGCCTTCTTTGTCCAAAGCCTTCACAAAGTTTTTGATAAGGCCGAGCTTGATGTGGAGCGGAGGTAGAATTATTTTTTCCTTCTTTATAAGTATAAAGTATTTTATGTTATCTACCCCAACTTGAAACTCGATTCGTTCTGGCAAATCCTTTATGATGTAGTGGTCTCGCCTAAATAGATAGTTTCAGAAATTAGTCAGCTATGCATTAAAAGGGAACAAATTCCTAATTTTTACAACGTACCTTTTTGTTCCGGTTTCCGAAGAAATCAATTCGGCTCGGCATGTGGTGCACACAGTGTTCGGTGTCCATGGTTTTTCATTGTTTTTAGGCTCAATTCCAAAACACTTATAGTATGTAACTTTCAAAGAATTTGAAAACACACGTCTCATACTTTTAACAATAAATTGACCGAAGATGAAACAGAACATATCTGGATCATTTGTACACTCAAACTCTCGCGCCCTTTTATTCATTTTTTATTTTTAAGTAAATGACGGGTTATAAACTGCAATTATAAACTGAACAGTATCCGGCGAGCCTTGCAGATATTATGAAGGAACAAGGCGCATGTACTCTTATTTATACTTAGATCCAGTAAAAATTCAAGCCTACCTAGTTCTACAAAGAAAACACGACACTAACAGCTTTTTGTATCTAATAACTTTTCGAAAATCTACCTGCTACCAGTAGGGTACTTAAGAATTAAATGGATATATTTACTTGAATGCTTATAACTTTTGTATTAGTTCATCGATTTTGTTCACTGATAGCTTGTTTTTTTTGTAATAAAACTGAGCTTAGAGGGGGGGGGGGCAAAAATCTGCTAAAAAACAAAAAGTTTTCGAGATGCTTCCTCGCAAAGTACAAATTTTTTTATATTTTTACAAAAAAAATTTAAACAAGTAAGGAAGTCTAAGTTCGGGTGAAACCGAACATTACATACCCAGCTGTGCACATAAAGTGGGCGTGATCGTTCACCGATTTTTCTTATTTTCTGTGGTAGTACTCTACATAAACATAACATGCCTGGTACCTAGTTTCGTAAATCTATCTCACACCGTTCTGAAGTTGTTAGCAGTCGAATTTAAAAATTACTTGACTCATAAGTGGGCGGTGCCACGCCCACTTTCCAAAATTTTGAAAAAATTATGTAAAGAATATGAAAGTTGATGTATGTACCAAATTATATTATTATAGCGAAATCAGTTAATTAGATATGGACTTTTCAATATTTCCACCTCCTTTCAATATAACTTTTATGAAAAAGTAGGCGTGGTCGCGAAGCGATTTCGTTTATTTTCTATAGCTGAATTTACCACAACAATAGTATGTCCTCTACCAAATTTCGTTATACTAGCATAAACTGTTCTGAAGTTATTAAGAGTCAAAATTTTAAAATTTCTTCAAATATACGTGGGCGGTACCACGCCCCCTTTTCAAAATTTTTTATAAAATCGGCCTTAGAACATCTAAATCAATACATATTGCAAATTTTATCATTGTAGCTGCTTCTAATATTGAATTAACAAATTTTATACGTTTTTCGAAATTTTCGATATCGAAAAAGGGGCGTGGTTATGGTCCGATTTTACCCATTTTCAATAGCAATCTATTCTGAACCCAAATAAGTACGCATGCCAAATTTGGTGAAGATATCTCATTATTTGCTCAAGTTATCGTGTTAACGGACAGACGGACGGACGGACGGACGGACGGACGGACGGACAGACGGACGGACATGGCTCAATCAAATTTTTTTTCGATCCTGATCATATTGATATATGGAAGTCTATATCTATCTCGATTCCTTTATACCTGTACAACCAACCGTTATCCTAACAAAGTTATAATACCCTGTGTACAAGTACAGCTGGGTATAATTATGACCAGTGTTTTAGATGATTTTCGAATTTTTCGGTATCAAGAATTGCCGTGGTTGGAGGGGGATGTTAGCCAATTTCATCACGTATACTCCCAACAATACTAGCATGATTTGTGCCAAATTTCATCGTTCTACCATAATTTGTTTAAAAGTCCAGTCGAAAATCATAATCTATATATATAAAATTGGATGTATGTATGTATGTGGCTTATGGACTCCAAAAGTACTCGGCCGATTTTGTTGAAATTTTGGGGATAGATTAGTAGGAGCCTGGAGAGTGTTTCTGTAAATTTTTTTTTATGGGAAGTGGACCCGGGACCGCCCTATTCGAAAATATCGTATAAATGGCTGGATTTACTTCATATTTGGTATGTAGATAGCGTTATGCTTAGATTAAAGTATAGGATGATTTTTCTTCCGGGAATTGGACCAGGGACCGATCTGTAAACAATCGTATTTATGACTCGAATTGCTTGAAACTTGGTATGTAGGTAGCTATATGCTTAGATTAAAGTATAGGATGATTTTTCTTCCGGGAAGTGGACCCAGGACTGACTTATTCTAAAGTATCGTATAGATGGTTGGATTAACTTTAAATTTGATATGTAGGTAGCGTTAAGCTTAGGTTAAAGTGTGGGAAAAGCTTTCTTCCAGGAAGTTTATCAGGGCCCGATATATTCTAAACAATCATATTTATGACTCGATGAGCTTGATATTTAGCGTGTAGCTGGCGTTTCACCTTGATAAAATATGAGATAATGTATCTTCCGAGAAATGGTAAAAATGGTAAAATCTTATTCAGGTGATTTTCTTTGGCGTAGCAACGCACGCCGGGTATTACTAGTAGAATGATAAGAGAGATTCACCTATGAAATTATATCATTTTATTCATTTCAGCTACCGAGATATGTCTCTTCGTGTGATTTTCGAAATTGTCGATATCGACAAAAGAGGCGTGGTTATCATCCGATTTCGCCCATTTTCTCTAAATTTTTACTCAAGTTATCGTATACACAGACGGACAGACGGACGGACATGCCTGAATGAAATCCTCTTTTCAAACTAAGAACTTTCATATATGGAACTCTATATCTATCTCGATTATTTTGTGCCGTTACGTTCTACCGTTATGTGAACAAAATTAATATACGCTCGTACTAGCACTGGTGCGCTGGGAATAAAAATCGTAATGGAGAGACTAGGGGGTTCATCCTACCAAAATATATCATTTTAGCCATTTCCGTCACCGAATTATGTCAATTTATGTGATTTTCGAAATCGATAGTGGGCGTGGTTGGAGAGCGATTTTTCCAATTTAATCAGGTATACCCCTAACGATACTAGTATGCTTTGTGCCAAATTTCATCCTTCTACCCTAATCAGTTTAAAAGTTACGACTAGTTGAATTTTCAAAAATGCCTCCCTTAAAGGTGGGCGGGACCACGCCCACTTTAGAAAATTTATCAAAAAATCATTATGTAATAATCAGAAGGATTCACCTATAAAATTATATCATTTTACCGATTTCCGTTATCGAATTATGTCAATTTAGGTGATTTTAGAAATTTTCGATATCGAAAGTGGGCGTGGTTGGAGGGCGATTTGATCCAATTTCATCTGGTATACTCCCATCGATGCTAGTATGCTTTGTGCCAAATTCCATCGTTCTATCGTAATCAGTTTAAAAGTTACGACCAGTCAAATTTTCAAAAATGCCTCCCTTAAAAGTGGGCGGTGCCACGCCCACTATAAAAAATTTATGAAAAAATCATAAGAGAATGACCAGGGGGATTCACCTATAAAATTATATCATTTTAGCCATTTCAGCTGCCGAGATATGTCAATTTGTGTGATTTTCGAAATTTTCGATATCGAAAGTGGGCGTGGTTGAAAGGCGATTTTATCCAGTTTCATCAGGTATACTCCCAACGACACTAGTATGCTTTGTGCCGAATTCAATCATTCTATCGTAATCAGTTTAGGAGTTACGACCATTCAAATTTTCAAAAATGCCTCCCTTAAAAGTGGGCGGTGCCACGCCCACTATAAAAAATTTATGGAAAAATCATAAGAGAATGACCAGGGGGGTTCACCTATAAAATTATAACATTTTAGCCATTTCAGCTGCCGAGATAAATCAATTTTTGTGATTTTCGAAATTTTCGATATCGAAAAAGGGGGCGTGGTTATCATCCGATTTCGCCCATTTTCAATAGCAACCTACCTTGACCAGAAAGTAACCTGTGTACAAAATTTCATGCAAATATCTCAATTTTTACTCAAGTTATCGTGTACACGGACGGACAGACGGACAGACGGACAGACGGACGGACATGCCTTAATCAACTCCTCTTTTAATCCTAAGAACTTTCATATATGGAACTCTATATCTATCTCGATTATTTTGTGCCGTTACATACAACCGTTAGGTGAACAAAGTTAATATACCCTTGTACTAGTACTAGTACTAGTGCGCTGGGTATAAAAATTCATTTCTTACACTCCCACTTAAATTTTTTCCCGCAAAATCTTGGCGACGAAAGTGACGAGCATGGCGAAAGGTTTCACCAGCAAATGAAAGTGATTGAAAGTCGGTATCAAGGATTCTGGGATGTCGCTATGATGGGCGACTACTGTTGGTTTCTCATAAGAGAAACCGATCCTAATCTAAATAAGCGTCAAAACAAGACACATAACTTTTTCAATTATAAAATAAGATCATAGAGTTAAGACAGAACCATATGTACATATGCTATTATTTGTAGGGTACTTAAGTATTAAATGGATATATTTACTTGAATGCTTATAACTTTTGTATTAGTACACCGATTTTGTTCACTGATAGCTTGTTTTTTTTGTAATAAAACAGAGCTTAGAGTGGGGGGGAAATATCTGCTAAAAAACAAAAAGTTTTCGAGATGCTTCCTCGCAAAGTACAAATTTTTTTATATTTTTACAAAAAAAATTTAAAAAGTCCGTAATGATTGTTCACTATGTTTGAATCTGCAGGACCTAGCAAAAAGTGTTGTATGTACTGATTATAGTAAATTTTATAAGCTTTCAAATTTTTCAAACCGTTTTCGAATAGCTCAATTTGTTCTTGAGATATACACGATTAAGTGGAGCCATCTTTTTTGTTTTTTGAAATAACGGTAAATCGTAAATATCTCAAAAACGGTACCATTCAAGTAAAAATAACTTTGATTTTCGGAATTAGGAGGTGATTTTACATAGGAATTTCACTATGGCGTCTCTGGTGCAGAAAAAAAGTTGGAATTTGTGATCCAGTGTAATTAGTGGTAGAGAAAAGAGCCTGGCGACAAAGCTAACCAATGTTAAGAAGGTCCAATGGGCTTTATCGACTTTCAGTCCTTTGAAATCTCCAGGACCGGATGGGGTCTATCCAGCAAGGAATCAACTATACAGCTCCAGTCCTATCAAATTTATATAGAGCATCCCTGCTGTTAGGATATATTCCCAACAGGTGGACAGAGGTTAAGGTTGTATTTATACCGTCACCAAGGAAACCGGAAAATTTGCCATCGTCATATCGACCAATAAGTCTCAGTTCCTTTCTCCTAAAGGGAATGAAGAAAATTTTAGATCAGCACATTAGGGAAGTAAACTTAAAGAAACACCCTCTATGTGTATACCAATTTGCCTACCAACCCGGAAAATCGACGGAGACTGCTATCCATTGCCTTACTGAAAAAAATGAAAAGACCATAGAGCCTAAGAACATAGCCTTGTGTGCATTCATCGATATATCAGGTACTTTCGATAATACGACGTATCATGCCATTGAGGAAGCCATGATTAGCAAGGACGTAAGCCCAATGATCAATCGCTGGGTCCTGGCCATGCTAAAGCAAAGAAAAATCAACTTTGAGCTAGGAGGGAGTGCTGGCTCAATCCTATCCACAAGAGGATGCCTCAGGTAGGTGTACTTTCTCCTCTACTGTGGACTCTAGTCATAGACGAACTTCTTCATCTTTTGAAGGGCAATGGCTTTGAGGGATATGCGGATGACTTAGTAGTCTGCGTAACAGGAATTCATGAAGAAACAATATCCGATCGCATGCAACAAGCCCTGCGCCTCATTGAAAGATGGTGTGCTCACAAAGGGTTATCTATCAATCCAAATAAAACAGTCTTGGTGCCTTTCACGAGGCGAAGAAAACTTTCTATGTGTTACGGCTGGAAAGTGCATACGGAAGGTAAGAGCTAAGACAGTGCAAATCTGTGGCACTAGCTAAGCGAACGCACCACACCTCATCAGCTGTTTTTGACAAGCCGACGTGTCAAAGGTAGTAGTCGTTAATTTCCGGAATCGAAGCTTTCTTTCTAAATGGAATTTCAAGCGCAGCACATCAGGTAAGCAGGGTGAGATTGGGGAAGCAGGGAGAGGATTTGGTAATTTTCACGTTAGGTCATGGTTACCCGTTGGAGTAATTGTTTTTACAACATCTTTTTTTTCTAAATATTTTAATCTTTAGTGATATTTGCCAAACCAACGAATTGGTTTGCAAACAACCACATACACAGTTGCTAACGAAAACGCAGCAAGCAGCGCAGCTGCGTTAACAACCTTGGCAGAACACTTGGATATAGAAACAATAGCAGGCGCGCTTCCAAAGGCGTGTGCATCCGTAGCAGAGGAGTGGCCAATACTAGCTGCACGGGTAGGGCGCAGCAGAATTCAAGCCCCATTGGCGACGCGCTCTGTATGTCACCCATCGCGCCGATCGCAGCTTCAATTTCGTGGGGCGGCGCGCTACACATAGCGCCGCTCGTCTACTGTGACAGAACCGCATAACAAAAGTTGTAGCCAATTTGTAATAGCGCGCGGGATGCGCTGGACATAGCGTCACGAAATTCAGACGCATCCGAGCGCTCACTTTGCCAGCGTGTGGTCCGATAAGCGTAGCGCCTCCTCAATAGTTCTGCGGGCGCTTTATACATAGTGGAGAGGAATTAAATCGCCACCGAGCGCTCAGTATAACATAAGTTTTATTCGAGGTCCGGCACGCGACATTGCGCCGCGTCTCCTCAACAACGCAAGCGGCGCGTTAAACCTAGTGCAGCGCAATTGGAGCGTCAATGAGCGCCCAGCTCATGTAACTTTTGTACGGAATCCGGAGCGCCAAACACAGCGCCGCGCCTTCTTAACTACCTGCATGGAACGCTAAAGTGGAGTATTGTCGAATACTACCTGGTACATAGACGGAGTGCGGTCGTCGAAGCGCCGTCGTTGGTATCAAAGCGTTGTCGGCAGCAGAGCATAGCAGTGGCAGCCTAAGTCGACCGTGGTGAACTTCAAACTTGTGGTTTGACAGCTGGTGATAAGCAACCAGTTTGGGCTGCAAAGCATCGAACATCAATCAATTAAAAAAGGTATTCACCACACGAAATGTAAACACAACGGGTATGAGGTGGTAGAAGAAGCAAGAACAAATTAAATATTGGCATGAGAAAGTGAATGTACGCGCAGGATGATGAATTTAGTTTAATCCAAAGAAGATAATCTGGTAGCAGCAACCCGCGAACGAAGTTCATTATTTGTGGATCTGCAGCAATTCAATGAGAGTAAAGAATTGAGGTGAGCTGTAACATTCTGGGGTACTCATTGGGTCAGCATTGTAGATTGGAATTAAGTGTGAATGTAAATTAAATGCCACGGCAAAGGGACTTAAAGTGCCGAGTGTTAAATATTGTATGTAGAAGCTTTGACGCAGTATTGCAGCGCGCAGCCCTCGTGCATGCAGAATCCATATGGTGAATGAAATGCTCTCGCTTAGTTAAGTGGACTGAGCATCGAATCAAAGTTTTGCACGGGTGCTGCCAGCATCCAAATCCATTGATAGTAGACTGATGAATAAGTGCGTTTTGAGTAAGTTCGTCTCGCAAAATAGGTTTTGTCAGCAACACATGTCTGGTTTTCGATTCGGGTTGATTAAAATGTATATCGAGTTCGCGTGATTCAATTGATGGTTTTCGTTGCTTGCGCACGTGAAGGCAGCTTGGTCAGCGTTCTTTTCTGTGAGATTCCTGAGATTTGCTGCGGCGTCCAAGTAAGAAAACTGGACATGCGTAGTTAACAAAACCTATCGAGGAGTGACTTTTGATTAGGAGGGTGCTTTGAGCACATGAAAATAAAATCTTATACATATATGTATATATGCCATTAGATTACACTGTATTATACACACGGGCCAAAGGCCATAGATATAAGCAAAATAGGTTAGGGCGACATAACTTAAAGTGGATTGGCATAAGGCCAATGCAGGTGGCGAAGCGCAACGGGGGTAAGAGTTGAATTGTGAATCGCTTAAAGACGTCTTTAGGTAGGCCTGACCCCCTTCCGTTTGAGAACCTAATGGTGTTTGTATTTAATTGAAGTAAGAGAGACCAATGAAGGTCCTGAATATATAAAAGATTTCTTTTGTGATTGGCATATTTGATTAGGTGTATTTAAGTGGCCGTTTGTAGGCCATAATTGTGAATACCTGCGTATCAATGAAATGTAACGTACACGAGAGTTATTTTGAATTTAAGTTTGCGCACTGCCTTTAGCAGTATAGAGAACATGTATTGGAGGTTCTTAGTTAAGCAATAAAAATGTTTAATATTGATTGAATATAAAATAGTGACGTGTGATTTGGGCGGTGTGATGATGACGGACAAACGAATAGACGGTGAGACGGGATTTTAAGGGGGGATTTTGATGCCTGACTTTGGGGTCGACACAATCTTGAGCCTTAGTCGACCAGGTAGGGAGGGTAACGAAGGCCGGCCAAGTGACACCTTTGGCCCATTGGTGATGTGAAGGATGTACGGTATTCCGATGTGGCCCATTATCAGGTATGTATTTTTTTGTATGGTGCGATGGGCATGCCTTGAAGCCGCAAGAACCACCCCAGTCCGACGAGCTAACTCGTGCTAGGAGCAAGCATACCTGCGCGGTGATTTGAGGCATGGAACAGGAAAGTGTAGGGCTTCGTGGAACGATCGCGTAACAGTGCTGGGATTCCTGTGCCACCCGGCAATCAGTCGGTATGTAAGGTCAGCGGCGCCTGCAGCGAATGCGAACCTTGTGTCTCCTGGAAACCAACCCGTCTGTAACAAAATGGCGCCCAACGTCTTAACATCTTTGGACAGGGCACAAGGAATACCATATTGCAGCTTCGTTTGCATTTTTAAAATCAAATTTAATATAACCTTTGTTTTATTTCATGGGGGGCTAGTACGCGATATCTTGTTAGGGCGGTAATTTCAGACCCTTTCAATTGTGTCCGGACTAGATAGGTTTGGGTGGTCACTGATATCTCGTTTTGCTGGTTTAAATTAAAGTGGACGAATGTGTCGTGATCACAGGGGGGAGTAGTGTGCTGTTAAGATATATCGGTTGGTTGCTGTAGTGCCAGCTGATTGTGTCTTCAGCGGGAGCGTGAGATGTGGGATTTTTCGGTAGCCAGTTTTGACTAAATTAAGTCAGACTGTAGTATCGAGGTTGCATGTCTCAAATGGACGACAACTCTTTTCCGGACGACGTTAGGTGGACAGACATCACACCATATCAAGGAAGTCACCGTGACGATTTAATTTTTATAATTTGAAATTTTTTTTGGCATTTGAGCATATACCTATTCACGTACATGGAGATATACATACATACGTACATATAAGGCATATAATTTCCTGATGTAATTAGATACACTTGTGCGATATACAGGTGAAGTACACAAGTATTTTATTTTTTTTAGCATTTAGGTGGAGTTTCGCCCTGCATCAACAATTTATTTATTTATTTATACACATTTATACACATTTATGAAATTTGGCATACACATATAATTTTCTTTTAATTTTATTTTGGGCATTTGGTCGGATGCCTGATTGAAGGCATAGGTAAGACCGATCGACATACATAGTTATTTTCTCAATTTCATTTTTTTTTATATACGTACATATACGTTGGTAAGTTTCTCTGCGGGAATTGGCTGAGCCATGAGGGGATTGTCTAGAAGGGAGGGTCTTAGGAGTCAGGTTCCAAGGACTCTTAGTGAGGGCGATCTCTCGGAGCAGAGTCCAGGCAGTGGGGGACCGGAGCAAGTGGTAGAAATTGGAGATGACTCCAACGGAGCGGAAGCTGGCGCGATGGCAGATGACAATCCTCCAGCTGAGACACAGGCTACAGCTGCTAATAGTCTGGGAGTCGTGGGAGACGAGCTTATGCGTAGATTCGAAAACATGGTTTTCCAGTACCAGAGGGACGTGAGCCGGACAACAACGAATGCAGTCAAAAGCGCAATACAAACGCTGAGGAGCGACATAAATGGGTTGGCCGGAAGGCTAACGAGTCTGGAGAAGGAAAGCGCACGCGGTCCACTGGGAGAAGACAAAGGGAGTTGGCACTCAGAAGAGGGTGTTGAGGTCCCGTCGAGGGCTAACTGTGGTAGTCCGTTAAAGCTTGCGCCGACTGCTGATGCTAGCCATAGTGTCGAGAGAACACCTGGGTTGACAACACCGGAGCGTGAAGGCGGTAAAGGCCGATATTGCGAAAGGAATGCGACGAAAGTTATCAGAGATTGGAACTTGAAATTCGATGGGGAGCCCAAGTCCATATACGTTGAGCGTTTCCTGTTTAGGATTGAGACCCTTCGCCAGAGGCACGGTGTGCATCCTCAAGAGCTGTACGCCAACTTTCATTTGCTCTTGGAAGGCCAAGCACGAGAATGGTATTCGCTGTACATGGAAGAGCACGCACAGGACAAGGTGGCGGACTTTTGGGCATTCAGGGCGGCGATAGTAGAGCACTTCCGTAAATCCGATTGCGACGAGGAGATACGCCAGGCGTTGAATGAGCGCAAGCAGGACTATCAAGAGAAGTTCGAGGAGTATTACGCAGTCATTAGAGGGATGGAGCTCACTATGAGCACGCGGATGCCGGAGCCAAGCTTGGTGAATCTCCTTCGCCGAAATATGAGACCACGTCTGAAAAACTTGGTGTTTGGCTGCCGACCAACCAGGGACAGGTTCCCGAAGAGAGAACAGAGGGGAGATACCGAGTTGAGGGGTGCCGTAGAAGGTCAGGGAGGCGGGAAGACCACACGGAAAGCTCCATCAAATGGTAAGCTTCAAATGCAATCAGGCGAACACCCGATGTCAAGGATGCGAGGAACGGAAGCTTGAGTCGGGAAACCACGTAGCGGGCAGGAAGACCGGGGAGCCCTGTCAGCGCAATCCAGCCCCGGAACAGTAAAGTTTCAAAGAAGCTAAATTACTAACAGTATTGAGCGATCCAAGCAGGGATTCAATCCCTTGCTCACATTATCGGAAATACAAGAAAGGTCGCTAGAAGGCGCATATTCGGGGAGGAAAGCGCCGCAGCCGTTGTTATACCGAAACTGAACAGGACATGGAAGAAAATTTCTCGAATCCGGAAGCTGACTGGCGACCGGAAGAGAGAGGACAAACGCATAGAAGAGTCAATAGTGCGGGACGCAATAGATAAGCGACCTTACATCACGGTAGACATAGAAGGTTTTCAGGTACAGGGTCTGCTGCACAGTGGAGCGTCCATCAGCTGTTTTGGTTCGAGTTCGGGCATCTGGATGGAGAGGCTGAAGGAGTCAGTTCGCACCAAGAGCAAAACCCTAAAAACAGCGGACGGAAGGTCACAGACCATCGTCGGTAAGGTAGACATCAAAATTAGTTGGCGTGGCAAAACGGTGGAGATGTGCCTGTATCTAGTCCCAAGTTTGCAGAAGGAGTTGTATCTGGGGGTCGATTTTGGGAGGCTTTTGGGTTAGCGCCAATGGTGGTCTCGGAAATCGGGACTAAGGACCCGAACCAGTTGGAGCTGTCGACGGAGGATTCGGTTAGGCTGGAAAATGTGAAGAGGCTTTTCCTTCATTCGCAGAGCTGGGGCTGGGTAGAACGCACATCATGGAGCATGTGATAGAGGTATCTGATGACACGTTTCCTGTGAAGCAGAGGCCCTACCCCATGTCGCCAGTCAAGCAGAAATACGCCTATGATGAAATCGACCGGATGCTTAGTCTCGACGTCATAGAAGAGAGCAATAGCTCGTGGAGCTCTCCCATCGTACTGGTGGAAAAACCCGGACAGAAGCGACTGTGTGTAGACATGCGCAAATTAAACGAGCGAACAAAGATGGACGCGCATCCGACGGAGCACGTTGAGGGTATTTTGTCGCGCTTGAGGGAAACGTATTATATATCGGGGATAGATTTGAAGGACGCCTTTTGGCAGATTCCGCTGGAAATGTCATCCAGAGAGAAGACGACCTTTACAGTTCCCGGACGACCATTGTACCAATTTAATGTCATGCCGTTCGGGCTGTGTAACGCCAGCCAGAGACTCTGTAGGCTGATGGATAAAATAATCCCGTCTCGCCTACGAGAAAATGTTTTCGTGTACATCGACGACTTGCTAATCTGCTCTCCTAGTTTTGATTCACATCTGGTACATTTGGCAGAGGTAGCAGAGTGCTTGGCAGGCGCAGGGCTGACTATAAATCTTCAGAAATCCAAGTTCTGCCAGAGGGAGTTGAAGTACCTCGGGTTTATAGTTGGCCAAGGCGAGTTGAAGACCGATCCCTCAAAGATAGAGGCGATGCTGGAGTTTCCCGTGCCGGTTACCATGAAGCAACTGCGTAGATTCTTAGGGATGCGCGGATGGTACCGGCGTTTCATTCCCAATTTCGCAAGTATCACCGCTCCCATGACATATTGCCTGAAGAAAGCGAAAGCGTTTGAGATGAGTGATCAAGCGAAACAGGCCTTTGAGCATCTGAAGCGGGCCCTAACCTCGACCGATGTGCTGGTCAACCCGGATTTTGGTAAGCACTTCTTCATCCAGTGCGATGCTTCGACACAGGGTATCGGTAGTGTACTATTCCAGCTGGATGATAATGATTATGAAAGGCCCATTGCCTTTATGTCACAGAAGCTCAATTCCGCGCAGAAAAATTATACCATCACCGAGCTGGAATGTCTGGCAGCTGTCGTCAGTGTGCAGAAGTTCCGCGCATACGTAGACGGCCTCCCGTTTACGATAATCACCGATTGCAGATGTTCGACTTTAAAATAGAACATCGCAAAGGGTCTCAAAATGTGGTTCCGGATGCTTTAAGCCGGATGAATATGGAGGAGATCGGCGAGTTGGGGACGGAGCACGGACTGGACTTCGGTTCGCCAGAGCTTACCAGCGTGGCATACGAGGGCCTGAAGCGACAGGTCCAGCTCAATGCAGACAGGCTACCAGACATCCAGGTGAAAGAGGGCGTGGTGTATAAAAGGGTTCTTCCCAGGCGATCGGAGGAAGCAAGTGAGTCCATATGGAGAGTGTGGGTGCCAGAGGGCCTTAGATAATCCCTCCTTAAGGAGATGCACTGCAATCGACTGGCAGGTCACGGGGGTGTTGGCAAAACGTTGTACCGCTTAAGAGCGTGGTATTACTGGCCAGGCATGGTGGAGGACGTAAACAACTTTGTTGCCGCATGTGATGCGTGCAAATGTGCTAAGTCTCCAAATACGGTCTCCCGTCCACCAATGGTCGATAGGTTCCGCTCCGAGAGAATATTTCAAAGAATATACATAGACTTCTGTGGTCCATACCCATGCACGCGGTCCGGAAATGCCTTCATTTTTGTAGTACTGGATCACTTATCCAAATTCGTATTCTTGAAGCCGATGCGAAGGGCCAGGGCCGAAGAAGTCATAAAATATTTAGAAAGCAATGTTTTCCACACTTTTGGGGTTCTGATGTTCGTTCATTCAGACAACGGCAGGCAATTCGTATCAGAACTATTTTCGAAGTTTTTGAAAGGGTACAGCGTGCAGCATATCGGGACTGCGCCTTACGCGCCGCAGGCCAACGCTTCGGAGCGCGTGAATCGATCCCTTCTAGCGGTTCTGCGCACCTATATAGCCGGAGAAGACCAACGTAGCTGGGATCAGCACATATCACACGCCGCTGCGTGAGGGTGAGGCAGAGGTGTTGTCAGCAACGGACCGGATAGGGTTGATGAGAGATCGGTTGATAGGAAATTTGGAGGTAGCATATGAAAAGGGTCAGCGGGCGTATAACACGAGGTCTCGTCCGAATCAGTATAGAGTAGGCCAGACGGTCTATCGTAAGAATTTCAAGCTAAGTGACGCGGCGAGGAGATACAACGCGGCCAGAGGTTATTCCCTGTATGAAGTAAGCGATATGAGCGGGCGATCTGTAGGAGTCTTTCATGCGACGGATCTGCGTGTCTGACCCCAGCTTTTCGACTGCTTCTCCATCGCGGGCTTGGCGAACCACTCGCCCTGTTACGGCTGGAAAGTGCATACGGAAAGTAAGAGCTAAGACAGTGCAAATCTATGGCACTAGCTAAGCGAACGCACCACACCTCATCAGCTTATTTTGACAAGCCGACGTGTCAAAGGTAGTAGTCGTTAATTTCCGGAATCGGAAGCTTTCTTTCTAATTGGAATTTCAAGCGAAGCACATCAGGTGAGCAGAGTGAGATTGGGGAAGCAGGGAAAGGATTTGGTCATTTTCAGGTTAGCCCATGGCTACCCGTTCGAGTAATTGTTTTTACAACATATTTTTTTTTCTAAATATTTTAATCTTTAGTGATATTGGCCAAACCAACGAATTGGTTTGCAAACAACCACATACACAGTTGCTAACGAAAACGCAGCAAGCAGCGCAGCTGCGTTAACAACCTTGGCAGAACACCTGGATATAGATACAATAGCAGGCGCGCTTCCAAAGGCGTGTACATCCGTATCAGAGGAGTGGCCAATACTAGCTGCACGGCTAGGGCGCAGCAGCATTCAAGCCCCATTAGCGACGCGCTCTGTATGTCACCCATCGCGCCGATCGCAGCTTCAATTTCGTGGGGCGGCGCGCTACACATAGCGCCGCTCGTCTATTGTGAGAGAACCGCATAACAAAAGTTGTAGCCAATTTGTAATAGCGCGCGGGATGCGCTGGACATAGCGTCACGAAATTAAGACGCATCCGAGCGCTCACTTTGCCAGCGTGTGGTTCGATAAGCGTAGCGCCTCCTCAATAGTTCTCCGGGCGCTTTATACATAGTGGAGAGGAATTAAATCGCCACGGAGCGCTCAGTATAACATAAGTTTTATTCGACAACAACGCAAGCGGCGCGTTAAACCTAGTGCAGCGCAATTGGAGCGTCAATGAGCGCCCAGCTCATGTAACTTTTGTACGGAATCCGGAGCGCCAAACACAGCGCCGCGCCTTCTTAACTACCTGCATGGAACGCTAAAGTGGAGTATTGTCGAATACTACCTGGTACATAGACCGAGTACGGTCGTCGAAGCGCCGTCGTTGGTATCAAAGCGTTGTCGGCAGCAGAGCATAGCAGTGGCAGCCTAAGTCGACCGTGGTGCACTTCAAACTTGTGGTTTGACTGCTGGTGATAAGCAACCAGTTTGGGCTGCAAAGCATCGAACATCAATCAATTAAAAAAGGTATTCACCACACGAAATGTAAACACAACGGGTATGAGGTGGTAGAAGAAGCAAGAACAAATTAAATATTGGCATGAGAAAGTGAATGTACGCGCAGGATGATGAATTTAGTTTAATCCAAAGAAGATAATCTGGTAGCAGCAACCCGCTAACGAAGTTCATTATTTGTGGATCTGCAGCAATTCAATGAGAGTAAAGAATTGAGGTGAGCTGTAACATTCTGGGGTACTCATTGGGTCAGCATTGTAGATTGGAATTAAGTGTGAATGTAAATTAAATGCCACGGTCACACAAACGCGAGGGCAGCCGTACGGGGTGTAAGTTTGGATAAGCAAAGGGACTTAAAGTGCCGAGTGTTAAATATTGTATTGTGACGAATTCGATGATTCCTTGATTATTTTCCCTGAGTTCGATCACTGTACGTTAAATAAAACACTCCGATTCTGTTTAATAAGTAGTACGCTTTATTCAGGACTAAAAACCGTAGTACAATATCGCGGGTTAATTTACTGTTCAGTACTTCACTGTACAACACTTCAAAATAAACTGATTGATTCGCGTTGTCTTTGCGCGGTTTATATACCCTAGCAGACAGCAGCTTCACAACCTAGAAATGTCTACACATTTCTGGTTTAATCGCGCAACCGTGTTCTCGAAACGTTTATCTATCGTCATCTCCTCTTTGTGCCACATTCGCAAACCTGCCTCTCGCGCTCACAGCTATAGTTGTGGTAGTGACGCTAATGATGGAAATACGCTAGAGTTGGGAGATGAGCGATTCTTGAGAACATTCGCCACTCTGCCCTCCACCTAAGTCTGATCGCCCCGATCAGACACATTTCCCGATCCAAACGTTGCTAGCCTCTCCAGATGAACCACCTTCATTTTGTTTCGTGGTCTTCCAACAGTTTGTATGCGGTAGACAACATCATTTATCCGCTTTATTACTTTATATGGGCCTTCCCAGTTACATTGCAGTTTTGGGGACAAACCTTTCTTTCGTTGTGGGTTGTATAACAGCACTAAATCCCCTTCTTTAAGACCTTCCGAGTTGATGGCTTTGTCGTATCTGGCTTTCATCTTATCACTCATGATCTTCGTCCGTTGTCTTACAAGATCGTGTATTTCTCTCATTTCTTCTTCCAAGATGCTAGTGGATTTCCTGGCATTTATTCCTTCATCAGCATTTATCCCAAACTTCAAGTCAGCTGGCAACCGCAGATCATTCCCAAAAATTACTTTTGCCGGAGTCTGACCCGTTGTTTCATGTATTGCCGAGCGATATGCCATCAGGAACAAGGAGATGTGCGTATCCCAATCTTTCTGGAACTTATCCACTACTTTCCTCATGTGCTCTTCCAAGGTTCGATTGAAACGTTCCACCATGCCATCTGACTGAGGATGCAATGCAGTTGTTCGAGTTTTCCGAATACCCAATATCTTGCACATTTCTTGGAATACGACTGATTCGAAATTCCTGCCTTGGTCAGAATGTAACTCCATCGGTACACCAAACCTCGCTATCCAATTGTTAGTGAACACCTCTGCAATGGTTTCTGCCTCTTGATTTGGAATCGGGTAAACTTCTGGCCATTTGCTGAAATAGTCCATAACAACTAATACGTACTTGTTCCCGAGTTTGCTAGTAGGAAATGGGCCAGCTACATCCATGGCAATCCTCTCAAACGGTGCACCTGTGTTGTACTGCTTCATCTGTCCATGACTTCTCGACTTCGGACCCTTTGCTTTGATGCACACCTCACAGTTGGCAATCCACTCCGCGATCGACTGCCGGCAACCAACCCAATAGAATCTCTGCTTGACTTTCTCCAACGTTTTCGTGACTCCGAGATGACCTCCACTTGGGCCATTATGTAGCTCATTCAAAACATCAGAGATTTTCTTCCTTGGGACAACTACCAGCTTCCGAGCGCATTGACCATCTTCGCTTTCCCATACTCTATGTAAGCAACCGGATACCAATTTCAGACTGTTCCACTGTGCCCAATATGACTTGGCAACAGGACTCTCTGCTGACATCTCCTCTCTTGTTGGTCGTTCGTTTTGCTCGATTCCTTGCATCACACGTACCAGATCGGGGTCCTCTAGCTGATGCTTCCTTAGTTGATCCATGTTCCATTCGTCCGTAGATGTTATAGTCATTAGCCGCACATCTATAACATCTTCCTTGGCCTCAGCTTTCGAACAATGCTTGCATTCTAGGTTACATGGTCGCCGGGACATTGCATCAGCATTGCCGTGGTTGCTGCCTTTGCGATGCTCTATGGAAAAGTCATAACTTTGTAGTCGCTCTATCCACCGTGCCAATTGACCTTCTGGATTACGGAACTGCAAGAGCCATTTCAAGGCTGCATGGTCTGTCCTGACGTGAAATCGCTGTCCATAGAGATACTTGTGGAAATGCTTGATGCACTCCACCAATGCCAGTAGTTCTCTCCGTGTTACACAATAGTTCCTTTCGGGCTTCCCAATTGTGCGGCTATAGTACGCCACTACCTTCTCCTGCCCATCGACAATCTGTGACAAAACCCCTCCAATCGCGTAACCGCTCGCGTCTGTATCCAAAATAAATGTTGAACCTGGGATTGGATACGCTAACATTGGGGCAGTGCACAGCCGTTCCTTCAAGGTTTGGAAAGCCACTTCATGTTCCTTCTTCCAATCAAATGACATATTCTTCCTGGTCAACTCATGAAGGCTACTGGCTACGCTGGCGAAATTCGGTACAAATCGACGATAATACGTGCACAGTCCGAGGAAACTTCGTAGCTCATGTAAATTTTTCGGTCTTGGCCAATCCTTTACTGCTTCGATCTTCTCTTTAGCAGTGCAAATTCCCTCCGTAGTAACCTTGTGACCTAAGTAACTTACTTCCTTCTTGAACAATGCACACTTTTTGGGACTTAATTTCAGACCGGCACCAGCTATCCTTTGGAAAACTTCCTCCAAGTTATTAAGGTGTTCCTCAAAGCTTTTTCCCAGCACGATGATGTCATCCAGGTACACCAAACATGTTTTCCAATGCAGTCCTTTCAATACTTGATCCATGAGTCTCTCAAAAGTAGCTGGAGCGTTACATAGTCCAAAGGGCATTACCGTAAATTGCCACAGCCCCTCTCCAATGCTGAAGGCTGTCTTTTCCTTATCCTCATCTTTTACCTCCACTTGCCAATAGCCGCTTTTTAAGTCCAGTGTAGAGAACCATTTCGTACCAGATAGTGAATCCAGAGTATCGTCAATTCTTGGTAGTGGATAGCTGTCCTTTTTCGTTACGTCGTTCAGCTTCCGGTAATCCACACAGAACCGCATTTTTCCATCCTTTTTCTTCACTAGCACTACCGGTGAGCTCCATGGACTAGCTGATGGTTCGATCACGCCGCTGTCACTCATTTCTTGTATAATTTCTCCTACCACTTGGCGTTTGGCCAATGGAACACTTCGAGGAGCTTGGCGGATTGGTCTCGCATCACCGGTATCAATGTGATGCTTCACTACATTGGTCCGTCCTGGTTTGGAGCCATCCTTGTCAAATATGGTAGAGTACTTTAGTAGAAGTTGGTTTGCCTTATTCTGGTGGTCTTCTTCGAGCTCTTGCGTCCACGCCGTGATATTATCTGATAGATTACTGTTGCTGGTAGAGACATTTTCCTGGAGCTGTTCACAGTTTATAATCACCTCCACCTCCTGACATTGTCCCAATATAGCTCCTTTGGAAAGCTTGATCGGCGATAGAAACTCATTTAGTACTCTTACCGGTATACGTCCATCTTGTTTTGTCATAGCCAGTGTTTTTCCTACTAGTATATCCGTCTTTGAATTGTTTGCTGCCTCGACAACCCACAATTTGTTTGTCCCATAATCTCCATCAATCCTTGCCCAAACGACTGCCTCCGACTTCGGTGGAATTTGTTGGCTATCTTCCACGAGTACCCGCTTACTGATGTACTTGTTCTCGTAACCAAAATTGAGTGGCACATCCATGTTCTTATAGCTCATAGTCCTGTTTTGCATGTCGATCTTGATGCCTTGGTTGCTTAAGAAATCCACACCAACTATGATCTCATCAACAATATCTGCCACTATAAAATTGTGCAGTACGGTGACATTTCCAATTCCGATTTCACATGTTATTTCTCCTTGGACTTGAGTGTCCTCGCCAGTCGCCGTACGCAATTTTGCTCCATGTAATGGCCTCACTTCTTTGTTGACTAAATCAGATCGAATGATGGAATGGGATGCGCCCGTATCAATAGTCAGTAAGCGCTCTTTTCCGTCCACGAGTCCTCCAACAGTAACATTACTTGACTTCCTTCCGATCTGTGAGACAGAGATTATGGGGCATCCAATTGCCGGAGCCAGCCTACGCCCCTTGCGGCTGACTCTCTTTAGTTTAACGGTTGGTTGGATTGGGAGACTTGCTCATCTCCTTCAGCCTTGCGCTTACGTCCGCTTGCATTACTGGAATTATTGGAGCTAGATCTAGAACCACAATAACGTGCAATATGACTAGATTTTCCGCACTTGAAGCATTTAATGGCCGCTTCATTTTTCTGTTGCTTTCCGTTTATTGCTTCTAGGATTGCGTCCACCCATTCTGGTCGTTCTACTTCCACACGATGAGCTTTGTACGCTGGTTTGGACAAAAGTGATGCTGTTTCTTGAGTTAGAGCATGTGATACCGTCTCCGCAAATGATCTCTTTGGATTTGCATAGGTGGCCCGCTTCGTCTCCACGTCACGTATTCCATTTATGAAACTTTGGATTTTCACCCTCTCGATGTATTCCACTGGTGCGTCTGCGTTTGCTAGATGAGCCAACCTCTCGATGTCCGATGCAAACTCCTGTAATGTTTCGTTAGCCTTCTGGAAGCGATTCTGTAGCTCTATTTGATGTATCTGCCTTCTATGCTCGCTGCCGTAACGTCTTTCAACGGCTCCCATCAACGCTTCATAATTGTTTCTTTCAGCGTCCGGAATAGTCTGTAAGATTTCGGCTGCAGGTCCTTTCAATGCCACAAATAAAGCAGCGACTTTGTCCTCAGCGCCCCAGTTGTTCACAGCTGCTGTCTTCTCAAATTGTAGCTTAAATACCTGGAAGGGAACAGAACCGTCAAAGGATGGGGTTTTTACCTTGGGTGCGCTTGTTGAAACCACTGTGCGATTCAGCTGCAACTCCTGGATACGACTTCTTAACGCATCCACCTCGGCTTCGACTTTCTCCTCAAGCTGTATTATTTTCCTGTCCTGCATATTTAGCTGTGCTGACATACGTTCCTCCTGTGCCTCCAACTGAGATGACATATAAGCCTTATGTTCTTCCAATTGGGAGGAGATCTGTGATGATACCTGTGCCGAAATTTGCGACGACATTCGTGTCTCCTGCTCTTCCAACCGAGACGTAATGCGTGTCTCTTGTTCTTCCAACTGAGATGCCATGTGTGTCTTCTGTTCCTCCAACTGAGATGACATGCTTGATGTTATGTTGTTTGACATCTGAGCCAAGGCAGCCAATAAAGAGTTTGTGTCCACATTTGCCACTGAATCCGTAGAGTCCTTTTGCTCTTCTATTTTCGTCGCTCCTTCTTCCGAAAGTTGAAAAACATGATCGTCAACGTTGATTCCTTCCGCTTCCATAGCCTCGCGTAGACGTGATTGTAGCTCTGGCTTATTGCCTGTTGTTACCAATCCACGTATCTCCAGCTCGTTTTTGAGCTGCTGGATCTTCAATTCATTAAACTTTGCCATATCCTTGCACTGTTCTTGTTACCTTTACAATGTCCTTGTTATCCTTGCAATATCCTTGTTGCCTTTACAATGTCCTTGTTATCCTGTATTTATTTAACAATACCGCTTCTGACACCAATTGTGACGAATTCGATGATTCCTTGATTATTTTCCCTGAGTTCGATCACTGTACGTTAAATAAAACACTCCGATTCTGTTTAATAAGTAGTACGCTTTATTCAGGACTAAAAACCGTAGTACAATATCGCGGGTTAATTTACTGTTCAGTACTTCACTGTACAACACTTCAAAATAAACTGATTGATTCGCGTTGTCTTTGCGCGGTTTATATACCCTAGCAGACAGCAGCTTCACAACCTAGAAATGTCTACACATTTCTGGTTTAATCGCGCAACCGTGTTCTCGAAACGTTTATCTATCGTCATCTCCTCTTTGTGCCACATTCGCAAACCTGCCTCTCGCGCTCACAGCTATAGTTGTGGTAGTGACGCTAATGATGGAAATACGCTAGAGTTGGGAGATGAGCGATTCTTGAGAACATTCGCCACAGTATGTAGAAGCTTTGACGCAGTATTGCAGCGCGCAGCCCTCGTGCATGCAGAATCCATATGGTGAATGAAATGCTCTCGCTTAGTTAAGTGGACTGAGCATCGAATCAAAGTTTTGCAGGGGTGCTGCCAGCATCCAAATCCATTGATAGTAGACTGATGAATAAGTGCGTTTTGAGTAAGTTCGTCTCGCAAAATAGGTTTTGTCAGCAACACATGTCTGGTTTTCGATTCGGGTTGATTAAAATGTATATCGAGTTCGCATGATTCAATTGATGGTTTTCGTTGCTTGCGCACGTGAAGGCAGTTTGGTTAGCGTTCTTTTCTGTGAGATTCCTGAGATTTGCTGCGGCGTCCAAGTAAGAAAACTGGACATGCGTAGTTAACAAAACCTATCGAGGAGTGACTTTTGATTAGGAGGGTGCTTTGAGCACATGAACATAAAATCTTATACATATATATATGCCATTAGATTACACTGTATTATACACACGGGCCAAAGGCCATAGATATAAGCAAAATAGGTTAGGGCGACATAACATAAAGTGGATTGGCATAAGGCCATTGCAGGTGGCGAAGCGCAACGGGGGTAAGAGTTGAATTGTGAATCGCTTAAAGACGTCTTTAGGTAGGCCTGACCCCCTTCCGTTTGAGAACCTAATGGTGTTTATATTTAATTGAAGTAAGAGAGACCAATGAAGGTCCTGAATATATAAAAGATTTCTTTTGTGATTGGCATATTTGACTACAGGGCGACTCCCTTTCGTGCGATTTCTTCAATCTGATGCTGGAGAAGATAATTCGAGCAGCAGAGCTAAACCGCAATGGTACAATCTTTTACAAGAGCGTGCAGTTGCTGGCGTATGCCGATGATATTGATATCATTGGCCTTAACAACCGCGCCGTAAGCGCTGCCTTCTCTGGACTGGATAAGGAAGCGAAAAAAGTGGGTCTTGCCGTGAACGAGGACAAGACGAAGTATTTGCTGTCATCAAAGAAAGAATCGGCGCACCTGCGCCTTGGCAGCCATGTCACTGTTGATAGTTACAAATTTGAAACTGTGAGGGACTTCGTCTATTTGGGAACCAGTATCAACACCGAAAATAATATCAGTCTAGAAATCCAGCGGAGAATCACTCTTGCCAACAAGTGCTACTTTGGACTGAGTAGGCAATTGAGAAGTAAAGTCCTCTCTCGAAGAACAAAGATCACGCTCTATAAGTCTCTCATAATACCTGTCCTGATGTATGGCTCAGATTCATGGACAATGTCAAGAAAAGATGAGATGGCCCTTGGAGTATTTGAGAGAAAAGTTCTCCGGAAGATTTATGGTCCTTCCCGTGATGCCAACGGCGAGTATAGAAGGAAATTTAACGATGAGCTGTACGAGCTCTACGCAGATCTGACCATAGTCCAGCGAATTAAAGCCCAAAGACTCCGCTGGCTGGGCCATGTTATGCGAATGGACAAAGAAGCTCCAGCACAGAAGGTTTTCCTATCGTCGCCTGAATTCGGCAGCAGAGGAAGGGGGAGACCTCGACTGAGATGGAAACAACAGGTGGAGGATTACTTGAACTCCCTTGGGGTTTCCAATTGGCGTCCGTTATCGCTAAAAAGGAATGACTGGCGTGCTTTGATACGAAACGGCCAAAATCGCTTAGGCGGTTAAGCGCCAATAAATGATGATGATGATATTTGACTAGGTGTATTTAAGCGGCCGTTTGTGGGCCATAATTGTGAATACCTGCGTATCAATGAAATGTAACGTACACGAGAGTTATTTTGAATTTAAGTTTGCGCACTGCCTTTAGCAGTATAGAGAACATGTATTGGAGATTCTTAGTTAAGCAATAAAAATGTTTAATATTGATTGAATATAAAATAGTGACGTGTGATTTGGGCGGTGTGATGATGACGGACAGACGAATAGACGGTGAGACGTGATTTTAAGGGGGGAGTTTGATGCCTGACTTTGGGGTCGACACAATCTTGAGCCTTAGTCGACCAGGTAGGGAGGGTAACGAAGGCCGGCCAAGTGACACCTTTGGCCCATTTGTGATGTGAAGGATGTACGGTATTCCGATGCGGCCCATTATCAGGTATGTATTTTTTTGTATGGTGCGATGGGCATGCCTTGAAGCCGCAAGAACCACCTCAGTCCGACGAGCTAGCTCGTGCTAGAAGCAAGCATACCTGCGCGGTGATTTGAGGCATGCAACAGGAAAGTGTAGGGCTTCGTGGAGCGATCGCCTAACAGTGCTGGGATTCCTGTGCCACCCGGCAATCAGTCGGTATGTAAGGTCAGCGGCGCCTGCAGCGGATGCGAACCTTGTGCCTCCTGGAAACCAACCCGTGCGTAACATATGTTACAGCCGTCCCTAGGAGGCAGCCGCATAGGTTTTTCGACAGAAGCAAAATACCTAGGAGTAACATTGGATAAAACCCTCACATGTAATGCTCATTTGGAGGCTACCATAAATAAAGCAACGAGCGCCTTTTTCGCCTGCACTAGACTTTATGGCAAAACATGGGGGCTGTCTCCCAAAATGACGTACTGGTCATTTAATACAGTTGTGAAGCCAATAGTCACATACGCTTCTCTAGTCTGGTGGCCTAAGACTGCTCAAAAAACAGCGGCAACTAAGTTACGTAAGCTGCATCGGCTAGTCTGTGTCGGTATAACAGGTGCAATGAGAACGTGCCCTGCTGATGCTTTAAGTGCCCTTGTGGGAATACCTCCTTTCCCTACTCTGATAGCTGCATTAAGATTTCAAAACATTTCCGATCTAAAAATCGAAAATATGACAGGACATAAACATCTACTAATTAATTTTAGGGAGAGCCGAAGGTCTTTGTTACTTGTGCTCCTTCTTTTGTAATTTGGTGATTTATCACTATTTTTCTATATAATAATAATAATAATAATGACAGGACATATGAAGATAGTCAAGAATATCATAAATAGTCCTATGTTGCAAGTAAGTGATGCAATAACTCCTACTCTCAGGATCATGCGAAACTTTGAGGTTTCGATCGTAGATCGACTGCTCTGGGGACAGGGAATCCTTAAGCTGAATCCGATTCGGAGATTTGGTATACGGATGGATCGAAGCTGCAATATGGCAAAACGGGAGCTGGTATCTATGGACCAAATTACAAAAAATCGGTACCGATGGGTAACTACTCCACTATTGTTCAAGCGGAAATCCATGCAATAGAATTATGTGGCAGAGAATGCCTCCGAAGAAGACTATCCTCTAGGCGAATCTACATTATGTCGGACAGTCAGGCCGCCCTACGTGCCTTGCAGTCTTACACTACAACGTCGAAGCTTGTCGATGAGTGCGTCGCAGTCTTTAATGATCTGGGAGCCAAAAATAAAGTTTTGTTAGGTTGGGTCCCAGGGCATGAAGGGCATGACGGCAATGAAAAAGCAGATCACTTTGCAAAACATGGTGCCCTAACAGCATTTTATGGTCCAGAACCCTTTTGTGGACTCACGAAGACCCACGTAAAGGAGACCATAAGCAACTGGGAAAATAAACAGTTTATGCAGCATTGGCTTAGCAGAATAGGACAGAGGCAGCCCAAACTCGTTATAGAACCCTCACAAAGAGCATCAGCCAGGCTCATTAATCTAAAGAGGGTGGATCTAAGAACCCTCACTGGGTATTTTACGGGACATTGTGGTCTGCGTTATCACCAGAGTAAGCTGAATCTATCAGATACAACAATTTGTCGGTTTTGCGAACTGGGCGATGAAACGCCGGTTCATATACTCTGCGAATGCATTGCATTAGTAAAAAAGAGAGTCGGCTACCTAGGTGGGGTCACTCTCAATCCGTTAGTAATATGGAATAAAAAACCCGAGGAGAAGCTCAAATTTATAAAGAGCCTCCGCATACAGCAATAAGCTGAAAGGTCACACAATTGATCGTATAAATGGTCGCGGTGTAATAAGGCTTTATAAAAATAATAATAATATTGATCAACTACCAAAGGGTAGAAAAATAGTTTCATCACTGGGCTCGGTTGATTTATCACGCTATGTCTCCCCGCTTCTATGGAACCTGTGTGTCAACTCGTTGCTGCGAGACACAAGCTGGGGCGGGAAGGTAGTGGCATATGCAGACTATTTACCTATTGCATATAGGGGCAAACTTCCACAAACCCTGTGCGACTTGATGCAAGTAGCACTGCGAGAGGTTTCCTCAGGGTGCTCGCACTGCGCACTGAGCATCAACCCCGGAAAAGTCGAACTTGTATAAGAATACCACCGTTAAACCTGCCAAATCTGAATGGCGTGCTCATGAATTTGGCTCACAAAGCCAAGTTCCTAGGCACAGTTCTGGATAGGAAACTAACTTGAAAGTAGAATGTTCTTCAGGGCCAGAAGAAAGCGTGTATTGCACTCTACACGTGCAAAAGAGCCATTGGCAAAAAAATGGGCGCTCAGCCCCAAAATATGCAAATGGATCTACACTGCAATCATTCTACCAATCATGCTTTATGGAGTTGTGGTACGGTGGCCTGCGCTGATCAAGGCAGCAAACCTAAATATGTTAAGTAAAGTCCACTGATCTTGTATGATCTGTATAATTGGACGTTAAGAACAACGCCCAACGAAGCACGCCAGGCCATTCTTGGCATTTTGCCACTTGATCTGGAAGGGCACCGGGTAGCAGCAGCATCGGCTCTGTGTATAAAGGAAACGGCTGGGGTGCAAGCACTACTGGGCACTCCATTATTTTTGGATCCTACAGTTTTATTCCGCTGAGCACAGATCGTTGTGCGACCACAACAGTCGGAGATAGCTGTTTTAAAATAAACATTCCCAGCAGGGAAGAATGGGAGAGAACGGATCAGAGTCCCGCTACTCATGGCGCCACTTCCATTTATACCGACGGCTCGACGTTGGACGGCAGAGTTGGAGGTGGGGTTTATTCAGACTACCTGGTCTCTGCAGTGTCTTCCAGGCTGAAGTCTCGAAAAGCATGGACGGTGGCTTGGATAGGTCAACACACTATCGGACAGGATATTGTTATTCTCAAATCCCTTGGCTCTTACTCGTACAACTCTGAACTGACGCTCAGCTGTCGTCGATCTCTACAAGAGATGGCCCAACAGAACCGCTAGAACCTCACATGGGTCCCGGTACATAGGGTTAGGTTAGGTTCAAGTGGCTACCATAGAGGCACACCTAGGCCAGTATTAAAAGGCCCGTTGTGATACCACCAACGCTAGGAAAGTCAGTTCCGGGACCCTGCCATATGGAAAATCCCGGTATTAACGGAATTCTCCACATAGCAGAATCCCGGGACTGACGTTCCTATACCGACACCGTTACTCCTCCTCGAACCATTTAGATGACTTGATGAAGGCCATCAGGTCCTTTATGTCCAGCTCCGTGACCTGGCGTAGGCTAACCAGGAAGGGAACTCCCAAAAAGCGCATTCTCGCGCCACTTAAAGCCGGGCAGTTGCAGATGAGGTGCTCCACCGTTTCCTCCTCCTCATCATCCTTACAACTCCTACAGCATCGTCGGTAGGGCACACCAAGTCTTTCTGCGTGCCTTCCAATGAGGCAGTGCCCAGTCAATACGCCTATTAATATGGAGATTTCTCTTCTCCTTAGGGCATAAATTTGTCTCGAACTTTTATGATCCCATTTCGGCCAGGTTTCTTTGGATATCCGGCATCCTGGAGATTGCAGCCATCTTTCGTTGGCTTGGCGGAGTGTGTACTCCTTCAGCATAAGCTTGCAAGTGGCAAACGGCATACCTAAGCGCTCTTTATCCCGAAGAACCTGCTTGGTCGTGCCCTGCCTCGCAAGTTCGTCTGCCCTACAATTTCCCTCAATGTCCCTATGCCCCGGGACCCATGTGAGGTTCACGCGATTCTGTTGGGCCATCTCCTGTAGAGATCGACGACAGCTGAGCGTCAGTTCAGAGTTGAACGAATAAGAGCCAAGGGATTTGATGGCCGCCTGGCTGTCGCTGAATATAAAAATGTCGTGTCCGATAGTGTGTTGGCCTATCCAAGCCGCGGCGTCCATGATTGCTGAAACTTCAGCCTGGAAGACACTGCAGTGATCAGGTAGTCTGAAGGAGAGCTCAAGGTTCAGATCCTTTGAATAAACCCCTCCTCCAACTCTGCCGTCTAACTTCGAGCCATCAGTATAAATGGAAGTGCCGCCATGAGTGGCGGGACTCCGATCCGTGCTCTCCCATTCTTCCCTGCTGGGAATGTTGATTTTAAAACAGCTATCTCCGACTGTTGTGGTCGCACAACGATCCGTGCTCAGCGGAAGAAAGCTTTAGGATCCCAAAATACAGGCGTGTCCAGTAGTGCTTGCGCCCCAGCCGGACGTTTCCCTTAGACGTAGAGCCGATGCTGCTGCTACCCGGTGCCCTTCCAGATCGAGTGGCAAAATGCCAAGAATGGCCTGGAGTACTTCATTGGGCGTTGTTCTTAACGCACCGCTTATACAGATCATGCAAGATCTGTGTACTTTACCTAGCAGATTAAGGTTTGTTGCCTTGCTCAGCGCAGGCCACCATACCACAACTCCATAGAGCATGATTGGTCGAATGATTGCGGTGTAGATCCATTTGCATATTTTGGGGCTGAGCCCCCATTTCTTTCCAATGGCTCTTTTGCATGTGTAGAGTGCAATACACGCTTTCTTCTGGCGCTGAAGAACATTCTCCTTCCAGGTTAGTTTCCTATCCAGAACTGTGCCTAAGAACTTGGCTTTGTCAGCCAGGTTCAGGTGCACGTCATTCAGTTTTGGTAGTGTTAGCGGTGGTATCTTATAGCGGTTGGTGAAAATAACCAGTTCTACTTTTCCCGGGTTGATGCTCAGTCCGCAGCGCGAGCACCATGAGGAAACCTCTCGCAGTGCTGCTTGCATCAAGTCGCACAGGGTTTGTGGGAATTTGCCCCTATATACTATAGCTAAGTCGTCTGCATATGCCACTACCTTCCCGCCCCCCCAGCTTGTGTCTCGCAGCATCGAGTTGACAGTGAGGTTCCATAGAAGCGGGGAGAGAACACCACCCTGAGGCGTTCCCCTTGTGACATAGCGTGATAAGTCAACCGAGCCCAGTGATGAAACTATTCGTCTACCCCTTAGCAGTTGATCAATAAGTCCAATAAGAGACCTGCTTATGCCCAGACTTGTTAAAGCGGTGTTTATAGCATCAGGGCTTATGTTGTTGAAAGCTCCTTCAATATCTAAAAAGGCCGCAAGACAGTACTCCTTCTCATACAGCGATTTTTCAATAACAGAAACTAGGGTGTGAAGCGCAGTTTCTGTAGATTTCCCTTTGGTGTATGCATGCTGATAGCTACAGATCAGGTTGCTATCAATAGTAGAGGAGAGGTAGTCATTTATTATCCTCTCGAAGGGTTTGAGCACAAAGGATGAGAGACTGATCGGCCTGTAGTCCTTCGGCTCGTAATGAGACGCCTTCCCCGCCTTAGGAATAAACACTACCGTGGCACTTCTCCAGGAGCACGGAATGTAGCTAAGAGCCAGGCAGGCTGTATAGAGAAATACCAGCCATTTGGCTGATGTCTCCAGCGTGTTTATGAGTTGTGCGGGAATAATCCCGTCTGGCCCGGCAGCCTTGAACGGTTCGAAGCTCTTAACCGCCCACCTAACCTTTTCCTCCGTGATGGGTATGTATACAGCCAGGTTTGTTGTAGATGCTACGGGTTCCTCCTGCAAGTTCCCTGGGAAGTGCGTATTCAAGAGCAGCTCTAGGGTTTCCCTCTCCGTGCTGGTCCAGGATCCGTCAGGTTTGCGCAAATAGCTTGTGGCTGTTTGAGTTTTTGAGAGCACTCGTCTAAGTCTCGCTGTATCGTCGACATTTTCGACCCCAGTGCAGAAATTTCTCCACGATACTCTCTTCGCCTGCCTCAGAGCTTTTTTGTAGGCCCTGAGTTTAACTTTATATTCGAGCCATTGAGTCTCCGTGCCAAGGCTCTTGGCCTTATTAAATTGTGTCCTACATGATTTTCGGAGCGAGTCCAGGTCGTAGGACCACCAATGCGGCCTATGTTTACCGCGTGGTTTTGGCACTGGGAAAGCCTGCTCTAAGGCTTTCGAGAGCGCCGTTGTAAAGGTCTTTACCAGATCCTCCAACTCCCCTACTGATGAGGGGACTTGTGGGGGCAGTACTGGTAAGTCCCTAGATAGTATTTCATTGTGTAGCTGCCAGTTATTGTTACGTGGGTTGCGTTTCATAACCGGCTGCTCAACAGAAAAGTCTAGAACTATTTCTACGTACCGGTGGTCGGAGAATGAGTGCTCATCGAGAACGCGCCATTTTCTGACCCACTCATAAGCGCCATCGCTGCAAATAGTGAGATCTATTACCTCCCTACGGGTTTTAGTAATAAACGTAGGTTCGTTACCCACGTTGCAAACTACCAGGTTAGTTGTTAACAAATAGTCAAACAACGACTCTCCTCTAGCATTGATATCGGAGCTTCCCCACTGGACGTGATGAGCATTGGCGTCAGTTCCGATAACAAGATGACCCATGGAAAAATTTGCCACCAGGTCTTTTACCTCCCTCTGTGGCGGAGGTTCTTCGGCGTCGTAGGGCATATAGACCGACGCAATCGTCAGACTGGTACTGTCGACTGTTAAACTGGCAGCTGTAACGTCACCATTGGTATAGTTGGGCAAGAGAAATGCATTCAGCTCAGACTTAACTAAAATACAGGCTCTAACCCGGCCCCCCTCGCTGGCTCGAATAAGCTTATAACCCTTAGTCCCCAAACCGCAAATCCTTGAGCTGTTGACCCAGGGTTCTTGGATGAGGACCACATCTACGTCGCCTTTAGAGAGACGACTGATTAAAGCAGCCGAGGCTGCTTTAGATTTGTGCAGGTTTATCTGAATCACCACCAACATGAGAGTGCTCAGACTTCCCTGCCACCGCCGTATCGTCGAGTTCCACCTCGTCTGGAGGCTTATCTTTCAACGACGATTTCTTCAGATCACGGTTTGGCGTGGCAGAGATCCTCCTAACTGTGTCAACTGTGGTGCGCTCAGGACTAGCTGCTATCACTGTGACGTTGAGGTCCTCCCCGTCCAGCAGGCTGTCTCCCATCTCCGAGCTGTAAACTGCTCCTTCGCCATTTGACGTGGCAGATACCATACTTTCCGAGTCGGACATCTCCGACTCCCCTTCCGGCACTGCGATGTCCGAGTCCTCCGGTGCAGCCGAAATAGCAGCGCGCTGTGCATCGCCGCGGTATACGTGGATCACGATCTGACCCATGCCGTAGTGCACTCGTCCATTGCACCGTTTAAGGGGCTCGAGTGCCTCCTTATTCAAGGTGAAGACCACTTGCCTATCAGGCCCTACCGCGTCCTCGACCAGATTTACACCCCAGTCCTGCGTCGGGAGAGACGGGTTCATGATCCTCAGCATCCTGAGAATTCTCTCAGGTTCAGCAGGGATAGCAGGAATCCACGCTCTTGCCCTTGGCCGAGCCGGGATGTCCTTCCAGTCGACAACCTCGATTCTTGCCCCTTGGTAGATCTCACCTAGTCTTGCAGCTGCTGCCTTGTACAGTGCAACAGTTTTTGCATCCTCGCAAGCGAATACCTTGATTCGGCCCTGGTGCCATCCCGCATCAGAACCCATCGGAGTGGCACCCGGAGACTCATCCATAATGTCGAGAAGGGCATTACCGATAGCGTTCCGGACGAACCGCCACTGGTCCCTAGGGATGGCCCAGTTTTCATTACCTCGGTCAATGACGCCTATGAGGATCCTATCCTTAGTCACTTCAGCAAAGCTGAGTTTACCCATTACGGGGGCGTGTTGCTGCCGCTTCGGGTGAGGTTTTAAATCCACGTCCGATCTCTGGCGTTTGAAGGGATTTATATTAACCTTCTTTGGCGCGTAATCGCTTTGGAAGTTCGGTAAGATAGCTTCAGCCATCTCCACCGTCTTCCTAGCATTCGGCGATAGCGTCTCTTGTGAAATACCCTCGTATTTCTTCAGTATCCTCGCGGCCGCTCTTTTGTCCAAGTACTCAGAGCGACTGGGAGATGTCTTTTGGGGTAAATTTCGACCCGTAGTTGCCATCGCGGTCGTTCCCTTATTTGGATCTCTGGGGCCAGGTCGTGAGACCACTGCCACAGACGTTAAAGACTTGGTTTCGGTACCGGCACTTACTAGGGCTCTAGCATCAGCCGTTGTTGGCTTCACCGTGTTTGTACCGGTACTTACTTTGGGGATTGCCCCCTTATTATCCAGAGCTGATCGACTCGTAGTTGCCATCGCTGTCGACCTCTCGGCTGATGAAGAAATGGAGTTTGTCCTCCGACGTTGCGTTCTCGCTTGCTCCAGCATTTTCCTCCTCTGCTGGGCAGTATACATGGTTGTATCATTATTTTTAAGGTTTTTATTACTTTTTTTCATCTTGTTCGTACGACCCCTTGCCGGGCAAGGCCAGTTTAGGGTCAAAGGAAGAGTATGGGGAATGTGTCGTCCGCCGCGGCAGAGCCCCATGCCGCGGTAAGGCCATAGTTACTCTCCGAGGCGGCCCGGTATCAGAGAGGCTCCGTTCGATTACAGCCACGATTTGCCTCCCGGCTGCAAACGTCCAATGGGCACGTGGTCGCATAACACCCTGGATTGGGAGGGGGAAGATCTTAGTCGTCGCGCCAGAGAGGCTTGGCTTCTCTCGTGATGTAGTACCGGCGGCACTATGATCACAAGGGCAGCGCAGCCCTGTGGCTATCGACTTAAGCCCTCGTACCGCGGCAAGGTGTCAACCCTTCACGAGGGCGGTACATAGGGACATTGAAGGAAAATTGTAGGGCAGACGAACTTGCGAGGCAGGGCACGACCAAGCAGGTTCTTCGGGATAAAGAACGCTTAGGTATGCCGTTTGCCACATGCAAGGTAATGCTGTAATAGGACACACTACGCCAAGTCAAGGAAAGATGGCTGCGATCTTCAGGGTACCAGACTTCCAAAGAAACCTGGCCAAATGGGAAGATAAATCTCCATATTAATAGGCGTACAAACCGGGCCTTATTGGCAGGCACGCAGAAAGGTTACGTTGCCCTACCGACGATGCTGTAGGAGTTGCAAAAATGATGAGGAGAAGGAAACGGTGGAGCAGCTCATCTGCAACTGCCCGGCTTTAAGTGGCGCCAGAATGCGCATTTTGGGAGTTCCCTTCCTGATTAGCCTACGCCAGGTCACGGAGCTGGATATAAAGGACTTGATGGCGTTGCGTTCATCAAGTCATCTAAATGGTTTAAGGAGGAGTAACGCTGTCGGTTTAGGAGCGTCAGTCCCGGGATTATACTATGTGGATTTTCCATATGGCAGGGTCCCGAAACTGACTTTCTTAGTGTTGATGGTATCACAACGGACCTTTTGATACTGGTCTAGGTGTGCCTCTGCAGCAGCCACTTGAACCTAACCTAACTTAAGTAAGCTCCGTATGTCGGTTACCAGACAAACCAATAGTATAACTGCAGCGAAAGCAACTAGTTGAAAACTAGATGCATATTGGACGATTTTTCGTCATCCCTTGTCAATTTTGGTTTTGTAACAAACCGGTTTCGGCGATTCGCCATCTTCAGTGTTTGATTTCTTTCTGATTTATGTCTATCTCTTGTCACGTATTTATAGTCTGGACGCTGTATTATGTAACGTTAGTATGTGTGTATATGGTTCGTGTGTTACGAATCTTTCCGAATGGGTACCTGTAAAAAGGGTTTGCTTTTACGTTAGTTAATTGGTGTGTTTAAAGGTTGTTTTTGACGCTCGTTCATCATCATCATCATTTATTGGCGCTTAACCGCCTAAGCGATTTTGGCCGTCGCCTATCAAAGCACGCCAGTCATTCCTTTTTAGCGATAACTGACGCCAATTGGAAACCCCAAGGGAGTTCAAGTCATCCTCCACCTGTTGTTTCCATCTCAGTCGAGGCCTCCCCCTTCCTCTGCTGCCGAATTCGGGTGACGATTGGAAAACCTTCTGGGCTGGAGCTTCTTTGTCCATTCGCATGACGTGACCCAGCCAGCGGAGCCTTTGGGCTTTAATTCGCTGGACTATGGTCAGATCTGCGTAAAGCTCGTACAGCTCATCGTTAAATCTCCTTCGATACTCGCCGTCGGCATCACGGGAAGGACCATAAATTTTCCGGAGAACTTTTCTCTCAAATACTCCAAGGGCCATCTCATCTTCTCTTGACATTGTCCATGAATCTGAGCCATACATCAGGACAGGTATGATGAGAGACTTATAGAGCGCGATCTTTGTTCTTCGAGAGAGGACTTTACTTCTCAATTGCCTACTCAGTCCAAAGTAGCACTTGTTCGCAAGAGTGATTCTCCGTTGGATTTCTAGACTGATATTATTTTCGGTGTTAATGCTGGTTCCCAAAAAGACGAAGTCCCTCACAGTTTCAAGTTTGTAACTATCAACAGTGACGTGGCTGCCAAGGCGCAGGTGCGCCGATTCTTTCTTTGATGACAGCAAATACTTTTGACGCTCGTTAGTCAGGTAAAAGTCGGTGATTTTCGTCTTACATGATAGTCATGATATACTGGAATTCTACTAGTTGTAAAAAACCAGATCCATACTAGTTAAACCTGGACTAGTATGATTTCCATAAAATAAACTAGTCCCCATACTAGTCCAAAAAGCATTGAACTTGGACTAGTATGATTTCAACCAGAAATTAATAGTCGCATTATTATCATGACTTATGAAAGCAGCGACTATTTGTATTTACCCAAAAAAAAAGAAGCAAACGAAACGAATGAATAACTGCCTGCAGTCAAATTCCGAACTACTCAGCAAACATACTAGTTCATTGACTAAAAATTTAGTGGCATATGCATACCAGTTCATTGTTGATTAGCTTTACACCATTCAGTGCCAAAATACTCAGCGAAAATTCTAGTTCATTGACTATACATTTTGTGGTGTATTCATACTAGCTCATTTCTGATTACCTTTAGGCCACTCAATGCCAAACTACTCGACAAACAATATATTTCATTGATTGTACATTTTGTGGTGCATTCATACTAGTTCATTTCTGATTAGCTTTAAACCAGTCAATGCCAAACCTACATGCTACACCTTTTTCATTTTATATTCAGAAAGTTTTCTGAATATCAATTGTAATTTTCTGAATGTCAATTCTATTTTTATGAATATCAAATGGAAATTCTGAATATGAATTGTAATTTTCTCAATATAAATTCTTACTTTCTGTATATAAACTGACAAAGGTGTAGTCATAAAAAGTCTAATCTATTTTAGAAAAAACACAAATTAGAAAAATTCCATTTCATACTACATTGTTATTATAAGGCCTTATTACACCGCGACCATTAGTACGATCTATACATGGTACTATGCCATGAACCAATTACTACAGATCACGCATTCCGACAACCGTGTATTTGTAACCCAGTGGGAAAGTAGGTAATGCATTACTTTTTTCCATGCATGAAAAGATGTATGAATTTTGTTATAAGAAAAGATCACACCAAAAGCAAGGAAGGGAGTAATGTGTCGCTCTATTTTTATTTGTAGTTTGAAAACTTCAAACAAAAAAAAAAATACACAACTTTCAAACATAAAAAAATACAATTTAAATTCATTTTGAAACTGCTGCTCGTTACTTACATCTTCATCGCTTTTTCTGCTGCTGTGAGGTTCATTTAAAATAGGACCTTAACTCTTCCCCCGCTGTAGAGCCTCACTGTGTCCTGTGTCTTAATGTCCTTGTTACTCCACAAGGAAATTTATAAAATATTATGCAAAATTTAATATGTCCCTTGTAAAGCATCTTTTCATTCAAGAAAGGCAATGCAAGATATAATGTATCCCTTGTAGTGCATATTTTCATTCATGAAAGGTAATGCATCTTTTCATTTATAAAAAGTAATATAAAAAGTAATGTAAACATGTAGCTTTAGTTTTGTAGGCGAGCGACACATTACTTTTCCTATGACATCGCTGTAGAAAAATTCATGCATGTTTTCATGTATAGTCTATAGGAGCTATACATTACTTTATGCATTGCTATACATTACCTTTTCCCACTGGGAATTTAATTTGAGAAAAAAGTTTGTTGTCAAATGACGTCACGGGTTTGAAAGTTTCACTGACTTTTCTCTTCACACTTTCATTGACGTTTTTTTTTTGAAATTTCTTAATTAAAATTTTGTAAACATTGAACGTTTTCGTCGCGATTTTTAAAATGCGTTTAAATTGTTCTTAAAATAATATTAGAAAATGAAGTGTTTCGTGTGTGGGTGTAAGGATTCTTATGAAAAGGACATGTCGGAGAAAGTGGGTGCAGTTCTGAAGCCAAAACATTAGCCAGCACGCCAAAAAATACAGCGACCACTTTCTTTCTAAAGATTTTGATAATCTTTTAACATTAAACGGTGATCGAACCTGCTACTTAGAATCCAATGCTGGTATACTATCCCCTACAATACGGCTTATAGAACACAACGTAAAATTAGAGCTTTATAAGGAGATTTTAATAAAATTTTGTTTATAAACCTAAAAATAAAAATAAAATCACAACCAAAATATTTAATTGTTTGTTTTCGTTTTTATTTCTTTATAACATTTGAGACATTTAAATCGAAGCAGACATGTTTTTTAAAACCGTGACGTCACAGCTTTTATTAAATGCGTGATCTTCTTAATTGGATCATGGTACTATGCAAACATTATTTGAAATTTTTGGTTTGCTCCTTTTTTCTCTTGTGATTCACAGATGCTTTTTCGTGTTTGGGTAAATACAAATATGATGCGGATGTATATATGATCTAGTATGTCAACTGCTTTATTTCTGATGTATGTATATGCACAGAAAAAAATCACTGGTAAAATCAACAATCTCGTACTGTTATTCTGAAGTTGACCAAATTTTGTAGATTTCACCAAATTTTGGTTGTTTGAAGGGTAATTTTAGTTAAAGTAACTGCATTCAACTGTTGATTCAACAGTCATAGGTTTTTCAAATTTTAAAAGAAACTGTAGGTCCCGCCAACTTGTAGGAAAAAAATCAAAGCAGCGCACTATAAGTTGGAAGAGAAGCTCGGCAAAATCTCGTTAGAGGTTATGACAACCTGTTGGTATATAACCGCCATTTTTTTTACGTTGCGACATAAACTTGAGTTTATTGACAACAGCAATATAAATTAACTCTACCAATGCTCCTTTAACTCGAGTTTATGGTCCAGCATGAAAGCAGTCTTATTTTAACTCTTTTTGATGTTAAAATAAGACTTACTTTTATCTATATATATATATGTGGGACCGGAATTCCGCATTGGACGACTAACTTAACCATAAGTAACATTAATTTACCTTACGTAAAAATTCAACCCTAAAGCCCCAATCACATAAAACTTTGTGAAACTTTGACAATTCGCGCATCGTTTTTGAGCATTTGCCAAAATTTCGCTTCGCTTCACGGTCAAAAAACTTTGTATGAAAGTGGATCCTACAAAGTTTAATGCAATTGGGCTTTACCTATATTATCAAACTTGACGAACGCGCAACTTGAAAGGAGCCATTGCAAGTTGAATTCAATAATTAAATTAAAAATACAATAAACTACATAATTTAAAAAATATATGTAGAAAAAAATATTGTGTTGACTTTACCGAGAATCGAACTCAGAATCTTTATCTCATTTTTGGCTGTGTATGAACTAATATATCAACTGGTATTATGCTGATGCGGAGGCTGACTAGTATACTAATTGGTATGGTGCTGATGCAGAAGAGGACAAATGCTTTTCTTTTTCTCTTGTAGCTGCTTCTTTTTTACATTGTAATTCACAGATGCTTTTTCGTGTTTGGGTAAATACAAATAGTCGCTGCTTTCTAAAGAATAAACTGGTATATTGCTGATGTAGAGGCTGAAGGGAGTGTAATGGAGTGTGGTTGCTAAGTGACCTTGCTCAATCTCGACTCTTGCGTCCTCGTTCGTGCACTCTGGGCAATGGGAGCTACCTAGGCTCGCGGCAGAAAGAGAGGGAGCCCCGGTGGGGCCACTCTGACATACTTGGTTTAAGGGCTCACCGAGGTCTTTTTCGCAGCGTCTGTTCACCACATGGTGCGGCTGCAAGCTGGTGTCTGTCTTGTAGCAAGCGGCTCGCTATATAAATGTGTGAATATTTTTATAAAAATCCCGGAGACGGGTTGTGCGCTGGGTTTGGGACCCGCCACGTAAAAAATTTAGTCCAATGAAATATTTAATAAAGCGGATGAGAACCCCCTTTAATGTTGACGACCCGGCAAAACGAAATAAGGACTACGAGAAGGATATTAGGGCATGTAGCTGGAATTTCCGGACCCTTTCAAGGGATGGTACCGCTGCCCGACTGGTTGATGTCCTCGTGAACGCAAAGGCTGACATCACCGCCCTACAGGAAATGCGATGGACGGGACAAGCAAAGACGACCATCGGACCTTGTGACGTATGTATACTACAGTGGCCAGACACGCCGCAAAGCGCGTGGTGTAGGATTCGTGGTGGGAAAGAGACTTCGCCGCCAAGTACTAGCGTCCACTTCTGTGGACGAGCGTCTCGCTGCGATCCGCATCAAGGCGAGGTTTTTCAACATAACATTTATCTGCGCCTATGCGCCGACTGAGGAGACGGACGACGCAGAGAAGGACTCCTTCTACGATAAACTTGAACAAACTTATGATCGCTGCCCCCAACATGATATCAAAATCGTGCTCGGCGACTTTAATGCCAAGGTGGGCAAGGAAGGAGTCTTTGGTCCTACAGTTGGAAAATTTAGTCTCCACGATATAACATCCCCAACGGTACTAGGTTGATTGACTTCGCCGCTGCTCGCAATATGGTCATCAATAGTACTAGGTTCCAGCATAAACGAATACACCAAGCCACCTGGCTGTCCCCTGATCAAAGAACAAGAAACCAGATTGATCATGTCATGATTGACGGCAGACATAGCTCCACCGTTCTGGACGTGCGTACACTGCGTGGTCCCAATATTGACTCTGACCATTATCTTGTCGCAGCCAAGATACGCACACGCCTCTGTGCAACGAAGAAAGTGCGCACAGTAACGGAAGGAAAGTTTGACGTCGAGAAGCTGCGCATGACACAGACAACTAATAATTTCACAACTCGACTCTCACACCTGCTAGCAGAGGGCAATCCCCGACCTAACGATGTAACCGAGCAATGGAAGCATATCTCTCACTCATTGCGTACCGCCGCTGAGGCCACTATAGGGTTCCAGCGAGCCCGCAAGAACAACTGGTACGATGAGGAATGCAAAACTGCCTCGAAAAAAAAGGACGCTGCCTACAAGGATACGTTGCGAACGGGTGCAACCCGCAGTGTATGGCAACAATATCGTGAGGCAAAGAAGGAAGAGAGACGCCTTTTCAGAAAAAAGAAAAGTGAGGCCGAAAGGCGTGAGTATGAGGAGCTTGAGATGCTGGCGGAAAATTCTATCAAAAGATCCGGCGGATGACTGAAGGTTTTAAGACCGAGGCAAGCTCCTGTAAGGATAATAATGGCGACCTGGTAACCGATGTACAAAGTGTACTTAAATTATGGAGGGAGCACTTCTCCTCACTGCTAAATAGCGAGGGAGACGTCGAACCCGATACCCCAATCCCTGACGATGGAAAAGTCGTTCCACCAGCTGACTATGATGAAGTGAGGATAGCTATATCCCGGCTCAAAAACAACAAAGTCCCTGGAAAAGACGGACTACCCGCCGAGCTGTTCATACACGGAGGCGAAGAGCTGGTAAAAAGCATGCATCAGCTCTTATGCAGAATATGGTCAGACGAATGCATGCCTCCGGATTGGAGTTTAAGTGTGCTTTGCCCAATCCACAAGAAAGGCGATCCCGCTAACCGCACCAACTACCGCGGAATCAGTCTTCTTAATATCGCATATAAGGTTCTTTCGAGCGTGTTGTGTGAAAGGCTGAAGCCCATCGTAGACAAACTGATTGGACCTTATCAGTATGGCTTTAGACCTGGTAAGTCTACCATCGACCAGATTTTCACGATACGCCAAATCCTGGAGAAGACCCATGATAAAAGAATCGACATACACCATCTCTTTGTCGATTTCAAAGCTGCTTTTGACAGCGCAAAAAGGAGTTGCCTGTATGCCGCCATGTCTAAATTTGACTTCCCTGCAAAGCTTATACGGCTTTGCCAAATGACGTTGGGCAATACCAACAGCTCCGTCAGAATCGGAAAGGACCTCTCTGAGCCATTTGAAACCAAACGAGGCTTCAGACAGGGCGACTCCCTTTCGTGCGATTTCTTCAATCTGATGCTGGAGAAGATAATTCGAGCAGCAGAGCTAAACCGCAATGGTACAATCTTTTACAAGAGCGTGCAATTGCTGGCGTATGCCGATGATATTGATATCATTGGCCTTAACAACCGCGCCGTAAGCGCTGCCTTCTCTGGACTGGATAAGGAAGCGAAAAAAGTGGGTCTTGCCGTGAACGAGGACAAGACGAAGTATTTGCTGGCATCAAAGAAAGAATCGGCGCACCTGCGCCTTGGCAGCCATGTCACTGTTGATAGTTACAAATTTGAAACTGTGAGGGACTTCGCATGGTATGATTCTGATGCATAAAAGAACTACTATGTCAACTGGTATGATTCTGATGCATACATGAACTAGTATGACAATTGGTATGATTCTGATGCTTTTTTTCTAGTATTTCAACTGGTATGATTCTGATGCATATATGAACTAGTATTGCAACTGGTATGATTTTGATGCATATATGAACTGGTATATCCCTGATGCAGAGGCGGACTACTCAGCCAATGAGTATGGTGCTTATGCAGAGAAGGACAATTGCCATCTCGTAGGACATCGCCGTATTAAAAATACCACTTGGTAATATGGAAAAATTGCAGAACTCGAACTAGTTGAGGCGGTTTGGCTGACTAGTATTTGATTAGTATTCAACTAGTTAAGTTGACTGCAGGGTGATAACTGGTATGATTTCAACCAGAAAAATATAGTGGTATACTAGTATGGAATGGATATTTCCTGACTATTATGACTTCAGCCAGAAAGTTCTAGTGGTTTACTGGTATGGAATGGATATTTCCTGATTTGTATGACTTCAGCCAGAAAATTGTAGTTGTATACTAGTATTATTGTCACTAGTTTGACGTTTCGTTGCAGGGATGTTGTAGTACTAGTCCAGTACCTACGAATTTTCTTTTTGTATGGAGGGTACGGCAATATAATGTACGTTAATGTATGTGTTCATATCTAATAGAATAAATAAACTTAATAAAAAAAAAAAAAAAAAAAAAACTAAGGGCGGCGATATACCAACAGGTTATCATAACCTCTAACGAGATTTTTAGCCAAGCTTCTCTTTCCAACTTGTGGTGTTTTGCGTTTGAGTTTTCCTACAAGTTGGCGGGACCTACAGTTTTTTGCCGACTCCGAACGGCACTTGCAAAGCAAATGAATTTTTTTCTGAGAAGCTTCTCATGGCAGAAATACACCCGGCGAGTTTGCCAAACTACTGCCGAGGGGCGACCCCGTTACTTTTGCCGGGCATCGAACCGCCACGACTTGGTGTAGAAGGCCGAACACTTAACCGCTACACCACGGCGGCCGCCGTGGCCGGCGGAAATAAACTTAATAGTCAAAATAAAAAAACTTGTTTAATTCTTTCAATGTATTCAAAGAATTAGTTTTTAATTGATTACCAATTATGAGGTTCGAAGATTGTATCGATCGGTAATTGCTCAGCACTTTATCTATCATAATTAAAGGCATGCATGGATGAAGGGGGTATGTCGCATTCTCACTCAATTTCTGTTTTTGGCATTGGTGAATAGTGTTTATGCAGATCTATATTTCTGTCTTATCAGAATCTGCCTTTCGGAAAAATGTAGAAGATAATTCATGGATGAAGGGGGTATGTACACAACTTTTCAATTTGAATTGTGGAAGAATGGGGTATGTTCTGATTTTTTCATATAAAACACTTAATACAAACTTATGCTTTTTATTGCATATTATGCAACGTCTTTTATGGCTTTGCATAATTTTTTTGTCAGTTTTCCATAAAGATTCGAAAAAACCTCAAATGTTTAAGCAAAACTTTAAAGCCGATTTTCTCATTTCACTCAAAATGCGACATACCCCCTTCATCCATGCATGTCTTCAATTATGTATGGCTCTATATTTGTATATTCATACTTTCATTAGTTCTTACATACATACATTAATATATGCAAATTGCATCGTATCTGACAGAGCAAGTGCATTAGTTTAATTACGTAGATGCACAGCGGTCAAGCTGATTCAGCCTTTTTACGCCTCTTGCCTATGTTTTAATATTATGGAAATAGGCATTTTCCAAGACAATAAGCTGCGCCATTTTATATATCATAGTTTCGATTGTGGCGGCGCTGTCCAAAGAAATTATATTCATCGTTACCTATTTCAGGTCTAAACACAAAACTATTGCGTCCTCTTTTTTCCTTTACCCCTCTTTAATAGTGTGTATTACATCCGCACATTCTCTGGAGCTCATTATGGAGATAGCCTTTATTGACAGGTAGAATATGTATGCTCCTTCAGATACCTACTATAATATGTTATTTGTCTTACTGATGCTGCTGCACTAAAAACTGGTTTATTTGTTATTATTCGTTGGGATAGTGACCGATGGTATAATTTCAGGTAGCTAATAAACTTATACCGACACACACATGCATGTGTAAATAAATACCCATATACCTACATTGGCTTAACCCATGCATTGTATGCATTCAGGTGTCTAAAAGTTGTTATAATATTTTTTTGTAGGTATGTAAGCTTTATGCCAAGCTTTGGCTTATCAATTGTCACGAAATAGCTGAAAAGAGATGTTAAATTACGATACGTCTGAAGCGTTTAAGTGGCCTAGTATGGGCTTTCAGTTTTAAGGTAGAAGTTCGTACCCTAGTCAGGCATCTTACCTAAGCTCTTTTCTCCGCTACCTCTACCACTCCAATTCATTCTCCTGTCCATATTTGTTCAGGCATTGCCAGGCAAAACCTTTGTCTATATTTTTCGTGGAAAGTTCAATTTCCCTTAGGTAATTTAGTTTGCTTAACTACTCTGATATGACCTATCGGCACGAAGCCAACTTGCAGTATTCCGTAAATATTTACATAAGTTCATAGTCAAGCCGTAATTTTGAGCAAACTATTGTCAACATCTTTCGTTTGAAAACATCAATTTCTTTCACCACCAAGTGCAGATATGTATATTCCATCTTTCCAGCAGTCTTTTCGAGTAAAAAGTGCAGCCCAAACCGCGACGCTTTTTGAGGTTAACTTCTTAGGCGGCGATATGAAGTTTTGATTGAGAGTAAAATTTGAGAAAATGGATGACGATGAAACGGAAGTTATGGCACGGAAATAGAAATTGTAGCCGACTTTCAGGCGTATGTTGCAGACTTTCAGGTGAAGGCGTTTTTCTTATATCTCGGGAACCGCTCAACCGATTTTGATAAAATTTGGAATTATAGACAGTATGATTCATTCTAAGATTATATGCGTGGGTGTTGCCACTTGGGGCAGTTCACAGGGTTGCCACTTATCTAAATTTTTTTTAAATATTGAGCAAGATATACCAATATTGGTATCAAATGAAAGGTATTTTCGACCGTATTTTAAATATGTAAATCTCAAGCTCAAGCTCTCAACTTATTTGGATAAAGTTTGACAATATAGATAGTATGATTCATTCTAAGATTATATGCATGGGTGTTGCCACTTGGGGCGGTTCACAGGGTTGCCAAATGTCTAATTTGTTTTTAAATATTGAGCAAGATATGCCAATATGGGTATCAAATGAAAGGTATTTTCGACCGTATTCCAAATATGTAAATCTCAAGCAGGGTTGCCACCTAGGGTTGCCACCTAACCGCATTTTATTTATTTTTCTCTATATCTCGGAAATCGCTCGACCGATTTGCATAAAGTTGGACATTATATATAGTATGATTCATTCTAGAATAATACGCGTGGGCGGCGGTTCACAGGGTTGCCACCTATCTCAATTTTTTTTTTTTAATATTGAGCCAGATATGCCAATATGGGATTCAAATGAAAGGTATTTTAGGGTTTCCCCCAAACCGTATTTTATTTATTTTTCCTTATATCTCGGGAACCGCTTTGCCGTTTTGTATTAAATTTGGTATTATTAGTAGTATGATTCATTCCCTGCAGTCAACTTAACTAGTTTTATACTAATCAAATAAAAGTCAGCCGGGCGGCCTCAACTAGTTCGAGTTCTGTAATTTTTCCATATTAGCAACTGGTATTTTTAACACGGCGATATCCTACGAGATGGCAATTGTCCTTCTCTGCATCAGCACCATACCAATTGGCTGACTAGCCAGCCTCTGCATCAGGAATATACCAGTTGATATACTTGTTATTATATACATCAGTATCATACCATTTAAGATACTAGTTCGTATATGCGTCACGATCGTACCAGTAGATTTCTCTCCTTCTTAGGCCAGGCTTGTTTGGATGTCCGGCACCTTGGGGATTGTTGCCACATTTCGTTGGCTTGGAGTACACACTCCGTCAAGCCAACGAAAGGTAGCAACAATTCCAAGGGTGCCGAATGGGATTATAAAAGATATAGAGGGATCATAAAAGATCTGAATACAGTTACTTCAACAAAAAATACCGTTCAAACAACCAAAATTTGGTCAACTTCAGGATAACAGCACGAGATTGTAGATTTTACCAGTGCCTTTTTTCTGTGTATATACACAAGAAATATAGCAGTTGACATACTAGATCATATATACATCAGCATCATATTTGTATTTAGCCAAACACGAAAAAGCATCTGTGAATTACAAGAGAAAAAAAGAAGCAAACCAAAAATTTCAATAATGTTTGCATAGTACCATGTACTACAATAGATCATACTAATGGTTGCGGTGTAATAAGGCCTTATAATAATAATGTAGTATGAAATGGAATTTTTCTAATTAGTATTTTTCTAAAATAGATTAGGCTTTTTCTGACTACACCTTTTTCAGTTTATATTCAGAAAGTAACAATTTATATTTAGAAAATTACAATTCATATTCAGGATTTCCATTTGATATTCAGAAAAATACAATTGACATTCAGAAAATTACAATTGATATTCAGAAAACTTTCTGAATATAAACTGAAAAAGATGTAGTATAATTTCAACCCGAGATTCATACATACTTGCATACTAGTACGAACCAGGATTTTTGTGACTAGTATGATTTCGCCCAGCAAATTATAGTTGTATACTAGTTGTTTTCTGATTAGATTGGCATTTATTGGTTTAAGGGTAATCAGCAAAGGACTAGTATAAAAACATTCATAAAATGTATAGTAAACGAGCTAGGTGTCTGCTGAGTAGTTTGGAATTGATTAGTTGGAAGGTATTCAGAAATTAATTGGTATGAATACACCACAAAATGTTTAGGCGTAGAACTATAATGTTGCTGAGTAGTTTGGCATTGACTGGTTTAAAGCTAATCAGAAATGAACTAGTATGTATTTTTCTGAATATCAAGACTATAATGTTGCTGAGTAGTTTGGCATTGACTGGTTTAAAGCTAATCAGAAATGAACTAGTATGAATATACCACAAAATGTACAATCAATGAACTATATTGTTTGCTGAGTAGTGTGGCCTTGACTGGTTTGAAGCTAATCAGCAATGAACTAGTATAAATACACCACAAAATGTATGGTCCATGAACTATATTATTTGCTGAGTAGTTCGACATTGACTGGTTTACAGGTGATCAGAAATGAACTAGTATGAATACACCACAAAATGTATGGTCAATGAACTATATTATTTGCTGAGTAGTTCGACATTGACTGGTTTAAAGGTGAGCAGAAATGAACTAGTATGAATACACCACAAAATGTATAGTCAATGAACTATATTGTCTGCTAAGTAGTTTGGCCTTGACTGGTTTGAAGCTAATCAGCAATGAACTAGTATAAATACACCACAAAATGTATGGCCAATGAACTATATTGTTTGCTGAGTAGTTGGACATTGACTGGTTTAAAGGTGATCAGAAATGAACTAGTATGAATACACCACAAAATGTATGGTCAATGAACTATATTATTTGCTGAGTAGTTCGACATTGACTGGTTTAAAGGTGATCAGAAATGAACTAGTATGAATACACCACAAAATGTATGGTCAATGAACTATATTATTTGCTGAGTAGTTCGACATTGACTGGTTTAAAGGTGAGCAGAAATGAACTAGTATGAATACACCACAAAATGTATAGTCAATGAACTATATTGTTTGCTAAGTAGTTTGGCCTTGACTGGTTTGAAGCTAATCAGCAATGAACTAGTATAAATACACCACAAAATGTATAGTCAATGAACGATATTGTTTGCTGAGTAGTTGGACATTGACTGGTTTAAAGGTGATCAGAAATGAACTAGTATGAATACACCACAAAATGTATAGTCAGTGAACTATATTGTTTGCTGAGTAGATCGACATTGACTGGTTTAAAGGTGATCAGAAGTGAACTAGTATGAACACACCACAAAATGTTTAGTCATTGAACTATATTGTTTGCTGAGTAGTTTGGCCTTGACTGGTTTAAAGGTGATCAGAAGTGAACTAGTATGAATACACCACAAAATGTATAGTCATTGAACTATATTGTTTGCTGAGTAGTTTGGCCTTGACTGGTTTGAGGCTAATCAGCAATGAACTAGTATAAATACACCACAAAATGTATAGTCAATGAACTAGAATTTTCGCTGAGTAGTTTGGCATTGACTGGTTTTAAAACTAATCAACAATGAACTGGTATGCATATGCCACAAAATGGTTAGTCAATGAACTAGTATGTTTGCTGAGTAGTTCGGAATTTGACTGCAGGGATTCTAAGACTATATACATGGCGGTTGCCACTTGGGGCGGTTCAAAGGGTTGCCACCTATCTATTTTTTTTTTAATATTGAGCGAGATATGCCTATATGGGTATCAAGTGAAAGGTATTTGCGACCGTGTTCCAAATATTTAAATTTCAAGCAGGCTTGCCACCTAGTCTTCAATCGATTGTTCCGATAAACGGATTTTGGGCTATAACTCCTGTAATTAAGGTGGAAGGAAGTGAAATTTTGTAAGTATTGCTATTTTTATATATGAAATATCGATGTTGAAAATCTTTGAGATGGGGTATATATTTCACATAGCTCCCATACAATCGATTTTTCCGATAAACGGATTTTGGCCTATAACTCCTGTAATTAAACACGTAGGAACGTGAAATTTTGGAAGTATCACTATTTTTATATATGAAATATCGATGTTGAAAATCATCGAGATGGGATAAATATTTCACATAGCCCCCATACAATTGATTGTTCCGATAAATGGATTTTGGTACACTGAGAGAAATGCTTTGAATATTGTGACAATATCGCTATTGATAGCGACGAGTTTGATGCAATATTCATTCAGAATGAGCGAGTTATCAAATATTATTTGCTCCCAATAAAAAGTAAAATGACATGTCAACCATTTCGAAATGATGTATTATTTTCTATATTTATTGATAGAATGCTAATATATTTGAACGGAACGTCAATATCTATGGTCGTGATATGAATTTCTATTGTCGGTATATCCATATCCATATCTACTGCATAGTAATAATGGTAGATACATCGCATTAATATATATTGGCGAAATGTAAATTTTTCTGGGACGCATAATCATAATAGTTTAACAATTTTTACTATGGATTTCCTAACAATATTACAACTTGTTGGAGCGTTTTTTTTTTAATTCAAAATTGTTTGAATTTCTTATGATTGAACACTTTTCTAAAAATTTTATAAAATGCCGTAGCCGAATGGTAGAATACTGGGCTAACGTGACAAAGGAGCAGGGTACGAATCTTACTGAAACCAGATGTCAAATTATATAAAATTTTGTTTTTTTTTACTCTTTAGAATTTATCAATAGTTTATATGGATACCATTTCAATAGTGATTTATCAAAAAATCATTGATGAAACATCCATATTCATTGATGGGACATGATTATCAATTTTTATTTAATGTGATATCAATAATTATGGATGTGCCATCCATAGATTTCCCTCCGTGTAGATAACTCCTGTAATTATATAGGTAGGAACGTGAAATTTCGTAACTATTGCTATTTTAGAATGTGGAATGTCGATTTTAAAAATCAATGAGATTGGACCAATATAACACATCGTCCCCATATAATCGATAGTTCCGATAATTTCGGTATGAGCGGAAGTTAAATTCACACAGGCTGTACTGGGATCAAATAGTGAAAATCGTTACGCTTATTCATGAAAGGTATTTAGCCTTCGGCACAGCCGAATACAGCTTTCTTTACTTGTTTTTTAATTATTTTGCTTTGTTTAATTATTTCAGTAATGGTAACATCTGTCAAACAATTTTCTTTTACAGTTGGTGAATGAAATATTGGTCGATATACGAAGGAATTGGGTGGCAACCCTGCCTAAAAATATCTTCTTTGGTACGGCCGAAAATAACTTTCGTTTGATACCCCTTTTGGCATATCTCAATATTTAGAAAAAATTAGATAAGTGGCAACCCTGTAAACCGCCGAAGTGGTAACAGCCGAATAGTAAGTCTTAGAACAGAGCATACTATCTATACGAATTTTATTTTATTTCTATCAGGTGTTGAATTTTTTTCATTTTTAAAACCTTTATATTAAGTCGCTTTCTTGTTTACACCACCTTTTCCATACGAAATTTCGGAATCTTGCAAAGTCTTTTTTGGTACCTAAACCGTTGAGCTACACAGTAAAAAAGGAAATATTATTTTTAATACCAGTCGGTATTGAAATTAAGCCTTTTTGGAATTAAATTTGAGTTTTAATACTAAATAGTATTGATTTAAGACTATGAAATTTTTTTAATTCCAAATAGTTTTAAAATAATACCAAAATAATACTAAAGCGCTCTCTCTATAGCGCTCTCTCTCATTACAATGTTTTAGGTACTATTTGTTTAAAAACAAAGCCGGAAAAGTATTAAATTAATTACTTTTTAGCATTAAATTAAGTCCGGTGGTTTGTTCTTCAGAGCACGCGGTTCGTCGCTATTGCGATACTACATTAAGAACAACAGTGCATTTAGACGCTGACAATCATAAGTACTCGATGGCTTGATAGTAGACATCTCCGTTCAGCATTCAATAAATTGTGAGTTCGACTCTAGGTAAAGGCAATATAATAAAACTGTGTAATTTTTTTTTTTTTTTGCCTGAGAGAATTTTCGACTGAATTCCTCTTTTTCTTAATTAGACCGAATATGGTATTAATTTAATACTTTTCGGCGTTGTTATATATAAACACCAAAATGGTATTAAAATTAGACTTTTCTTTTTACTGTGTAGACACTTGATACTTGGAACATAGTTCAGAGCTCCGTGACAATGCAGTGTGAACGAAAACATTATCCGCTAGGTGGCGCACGGATCAAGAAATACGGTAAATTCATTTAAAAATTTAAAATTTGGGACGCATATTTGAGGAACTTCCCGGTAAGCTAGATTATTTACATACATATGAACAATTGAAGACAATACAACTTGATGTACAAGAAATTATGCTAGATGGCACACTGGTCTATATAATTGCAAATCTTTAAAAAAAATTAAAAGACACCTGGAATTTTGCGATCTACTTTTAGCAACTTCCAGTTTAGTTAGAGACTTGAAATTTTAAATATTTGTCACACGCCGATGACAATGCAATCCCTCATCAAAACAATTCCGGTAGGTGAAGTTGGGAATTTTGCGATCGACTTTTGACCAACTTTCCGGTAACCTAGGAAATTGAAACTTGGCATTAAATTGAGGGAACGGTGACACTACAAATTGTAAAAATCAAAATTCCGATAGATGGAACCCTGGTCTAAATAATTGCAAATCCTTAAAAAAAATTAAAAGACACGGGGAATCTTGCAATGGATTTTTAAGTAACTTCCAGGTTAGTTAGAGACTTGAAAGTTGACACATTTGTCAGAACCCGGTGACAATGCAATTCCTCATCAAAACAATACCAGTAGGTGGCGCACGGATCGAGATATTTCGAAAACTAGTTTGAAGTTGGGAATTTTGCGATCGACTTTTGACCAACTTCCCGGTAACCTAGGAACTTGAAACTTGGCATTAAATTGAGGACACGTTGACACTACATATTATAAAAATCAAAATTTCGATAGATGGCACGCTGGTCTATATAATTGAAAATCTTTAAACCACAGGGGGAACCTATCGATTTTTGAGTAGCTTACCGGTTAGCTAGGGACTTGAAATTTGGCACATTTGCCAGAACCTGAGGACAATGCAATCCCTGATTAAAAACTGTGCCGTAGGTGGCGCACAAATCAAGATATTTCGAAAACTATTTTGAAATTAGGAATTTTGCAATTTAACAAACTTCCTGGTAAACTAGGAACTTAAAACTTGGCATTAAATTGAGGGAACGGTGACAGTACAATTTACGAAATTTAAAATTCCGCTGCTGGAGTGCACGTTTCGAAACTAAGGCAAACAATTTCTTAGAGTCTAACTGGAAGTTCGGATATCGACAAAACATTTAAAGTCTATTAATTGCACTACACCTTTTTATTTTCAAATCTCAAAAATTGATTACAATTTGTATGACTAAAATTTCAAAACCAAAAACACTGAAACCATGTCTTTGTTTAACGACCAATTTGCTGCGGCTTTTTGACAGCATTCATATAAAGGTTGTCTTCAAAAAATTTGTATCATCTTTTTATTACAACTTAGTTAAATTTAGAAATGTTGAAATTTACAAAAAAAAATCGCCAAAACCACTTTTGACAGCTATCATATAAAGGTTGTCTTTAAAAATTTTTTATCATCTTTTTATTACAACTTAGTTAAATTTAGAAATATTGAAATTTACAAAAAAAAAAATCGCCAAAAACACAGTTTTTCGTAGATCTTGATAATATTGTGCTTAAGGTGTTTGTTATTATGCACATAAATTTTAGAAAAAGTTCCTGATTTTTACAACTTCGCATAAAAAACATTTTTAAAACAAAATTTTTTCAAAAAACGTAAAAATTCGACTAAATTTCGACTTTGGCCAACTATTGCTATTCTAAATATTAGAAGCGTATTTGAATTTCCTTTCGAAAAAGGTATCGCGTGCTTCCATCGCTTTTGTATCATTGCCGAAAAGGATTTTTGAATGAAGTGATATCTGAAAACACACAAAATTACCGATATCTCAAAAAACTGCCCATACAAACATTTTTAAAAATATGTTCACGGCTCGGCATACCAGTGCCATTTCACCCATAATTATGAATATCTTGGTATGTTTTCAAATTAATTATTTGTAAACTACTGTAATCATCAGCAAAAAATGCGAGGATATGTGAAAATTTCGCTGTTATTTTTTAATTTGGTTTTTTCTAGATTAAATATACAAAAAACTAATACAGAGCAACATTGTTTATCAGATATGTATGTCACTAGAATATTTGTGAATAAAGTTTTTCTATAAAATAAATATTACTGAAGTTAAGAACAATTTAAGGGAGCCATAGTGAGAAAAATAGCATTTTTAGCAAACTTTGTGGGCTCAAGGCACGACCAATCATTATGCAAACGATCTAAAACTTTTTATATATAGTCTTTTTCTAATTTGGAATAAATCTAAGGAGTTTCCCATGTGAAAATACGAAAGAAAAACAAGTAAGGAAGTCTAAGTTCGGGTAAGCCGAACATTAAATACCCAGTGTATGGAAACAATAGTAGTACCTATATGATATATATTTTCTATATATATTATAATTTGGGAAAAACGAACTCAATAAATTTATTAGTTAGTTTATAAAATTAATATTCATTCATGCTACGGTATAACATATATGTACATTGTTCGTGTGCCCTCAAAATCTTACTTATAGTTGAATACATTTGAGGAGCTTCAAACCAAAACGCAATAAGTTTACACTGAATCAGTATACTTTTATAGCGTTTTGGTTTGAACCTCCTCATTTATTACTTCTAATATACTTACGCCCAATTTGTGACAAAGTTTTAAATTGAAACAAGTAAGGAAGTCTAAGCTCGGGTAAGCCGAACATAAAATACCCAGTGTATGGAAACAATAGTAGTACCTATAAGTTATATATTTTCTATATATATTATAATTTGGGAAAAACGAACTCAATAAATTTATTAGTTAGTTTATAAAATTAATATTTATTTATGCTACGGTATAACATATATGTACATTGTTCGTGTGCCCTCAAAATATTACTTATAGTTGAATGCATTTCTTACTTCTAATATACTTGCGCCCAACTTGTGACAAAGTTTTAAATTGAAAAAAAATACGTTTGGGCCAGTTTTTCGAAATTCAAATTATTTTCAAAGTTATAGCTATCACCACTTTTCGAAATTCCGTACTTTTTGATGTAAACAACTTCCGCTCCCTTAAAATGCGAAAATTTTTTTTTTGCTAATAGTTACTAATGCAATGCCCAACAACATCATACAAAAGCGCCATCTCGCCACGATGGAGAAGTTAAAAATTGCGAATAATGTTTGTAAAAAAAATTGTTTTGCAAAAATTGGAAATGTCCTTTTGTAGAAGATACCATCTTTTATATATATTTAAAAAATTAGCAAAATCGGTTTGACCAATCGTGAGAAAATCATCAAGAAGTGAGGAATTTCGAAAACTGTTGATAGATATAACTTTCAAATTAATTCGAATTTTGAAAAATTGTATACGTATTTTTGTTTAATCGTTCTGAGCCATACTACCCACTTTCAATAAAATACATGGCCGTCGAAAAAATTATAGGTGGCTCACTTAACAAAATTAACTCATCTTTTAAGACTCGTAGTAGACAATTTCTTACAAATTCAACTATCAAATTATACTATAATTATACTATTTTAGTTATTTACCTTACCGAATTATGTCAATTTATGTGATTTTCGAAATTTTCCATATTGAAAGTGGACGTGATTGGGAAGCGATTTCGTTTAATTTCAACAGGTATACTTCCTATAACTCTAGTATACCTTGTGCCGAATTTCACGATTCTACCGTAATCAGTTTAAAACTTACGACCAGTCTTTTAGGTGATTTTCTAAATTTTCGATATCGAGAGTAGCCGTTGTTGAACGGGGATTTTATCCAATTTCATCACGTATACTCCCAACAGTACTAGTATGATTTGTGCCAAATTTCATCGTTCTACCATAATTTGCTTAAAAGTTACGACCAGTCGAATTTTCAAAAATGGCTCCCTTGAAAGTGGGCGGTACCACGCCCACTTTTTAAAATTTAACAGAAAATCATAATAGAATGATAAGAGAGATTCACCTATGAAATTATATCATTTTCGAAATTTTCGATACCGACAAAAGGGACGTAGTTATAATCCGAGTAATCTGTATACCACATTTCACGCAAATTCCTAAATTTTTATGATTTGATTATGATGATAGTACAGTTATGTGGACAAAATTATAATACCCCTGTACTAGTACGCTTGGTATAAAAATGCCTCCCTTAAAAGTGGGCGGGGCCACGTCCACTTTAGAAAATTTATCAAAAAATCATTATATAATGACCATGGGGATTCACCTATAAAATTATATAATTTTACCCATTTCCGTTAGCGAATTATGACAATTTATGTGATTTTCGAAATTTTCGAGGGAGGGCGATTTTATCCATTTTCATCAGGTATACTCCCAACGATACTAGTATGTTTTTTGCTAAATTCCATCGTTCTATCGTAATCAGTTTAAAAGTTACGACCCGTCAAATTTTCAAAAATGCCTTCCTTAAAAGTGGGCGGTGCCACGCTCCCTATAAAAAGTTTATGGAAAAATCATAAGAAAATTACCAGGGGGATTCACCTATAAAATTATATTATTTTAGCCATTTCAGCTACCGAGATATGTCAATTTATGTGATTTTCGAAATTTTCGATATCGAAAGTGGGCGTGGTTGAAGGGCAATTTTATCCACTTTCATCAGGTATACTCCCAACGATACTAGTATGCTTTGTACCAAATTCCATCGTTCTATCGTAATCTGTTTAAGAGTTACGACCAGTCAAATTTTCAAAAAAGCCTCCCTTAAAAGTGGGCGGTGCCACGCCCACTATAAAAAATTTATGGCAAAATCATAAGAGAATGACCAAGGGGACTCACCTATAAAATTATATCAATTTGTATGATTTTCGAAATTTTCGATATCGAAAAAGGGGGCGTGGTTATCATCCGATTTCGCCCATTTTCAATAGCAACCTACCTTGGCCAAAAAGTAACCTCTATATAAAATTTCATGCAAATATCTTAATTTTTACTCAAGTTATCGTGTACAAAGACGGACGGACGGACGGACAGACTCCTCTTTTCAACCTAAGAACTTTCATACATGGATCTTGATTATTTTGGGCCGTTACGTAGTACCGTTATGTGGACAAAATTATAATACCCCTGTACAGTACGCTGGGTATAAAAATGCCTCCCTTAAAAGTGGGCGGGGCCACGCCCACTTTAGAAAATTTGTCAAAAAATCATTATATAATGACCATGGGGATTCACCTATAAAATTATATCATTTTAGCCATTTCAGCTACCGAGATATGTCAATTTATGTGATTTTCGATATCGAAAGTGGGCATGGTTGGAGGGCGATTTTATCCATTTTCATCAGGTATACTCCCAACGATACTAGTATGCTTTTTGCCAAATTCCATCGTTCTATCGTAATCAGATTAAAAGTTACGACCAGTCAAATTTTCAAAAATGCCTCCCTTAAAAGTGGGCGGTGCCACGCCCCCTATAAAAAATTCATGGAAAAATCATAAGAGAATTACCAAGGGGATTCACCTATTAAATTATATCATTTTAGCCATTTCAGCTACCGAGATATGTCAATTTATGTGATTTTCGAAATTTTCGATATCGAAAGTGGGCATGGTTGGAGGGCGATTTTATCAATTTTCATCAGGTATACTCCCAACGATACTAGTATGCTTTTTGCCAAATTCCATCGTTCTATCGTGATCAGATTAAAAGTTACGACCAGTCAAATTTTCAAAAATGCCTCCCTTAAAAGTGGGCGGTGCCACGCTCCCTATAAAAAATTCACGGAAAAATCATAAGAGAATTACCAGGGGGATTCAACTATAAAATTATATCATTTTAGCCATTTCGGCTATCGAGATATGTCAATTTGTGTGATTTTCGAAATTTTCGATATCGAAAAAGGGGGCGTGGTTATCATCCGATTTCGCCCATTTTCAATAGCAACCTACCTTGGCCAAAAGGTAACCTATATACAAAATTTCATGCAAATATCTCAATTTTTACTCAAGTTATCGTGTACACAGACGGACGGACAGACGGACGGACATGTCTTAATGGACTCCTCTTTTCAACCTAAGAATATATATATATGACTCTCTATATATATCTCGATTATTTTGTGCCGTTACGTACTACCGTTATGTGAACAAAATTAATATACCCTTGTACTAGTACTAGTACACTGGGTATAAAAATAACGGCCACCCTAACGGACAGTGCCAAAGGAAGATGACATGGCTCTTGGAGTATTTGAGAGAAAAGTTCTCCGGAAGATTTATGGTTCTTCCTGTGATGCCAACGGCTAGTATCGAAGGAAATTTAAAGATGAGCTGTACGAGCCTTATGCAGACCCGACCATAGTGCAGAGGCTTCGGTGGTTGGGTCATGTTATGCGAATGGACAAGGAGGCTCCAGCACAGAAGGTTTTCCTATCAACACCCGAATTCGACAGCAGAGGAAGTGGGTAACCAAGGCCTAGAATGTGCATATGAGGTATATACAATTTTATATATAAATTTTAAAACATACATATCCATCTTACCTGCTTTAAAACTTCCTTACCAAGGTCATTTAATCCGTTTTACATTTTTCCTAGAGAAAAGGAAAAGTAGACACAATAAATCAATCCCATGAACACAGTAGTAGGCACATCAATTCAATGCAAAATAAAACTGCAAACATAAACAAACAGAAGTCAAAAGTCAAAACACAAAGTACTGTAATAAAAACTAGTACCCACAGATGGCAAAATCGAATGCAGATGCGAAAAAAGATATGAAGAAGTGTTGACCTCACCAAAGCGACCCTTGCACATTTGCTTACATTTGGCTAAGTATACGCAAACAAGCGGTCAAGCAAATATACGTACATATTTAGACATGCAAATTTATTTCTATAGAGCAGGTTTTGGTAGAAGGTCACCAAAATAAATGAGTTTAGAAATGTAAGTAGTACAAAGGATTGTCTGGACATATAGGGTTTTGCGAATTTTCGCAGAAGTCAAGGTCATATGTTGCAATAAGAAAACAGAGGAGCACTCATTCCAAAAGAAGAACGCGCACTGGTAACATGAATTCAATAACAGCGAACCAAATAATTTTCAGTTATTCAGTTTGTCAGAATTTAACAGTTTCTTTGCAAACTCAGCTGCATTTTAATTTGCACATCTTAATTAAATTTCCATAATGCCAGTGAAATAAGCTTCATGCTATCAACAAGAGAAATGTAATCAAAATATAATCGAGTGACTACTTATACATTATGTATACTACAAGTGTGTGGTGCAGTATTAAACACACATATTATAAAAAAAATAAAATTGGTTTATAAAAATATTATGATTAAGAACTTATATGGAAATGTCATTTTAAAAAGCTTATAGAGCTTTATTTTTTATAAATATAAAGTGTATACCGAAAACTCCTTTGTGTCGGAAAATAATGATTACACATGTTACAGAGATTTTACACTTTGAAGCGACCTAGAAGAGATTGTGCACCTGGTCGAATTTTACACGAAACACCGGCTAAAACATTTGTAATACCCCGAAAATCTGGTTTTAAAAAAACCGGTCAAAAAACCGTTTTTACGTAAAAAAAAATTCACTATAAAATCAATTTTCAACAGATTTCAAACTCCTCAACGGTTTTGGATAAAAAATTATTGAAATTTTCGACCTATATATAGTGTTGTATTCATTTGAAAAAGGTATGACATGTTTTTAACGTGAGAAGTTGAATTTTTTGCAAAACTTTTTTGGTTTCTCCGGTTTTGGCGTAATTTTGTTGGCACTATTTGGCAATGAGTGATATTTTTGGGGAATATGTTATCGAGAGGCATTCACTACTTAACTATACTAATTTACTTTTTTTGGAATGGACTTCAAGTTTTCAAGATATACACCATAAACCAAAATCTAATATTTGGGTCTCAAGCGCCCTACAGGAGTACTGTGTGTAATTATGCGGCTCGGTTTCAAAATCACCCAAGTGACAAGGAAAATCGTAATTTAGGGATGAAAATATGATACTTTGCCGAAGGAAGCATATCTCTAAAACGAATTCTCATGTCCCGACTTTGTACTTTTGACTCTGAGCGAGAAAGATTGAAAAATCCTAAGTTGACTCATTTAGAGTCCCAGAATCGAGTCCAAATGTATGACGTACCCCCACAAACTTTGGAGGGCAGAACTACCCATGCCAGTGACACACCCACAGAAAGCCTGGGAGGCCTATGCAAAAATTTAAAAAAATCGTCGTTTTTTGCACTTTACATGGAAAATCAGAAAAATGGCTATCTCTTTCTTTTTGGGGCTAGTTTTCTCGTTGGAACTTTCAAAGCCATTCCTCTGATTTTTTCATATAAAGCGCCAAAAATGGTGATATTTTTATATTTTTGTGGAGGGGGTCTGGGAGTGTGCCACTGGCTTGGGTGGGTGGGTGGGCCCTCCAAAGTTAGTGGGGGTAGATCATACATTTCGACTAGATTGGGGCACTCTAAATTGGCCAACGTAGGCTTACGCTTAATGTCAAAACTACAAAGTCGGGACATCAAAGTTCGTTTAAGAGGTATGCTTCCTTCGGCAAAGAATCTTATTTTTATCCCTAAAATAGGATTTTCCTTGTCACTTTGGTTATTTTAAAATCGAACATCCTTATTACAAACAGTACCCATGTAAGGCGCTTGAGACTAAAATATTAGATTTTGGATTATGCTGCATAACTTCAAGACTTGAAGTCCTTTGGAAAAATAAAATTAATTGGTACAGTTAAGTAGTGAATGCCTCTCAATAACACATACCCGAAAAATATCATTCATGGTCAATTAGTGCCAAAAAATGCCGTCAAAGCCGGAAAAACCGAAAAAAATTCAAATATTCGCGTCAAAAACAGGATATAGTTTTCCAAATGAACGAAACACTACATATGGGGTAAAGTACGTCAAGCGGACCCCCAAAAAATTTCATCGCTTCGATTTGAATGAAATTTGGTGAAAGTTATCTGCTATGTAAAAAAAAAAATCTCACTAAAGGTTGCGTATAAATATCGGATGGTTACCGAGATATATGGGTTTGAATTCGCACTTTTTTTTGTGTAAGTCTTTTTTCTTTATATTAGAAGTCCTGTAACTGACGTGCTAAGAAGGAACATGTAAACCGTTTTCTAAAGTATTTTTTCCGTTCTTTTCGAATATGAATTTTAAAAAAAATTTTATTCAAAAATTTTACTAAAAATTTTATAAAAAAAAATTTTTATCAATTTTTTTCAAATTTGGGTATTTAAAAAAAAAAAATTTTAATTTTAATTTAAAGCTTGATCTTTTTTCTTTAAAATAAAACCTTTTTTGGAGTGGGCCGCGAAAATTTCTTGAATGAATTGTTGTCTTAAACAAAAAATGCCATTAATTCACGGATTTTTTTTTCCTTTTAACACACAACTCATTACTAAAAATAAAATTATAAAATTATTTTTTTTATATATTTATTTCAGTGTAGATACTTACAGACTATTGATAGTTAATAGCAGTGAATAAATTTAATTTAAAATTATACATACTAGCATTAAAATATATTGAATTAAAACTCAATAAAGAGGAGTAGTACATACTTATGCTTTTCTTTTCTTGTTTTTTGGGAGTTCTTGACTGCACGTATAAGAGGAATATCTTTTTACCTCAAGCTTGGTTCTAGAGGCAGGAATAAACGAATGGAATTTTTGTGTTCCCGGAATTTGTTCAGCTGAATGAAAACGGTCTTTTAATTCGTCCCCATATTATATTACAATACATTTTTATTTTTCGTAATGAGCTGTGTGTTAAAAGGAAAAAAAATTCTGTGAATTAATGGCATTTTTTGTTTAAGACAACAATTCATTCAAGAAATTTTCGCGGCCCACTCCAAAAAAGGTTTTATTTTAAAGAAAAAAGATCAAGCTTTAAATTAAAATTAAATTTTTTTTTTTAAAAATACCCAAATTTGAAAAAAATTGATACAATTTTTTTTTTTATAAAATTTTTAGTAAAATTTTTCAATTAAATTTTTTTTAAAATTCATATTCGAAAAGAACGGAAAAAATACTTTAGAAAACGGTTTACATGTTCCTTCTTAGCACGTCAGTTACAGGACTTCTAATATAAAGAAAAAAGACTTACACAAAAAAAAGTACGAATTCAAACCCATATATCTCGGTAACCATCCGATATTTATACGCAACCTTTAGTGAGATTTTTTTTTTACATAGCAGATCACTTTCACCAAATTTCATTCAAATCGAAGCGATGAAATTTTTTGGGGGTCCGCTTGACGTACTTTACCCCATATATGTATAGGGTGATTCAAATAAAAAAAAATTTGGTTTTTATTTCGGTCTCACCCCCTGAAACTTTAGGTATTGATGAGAAAATAAGACTTCCAAAAAATTAGCGCTTTAACTTAACCCTTAGGGGTGGCTATTTTTTCGCCCTTTCCTTTACATTTTGTATGGGGAAAATGGCATTTTTTTCAAAGGGAATTTTCTTTAAATTTTTGAAACTTATTTCAAAATATTTTTACATACTCTTAAAGTTGGCATGCCATGTGCGATTATCTTAACTATTAAAATAATTACAAAAAAAACTAATGGCGGCGATATACCAACAGGTTATCATAACCTCTAACGAGATTTTTAGCCGAGCTTCTCTTTCCAACTTGTGGTGTGTTGCTTTTGAGTTTTCCTACAAGTTGGCGGGACCTACAGTTTTTTGCCGACTCCGAACGGCACTTGCAAAGCAAATGAATTTTTTGCTGAGATGCTTCTCATGGCAGAAGTACACCCGGAGAGTTTGCCAAACTACTGCCGAGGGGCGACCCCGTTTAGAAAATATCTTTTTCTAAATAATTTTTGATGTTACTTTGCCGGGCATCGAACCGCCACGACTTGGTGTAGAAGGCCGAACACTTAACCGCTACACCACGGCGGCCGCCATTAAAATACAGCCATTTAAAATTTACTAGATTTTATACGTGTTACTGTGTATGTGTTTGCAATAGTACAAAAGTCAGTCATTTTCAAATGGCTGTAATTATCTTAAAAGTTAAGATAATCGGACATGGTTTACCATTATGGAAGCTTCAAAGCTTCAACTTTAAGAGTATGTAAAAATATTTTCAAAAAAGTTTCAAAAATTAAAAGAAAATTCACTTTGAAAAAAAATGCCATTTTTCCCCATACAAAATGTATGGGGAAGGGCGAAAAAATAGCCACCCCTAAGTGTTAAGTTAGAGCGCTAATTTTTTGCAAGTCTTATTTTCTCATCAATACCTAACTTTTTAGGAGGTAAGACCAAGTCGACCTTTTTTTTGAATCACCTTAATGTATATACAACTCCAAAGTGACAGCATTTCTCTATCCAAAACCGTTGAGAATTTTGAAATCGGTTGAAAATGAAATTTTTAATGAATTTTTGTTTGACTAAGACACTGAAAAACGGGGTTTTGACCGTAAAACCAGATTTTGGGATATGTTACAAATCTATTGAAGGGCGTTTCGTGTATAATTTGAACAATTCGTACTAGGTCGCTTTTAAAGTGTATTCACTTTTTTTGTAACACTGTGTTATTTTTTTTTATTATTTCAGCTAAAAAAACAATATCGTTACCTTAATATAAAAAGGCCCTAACTCATATTTTCTTAGCTCGAAAAATTACTCGGAAAACTGAATTTAAAGGAAACCATAGCAACAATGGCTTGTTCGAAAACATAAATATCAATGCCTGTAATATTTAACTACGATATAGCATAGTACTAAGATTTTAGTGAAGCTTCGTTCAGAAGTTATTAGTAAAAATTCATCAGCAACTTGATTGAAATTAAAAAAATGAGTTAGGGCCTTTCTATATTAGTGTAACGATATGTATGTTACAAAACGTTGCAAAACACTTAAAAACCAGCCATATTTGCCTATGCTGTGGAAACCTGCAATGATTTTGATTTTTCGAATAATATCCATACTAATCATTAGGGTGGCCCATATTATATAGGCGAAAAATCAAATAATGTTTACAGATCTAGGCACCCCCTACATTTTTAGTTATCGCAAAAACAAATATTCTGAGAGAGTTTCAACCTAATATTCCAACGGCGAGACAGTGCTCAAGGACATTCAACATTATGAAAGAAATTTAAAAACGTAATTTTTTCAAGAAGCCTTCTCTGATAGTGCAGCGAATTAAAGCCCAAAGGCTTCGCTGGCTGGGTCATGTTATGCGAATGGACAAGGAGGCTCCAGCACAGAAGGTTTTCCTATCGACACCCGAATTCGACAACAGAGGAGGGGGAGGCCTCGACTGAGATGGAAACAACAAGTGGAGGATGACTTGAACTCCTTTGAGGTTTCCAAATGGCGACAGTTATCGCTAAAAAGGAATTACTGGCGTGCTTTGATGGGCAACGGCCAAAATCGCTTAGGAGGTTAAGCACCAATAAATGATGATGATGAGTGCTACATTCCCCATCGTACCAATTGTTCTTTCGGGCTCGCTGTAACCATATAGTGTCATCAGCGGCGGTACGCAATGAGTGAGAGATGTGCTCCCATTGCCCGGTTAGGTCGAAGATTGCTCTCCGATAGCAGGTGTGAGAGTCGAGTGGAAAAATTATCAGCTATCTCTGTCGTGCCCAGTTTTTCGACGTCAAACTTTCCTTCCGTTACTGTGCGTACTTTCTTCTCTGCACAGAGGCGTGTGCGTATTTTGGCTGCAACAAGATAATGTTCCGAGTCGATATTGGCACCACGTAGGGTGCGCACGTCCAGAACGGTCGAGCTCTACGTCGTCCGTCTCCTCAGTCGGCATGTAGGCACAGATAAATGCTATGTTGAAGAACCTCGCCTGCGGATCGCAGCTAGACGTTCGTTCACGGGTGTGGACGCTAGTACTTGGCGGCGCAGTCTCCTTCCTACCACGAATCCTACACCACGCGCTCTGTCGCGTGTCTGGCCACTATGGTAAACGTCACAAGGTCCGATGGTCGTCTTGCCTTGCCACGTCTATCGCATTTCCTGTAGGGCGGTGATGTCAGCCTTTGCATTAACGAGGACATCAACCAGCCGGGCAGCGGTACCAGCCCTTGAAATGGTCCGGATATTCCAGGTACATGCCCTTATCTCATGATCCTTTTTTCGTTTTGCCGGGTCGTCATCATTAAAGAGAGTTCTCATCCGAGGCTTTGTTGTGGTTTTCATTGGAAGTGGTTTTTACGTGGCGGGTCCCAAACTCAGCGCACAACCTGTCTCCGGGAATTTCGAAAACCTGCTTCACGTAAAAATCATATGAAAATTATAATACTAACATTATAGCTTTCTCATATTCACATTACGTGAACTGTGCTGCAGTTGACATGTTTCATGTTTATAACATATTTTGACAACATGTTTCACGTAGCACGTTATCATTTTTATAACCGTTTCATTCTAAAATGAAATGAATCGCGTTGCAGTTGACACCCAAGTTCGGGCGTTGTAAAATAATTTATTAAAAAAATAGTAAGCAGAAAACCAACTGTGAAAATTAAAAGTGAAGTGAAAATGGGTGATGAAGGTGTATTCAGTAGCGGCGCTAGACGAAATCTAGGCGTCCAGGTGTTGCGAGGTCTCAGTTATATAAAAAATTTGAAGGCTTCCCGAGGCCTATGTTATATCCCCACCTAGGGTTCAAAACACGGGTTTATTGTTCTTACAAAAAAGATAACAATTCCCAAAAAATGTACTCCACTTCGTACGCTTCGCATGTTTATTCGAGCAAATATTACATTACCCAAGTGTAATGGAGTGTGGTTGCTAAGTGACCTTGCTCAATCCCGTCTCTTGCGTCCCCGTTCGTGCACTCTGGGCAACGTGAGCTACCTAGGCTCGCGGCAGAAAGAGAGGGAGCCCCGGGGAGGCCACTCTGACATACTTGGTCTTTTTCGCAGCGTCTGATCACCACGGGCTGCGGCTGCAAGCGGGTGTCTGTCTTGTTACTGTCTGTTGAACAAACTTATGATCGCTGCCCCCAACATGATATCAAAATCGTGCTCGGCGACTTTAATGCTAAGGTGGGCAAGGAAGGAGTCTTTGGTCCTACAGTTGGAAAATTTAGTCTCTACGATATAACATCACCCAACGGCACTAGGTTGATTGACTTCGCCGCTGCTCGCAATATGGTCATCAGTAGTACTAGGTTCCACCATAAATGAATACGCCAAGCCACCTGGCTGTCCCCTGATTAAAGAACAAGAAACCAGATTGATCATGTCAAGATTGTCGGCAGACATAGCTCCACCGTTCTGGACGTGCGTACCCTGCGTGGTCCCAATATCGACTTTGACCATTATCTGTCGCAGCCAAGATACGCACACGCCTCTGTGCAACGAAGAAAGTACGCACAGTAACGGAAGGAAAGTTTGACGTCGAGAAGCTGCGCATGACACAGACAGCTGATCATTTCACCACTCGACTCTCGTACCGCCGCTGAGGCCACTATAGGGCTCCAGCGAGCCCGCAAGAACAACTGGTGCGATGAGGAATGCAAAACTGCCTCGAAAAAAAGGTCGCTGCCTACAAGGAGACGAAGCGAACGGGCGCAACCCGCAGTGTATGGTAAGAATATCCTGAGGCAAAGAAGGAAGAGAGACGCCTTTTCAGAAAAAAGAAAAGTGAGACCTAAAGGTGTGAGTGTGAGGAGCTTGAGATGCTGGATCACAGGAATGATGCCCGAAAATTCTATGAAAAGATCCGGCGGATGACGGAAGGTTTTAGGACTGGGGCAAGCTCCTGTAAGGACAATAATGGCGACCTGGTAACCGACGTACAAAGTGTACTTAAATTATGGAGGGAGCACTTCTCCTCACTGCTAAGGGAGACGTCGAACCCGATACCCCAATCCCTGACGATGGAAAAATCGTCGCACCACCTGACTATGATGAAGTGAGGATAGCTATATCCCGGCTCAAAACCAACAAAGCGCCTGGAAAAGACGGACTACCCGCCGAGATGTTCAAACACGGAGGCGAAGAGCTGGTAAAATCCATGCATCAGCTCTTATGCGGAATATGGTCAGACGAGTGCATGCCTCCGGATTGGAATTTAAAAGTGCTCTGCTCTATCCACAAGAAAGGCGATCCCGCTAACCGCACCAACTACCGCGGAAAGGCTAAAGCCCATCGTAGACAAACTGATTGGACCTTATCAGTGTGGCTTTAAACCTGGTAAGTCTTCCATCGACCAGATTTTCACGATACGCCAAATCCTGGAGAAGACCCATGATAAAAGAATCGACACACACCATCTCTTTGTCGATTTCAAAGCCGCTTTTGACAGTGCAACAAGGAGTTGCCTGTATGCCGCCATGTCTGAATCTGACTTCCCTGCAAAGCCTATACGGCTTTGCCAAATGACGTTAAGTAATACCAACAGCTCCGTCAGAATCGGGAAGGACCTCTCTGAGCCATTTGAAACTAAACGAGGCTTCAGACAGGGCGACTCACTTTCGTGCGATTTTTTCAACCTGATGCTGGAGAAGATTATTCGAGCAGCAGAGCTAAACCGCACTGGCACAATCTTTTACAAGAGCATGCAATTGCTGGCCGTAAGCGCTGCCTTCTCTGGGCTGGATAAAGAAGCGAAAAAAGTGGGTCTTGCGGTGAACGAGGACAAGACGAAGTATCTGCTGTCATCAAACAAAGAATCGGCGCACCTGCGCCTTGGCAGCCAAGTCACCGTTTATAGCTACAAGTTTGAAACGGTGGGAGACTTCGTCTATTTGGGAACCAGCATTAACACCGAAAATAATATTAGTCTAGAAATCCAACGGAGAATCACTCTTGCCAACAAGTGTTACTTTGGACTAAGTAAGCAATTGAAAAGTATGTAAAGTCCTCTCTCGACAAACAAAGATCACGCTCTATAAGTCTCTCATCATACCAGTCCTGATGTACGGCTCGGAATGGTAGACAATGTCAAGAGAAGATGAGATGGCCCTTGGAGTATTTCAGTGAAAAGTTCTCCGGAAGATTTACGATCTTTCCTGTGATGCCAACGGCGAGTATCGAAGGAAATTTAACGATGAGCTGTACGAGCTCTACGCAGATCTGACCATAGTCCAGCGAATTAAAGCCCAAAGGCTCCGCTGGCTGGGCCATATTATGCGAATGGACAAAGAAGCTCCAGCACAAAAGGTTTTCCTATCGTCGCCTGAATTCGGCAGCAGAGGAAACAACAGGTGGAGGATGACTTGAACTCCCTTGGGGTTTCCAACTGGCGCTAGTTATAGCTAAAAAGGAACGACTGGCGTGCTTAGGCCGTTAAGCGCCAATAAATGATGATGATGATGAAAGACGTGCCGTCATTGGAGAAGGTACTGATTTTCAGAATACAGTTTCAAAAACTACATATGAATGTGCGCCTCAAATAACGTTGTAGATTCTTATTCTAACGGCAGTTTTTCATAATTCTAAAAAAGAGAGCTATTTTGAGTATTTTTCTGGCTCCACATTCAAACAGAGAGCTTGTTTGAGCACATTTTTTCAAGGTATGAAACCGATTAATATAAAGGTCCGGTTTCGGTTACGGTTTTGAAACGTGTTTCGGTTTCAGTTCCGGTTTCATTCTTCAAAATTTATTTCGGTTTCGGTTACGGGTTCGTTCCGGTTTCGGTTTCCAAATAAAAACACCAACACAAAAAATTGTGCTACTACAAAACTCAAATATGTACCTAAATGCAAAATAAGTCTGAATTTTTATAACTTTACTCCGCTGGTCATGATGAATTTTCTCCAATATATAGTAATAAATATTACTTCCGCTATTTATGGAAAAAAAATTTCTTCAAAATAAGTTTAAAAAATTAACTCTACTTTTTCTATTCATCATCATTTATTGGCGCTTAACCGCCTAAGCGATTTTGGCCGTTGCATATCAAAGCACGCCAGTCATTCCTTTTTAGCGATAACTGACGCCAATTGGAAACCCCAAGGGAGTTCAAGTCATCCTCCACCTGTTGTTTCCATCTCAGTCGAGGCCTCCCCCTTCCTCTGCTGCCGAATTCAGGCGACGATAGGAAAACCTTCTGTGCTGGAGCTTCTTTGTCCATTCGCATAACATGGCCCAGCCAACGGAGTCTTTGGGCTTTAATTCGCTGGACTATGGTCAGATCTACGTAGAGCTCGTACAGCTCATCGTTAAATTTCCTTCGATACTCGCCGTTGGCATCACGGGAAGGGCCATAAATCTTCCGGAGAACTTTTCTCTCAAATACTCCAAGGGCCATCTCATCTTCTCTTGACATTGTCCATGAATCTGAGCCATACATCAGGACAGGTATGATGAGAGACTTATAGAGCGTGATCTTTGTTCTTCGAGAGAGGACTTTACTTCTCAATTGCCTACTCAGTCCAAAGTAGCACTTGTTGGCAAGAGTGATTCTCCGCTGGATTTCTAGACTGATATTATTTTCGGTGTTAATACTGGTTCCCAAATAGACGAAGTCCCTCACAGTTTCAAATTTGTAACTATCAACAGTGACATGGCTGCCAAGGCGCAGGTGCGCCGATTCTTTCTTTGATGACAGCAAATACTTCGTCTTGTCCTCGTTCACGGCAAGACCCACTTTTTTCGCTTCCTTATCCAGTCCAGAGAAGGCAGCGCTTACGGCGCGGTTGTTAAGGCCAATGATATCAATATCATCGGCATACGCCAGCAATTGCACGCTCTTGTAAAAGATTGTACCATTGCGGTTTAGCTCTGCTGCTCTAATTATCTTCTCCAGCATCAGATTGAAGAAATCGCACGAAAGGGAGTCGCCCTGTCTGAAGCCTCGTTTGGTTTCAAATGGCTCAGAGAGGTCCTTCCCGATTCTGACGGAGCTGTTGGTATTGCTCAACGTCATTTGGCAAAGCCGTATAAGCTTTGCAGGGAAGTCAAATTCAGACATGGCGGCATACAGGCAACTCCTTTTTGCGCTGTCAAAAGCGGCTTTGAAATCGACAAAGAGATGGTGTGTGTCGATTCTTTTATCATGGGTCTTCTCCAGGATTTGGCGTATCGTGAAAATCTGGTCGATGGTAGACTTACCAGGTCTAAAGCCACACTGATAAGGTCCAATCAGTTTGTCTACGATGGGCTTCAGTCTTTCACACAACACGCTAGAAAGAACCTTATATGCAATATTAAGAAGACTAATTCCGCGGTAGTTGGTGCGGTTAGCGGGATCGCCTTTCTTGTGGATTGGGCAAAGCACACTTAAATTCCAATCCGGAGGCATGCATTCGTCTGACCATATTCTGCATAAGAGCTGATGCATGCTTTTTACCAGCTCTTCGACTCCGTGTTTGAACAGCTCGGCGGGTAGTCCGTCTTTTCCAGGCGCTTTGTTGTTTTTGAGCCGGGATATCGCTATCCTCACTTCATCATAGTCAGGTGGTGGGACGACTTTTCCATCGTCAAGGATTGGGGTATCGGGTTCGACGTCTCCCTCGCAATTTAGCAGTGAGGAGAAGTGCTCCCTCCATAATTTAAGTACACTTTGTACGTCGGTTACCAGGTCGCCATTATTGTCCTTACAGGAGCTTGCCCCGGTCTTAAAACTTTCCGTCATCCGCCGGATCTTTTCATAGAATTTTCGGGCATCATTCCTGTCAGCCAGCATCTCAAGCTCCTCACACTCACGCCTTTCGGCCTCACTTTTCTTTTTTCTGAAAAGGCGTCTCTCTTCCTTCTTTGCCTCACGATATTGTTGCCATACACTGCGGGTTGCGCCCATTCGCAACGTCTCCTTGTAGGCAGCGTCCTTTTTTTTCGAGGCAGTTTTGCATTCCTCATCGTACCAGTTATTCTTGCGGGCTCGCTGGAACCCTATAGTGGCCTCAGCGGCGGTACGCAATGAGTGAGAGATATGCTTCCATTGCTCGGTTACATCGTTAGGTCGGGGATTGCCCTCTGCTAGGAGGTGTGAGGGTCGAGTGGCGAAATTATCAGCTGTCTGTGTCACGCGCAACTTCTCGACGTCAAACTTTCCTTCCGTTACTGTGCGCACTTTCTTCGTTGCACAGAGGCGTGTGCGTATCTTGGCTGCGACAAGATAATGGTCAGAGTCAATATTGGGACCACGCAATGTACGCACGTCCAGAACGGTGGAGCTATGTCTGCCGTCAATCAAGACATGATCAATCTGGTTTCTAGTTCTTTGATCAGGGGACAGCCAGGTGGCTTGGTGTATTCGCTTATGCTGGAACCTGGTACTACTTATGACCATATTGCGGGAAGCGGCGAAGTCAATCAACCTAGTGCCGTTGGGGGATGTTATATCGTGGAAACTGAATTTTCCAACTGTAGGACCAAAGACTCCTTCCTTGCCCACCTTGGCATTAAAGTCGCCGAGCACGATTTTGATATCATGCTGGGGGCAGCGATCATAAGTCTGTTCAAGTTTATCGTAGAAGGAGTCCTTCTCTGCGTCGTCCGTCTCCTCAGTCGGCGCATAGGCGCAGATAAATGTTATGTTGAAAAACCTCGCCTTGATGCGGATCGCAGCGAGACGCTCGTCCACAGGAGTGAACGCTAATACTAGGCGGCGAAGTCTCCTTCCCACCACGAATCCTACACCACGCGCTTTGCCGCGTGTCTGGCCACTGTAGTATACGTCACAAGGACCGATGGTCGTCTTTCCTTGCCCCGTCCATCGCATTTCCTGCAGGGCGGTGATGTCGGCCTTTGCGCCTACGAGGACATCAACCAGTCGGGCAGCGGCACCGTCCCTTGAAAGGGTCCGGACATTCCCGGTACATGCCCTAATATCCAAATCATTATGCCTTATTCGTTTTGCCGGGTCGTCAACATTAAAGGGGGTTCTCATCCGAGGCTTTGATTTTGTTTTCATTGGAATTAAGTTTTTTACGTGGCGGGTCCCAAACCCAGCGCACAACCCGTTTCGGAGTTTTTGGAAAATATTTACACATTTATATAGCGAGCCGCTTGCTTCAAGACAGACGCCCGCTTGCAGCCGCACCTCATGGTGAACAGACGCTACGCAAAAAACCTCGGTGAGCCCTTAAACCAAGTATGTCAGAGTGGCCCCACCGGGGCTCCCTCTCTTTCTGCCGCGAGCCTAGGTAGCTCCCGTTGCCCAGAGTGCACGAACGAGGACGCAAGAGTCGGGATTGAGCAAGGTCACTTAGAAACCACACTCCATTACACTCCAGGTAGACAATGTCAAGAGAAGATGAGATGGCCCTTGGAGTATTTCAGTGAAAAGATCTCCGGAAGATTTACGATCCTTCCTGTGATGCCAACGGCGAGTATCGAAGGAAATTTAACGATGAGCTGTACGAGCTCTACGCAGATCTGACCATAGTCCAGCGAATTAAAGCCCAAAGGCTCCGCTGGCTGGGCCATATTATGCGAATGGACAAAGAAGCTCCAGCACAAAAGGTTTTCCTATCGTCGCCTGAATTCGGCAGCAGAGGAAACAACAGGTGGAGGATGACTTGAACTCCCTTGGGGTTTCCAACTGGCGCTAGTTATCGCTAAAAAGGAACGACTGGCGTGCTTAGGCCGTTAAGCGCCAATAAATGATGATGATGATGAAAAACGTGCCGTCATTGGAGAAGGTACTGATTTTCAGAATACAGTTTCAAAAACTACATATGAATGTGCGCCTCAAATAACGTTGTAGATTCTTATTCTAACGGCAGTTTTTCATAATTCTAAAAAAGAGAGCTATTTTGAGTATTTTTCTGGCTCCACATTCAAACAGAGAGCTTGTTTGAGCACATTTTTTCAAGGTATGAAACCGATTAATATAAAGGTCCGGTTTCGGTTACGGTTTTGAAACGTGTTTCGGTTTCAGTTCCGGTTTCATTCTTCAAAATTTATTTCGGTTTCGGTTACGGGTTCGTTCCGGTTTCGGTTTCCAAATAAAAACACCAACACAAAAAATTGTGCTACTACAAAACTCAAATATGTACCTAAATGCAAAATAAGTCTGAATTTTTATAACTTTACTCCGCTGGTCATGATGAATTTTCTCCAATATATAGTAATAAATATTACTTCCGCTATTTATGGAAAAAAAATTTCTTCAAAATAAGTTTAAAAAATTAACTCTACTTTTTCTATTAGAAAAATGTTTATATGAAACGTTAATATGAGGATGCTTTCTGAGACGGCCACTAAAATTTTTTTTTTCGTATGTCGTAAATTTTTTTCGATTTCTTCATTCGCCGATAGTTCAATTCTTTCGGAATTTTGATATTGAGGTCAAAAAGTGTCTTGCTTAACCATCTTCCATGAAAATTATTCAGGGTAGCCTGTTTTAAAATATAATGTGTCCACAAAAAAATTCAAAACAGTTTGGAACCGGTTGCGAATTTTGAAACGGTTTCAGTTTGGTTCTTTTTCAGAAAAAAATAACGGTATCGGTTTCGGTTTCGGGTTTGAAAAATGAATCGGTTTTAATCGGTTACGTTTACGGTTTCGGTTTCGGTCCTTGCTTTTTTTGCTCTCGAAGCAGATATAATGCTAATTTTATAAAAAGTCAGTGTGTTTCAGTGGAATAACGTTTTATCCACCAACAGAATGATGCTGATAAAGTGGAATAACGTTTCATCATCCATTCGAATGAGTTGCATACAACGTTATTCCACTAACCAAATTTTGGAATCAATTTATCGGCTATTGAGGACGTATTATTTTAGTTTGTTTTTGCATATTTCAGTTCCAGTAAGGCCCTAGCTTCATGAAAGTTTAAAACATTTGAAAAATAAATTATCTAGCGAATTCAAACTGCTTTTTTCTTCTACTTAACAATTTATATTTTGTCATTTACAACGTTATTTGAGGCGCGCATTCACATATCGTTATTTTGCTATTTTCGGTATTTAATTTTCTTCGATGAAAGCTTACCTATTTTTCTTAATAAAACAAAGCTTAACGTAAAAGAAAACACCTGTATGGTTTGCCGTTTTTATACCAAAAACTAGGTAAAGTCTCTTAATCTAAACTAGTAAGGATAGACCTCTAGAATTTAAAATAAAGATCTGAAATTTTTACAGATATTTTTTAACAATTCTAAAAAATAAGATCAGTATAATTTTTGAGAAAAAAAGGAGATATCCGAAAAATTAAATGCTTGGCGAGTGCTTTCCATCGCCTAATCTTGGCTTGCGTCATTTATTGACGCGTAACCGCCTAGGCGATTTTGGCCGTTTCGTATCAAGGCACGCAAGTCATTCCTTTTTAGTGATAACTGACGCCAATTGGAAACCCCAAGGGAGTTAAAGTCCTCCTCCACTTTTTTTTATATCAGTCGAGGCCTCCCCCTTCCTCTGCTGCCGAATTCGGGTGTCGATTTTTTTAGTTTATAGGGGTATTCGGAATCACGATGCAGGAATTGCATTGTTGCATAGCAAATTATGTCAAGCCAACAACAAAATACACGCGCACGCAAATGTCAAGCAATTTCCAGAATATATCTATTATATATAAATGCGCAATGCTTAACAGTTTTCTCCCTTTTTGCCATAAACCACAATTCTAAGGTATACAAAATTTGATATGTGTCGATAGGTCTCGCCGAGCAGGGTGTGCGACAACAAACCAAAAATTAAAAAAAAAATTAATTATAATATGAAATGCTAAACACGTATTCACTCTATAGAGCCGCTGTTATGTGTGTATGTAGCAAGGTATGAAACCGATTAAAATAAAGTTCCGGTTTCGGTTACGGTTTTGTAACGTGTTTCGGTTTCGGTTCCGGTTTCGTTCTTCAACATTTATTTCGGTTTCGGTTACGGTTTCGTTCCGGTTTCGGTTTCCAAATAAATACACCAACACAAAAAAATTGTGCTACTACAAAACTCAAATATGTACCTAAATGCAAAATAAGTGTGAATTTTTATAACTTTACTCCGGTTTTCATGAAGAATTTTCTCCAATATATAGTAATAAATATTACTTCCGCTATTTATGAAAAAAAATTGTCTTCAATATAAGTATGCATGTTATAAGTTAGTGGTCATTAATTTGAAAATCTTTGAAAATTTGGTGGACTTTTGACCGATAAATTTAAAAAATTAACACTACTTTTTATATTAGAAAAATGTTAGAATTGAACGTTAATATGATGATGCTTTCTGAGACGGCCACTAAACATTTTTTTTTCGGTTGTCGTAAATTTTTTTCGATGGCTTCATTCGCCTATAGTTCAATTCTTTCGAAATTTTGATATTGAGGTCAAAAAGTGTCTTGCTTAATCATCTTCCATGAAAAATATTCAGGGTAGCCTCTTTTAAAATAAAATATGTGTCCAAAAAAATATTCAAAACCGTTTGGAACCGGTTCCGGCTTTTGAAACGGTTTCGGTTTCGTTCTTTTTCAGAAAAAAATAATGGTTACGGTTTCGGTTTCAGTCCTTGGTATGTAGGTATGACTACTTGCATTGTGAGAAGAAGAGTTTTTGTTGGCAGCAATAATAAACATGAGCCTTCAAACAGTGTTTACAAAAACAAAATCTGTGAGAAGGTGTTCAGAGAAGCAAATGCTTGCCTAGACTTGATGTTTTGAAAAAAAAAAAATTAAAAAACAAATAAGTTACATCGTTCACAATTCGCTTCGTGGTTAGACTGTGAAATAAAATAAAATGGAAATTGATAAAACAATTTAAAAGTAAAATAAAAAATAGCAAAAAAGATTGAAAGTAAAGAAATAAATTTGTAGGAAATGAAAGGAAAAGAAATAATATAAATTAAATAAAAATAAAGCAAAATGAAATAAATAAAAGTATAAAAAAAGAATCTGAATGGAAGGGAATGGATAAAAGGAAAATAAAGGAAAGGTAAGGTAAGGAAAGGAAAACAGAGAAAAATCAAGAGTAAGTGAATGGAAAAGAAAAAAACTAAAGGAGTTACGAAAAGGAGAAGAAAGAAAGTATGGAAACGCAAGGAAAGGTAAGGAAAGGAAATGACAGGAAAAGAAAGCTAAAAAAGGAATGTAATGAAAAATAAAGGTAAGAAAAAAAGAAAATAAAGAAAAGAAATTAAAAGAAAATAAATAAAATGAAGGCAAACGAAACAAAACTAAAGCAAAGGATATGAAACGAAACTAAAGGAAAGGCAAAAAAAATAAAAAGGATGAAAAAGAAAGGAAAAGACAAGACAAAAAAGTAAAGAAAGGAAAGAAAAGTAAAGAAAATTAAATGAAGTGAAAAGATAGAAAATGAAAGGAAAGGAAAATAAAGGAAGGAAAGGGAAGGAAAGGAGATGAAAGGAAAGGAAAGAAAAGCAAAGGAAAGTAAATAAAACCAAAGGAAAGGAAAGGATGGAAAAGGAAAGGAAAGGAAATAAAACCAAAGGAAAGGAAAGAAAAGGAAAGCAAAGAAAGACGAATAAAAATGACCTAAAATAAATAGTTATAAACATTGAAACTTTATTACTGAATGACGTAAATAGGGAGAAAAAGGCAAAAAGAAGAGGAATGTATAGAAACGGAAAATATAAAAAATAATTAAAAGTAAGGAAAATTTAAGAAATAGCAAAAAAGTGATACTTAAGGAAACTGATAGTTAAGGAAACTGAACTTCAATAAAGTAGAGAAATAAAATAAGGTTTGTGGTTGAATTTCAACTACTGGGCGAACTCTAGTGCAACACAAAAAATCTATTGCATAGCATTTTGTTGCATTGCATTCGCAGGAACAGCTGTTGACATATGAGTGCTGTCAGACGTTCAATATGAATCATCATCTTAATGTATTTACGTTAAAATGCCGAAATTTTTATCAAAAAATAAAAATAACAAGAGTTATTAAGGGTCAAAGTTCATTTAAAGCGTTTTTTAAAACAAAATTTCTCAAAAACTAATGAAACGATTTTAAATTTTTTTTGCATTGGATAGTTAGTTAAATTACCTCTTATTTGATATTCGGTTACTTCGGGTGCAAAAGCGTGTATATGGAAAATGTTAAGATTTTTTTTATATCAAAGTTTCTTGTTACATTTTTGAAGCGCGGCCGAAGGCACCCAACCGGAAGGATTTTCCGTACAGGGGTTAGGTTAGGTTAGGTTCAAGTGGCTGCCACAGAGGCACACTTAGGCCAGTTTTGAAAGGCCCGTTGTGATACCATCAACACAAGGAAAGTCAGTCCCGGGACCCAGCCATATGGAAAATCCCTGAGTTGTTGGGATTTTCCACATAGCAGAATCCCGGGACTGACACTCCTAAACCGACACCGTTACTCCTCGAACCACTTAGATGACTTTATGAAGCCCATCAAGTCCTTTATGTCCAGTTCCGCGATCTGGCTTAGGCTATCCAGGAACGGAACTCCCAAAAAGCGCGTTCTCGCGCCGCTTAAAGCCGGACAGTTGCAGATGAGGTGATCCACTGTTTCCTCCTCCTCATCATCTTTGCAACTCCTGCAGCATCGTCGGTAGGGCACACCTAGCCTTTCTGCATGCCTACCAATGAGGCAGTGACCGGTTAATACCCCTATCAATATGCAGATTTCCCTCCTAGTTAGGGCATAAATGCGTCTAGACCTTTTAAGATCCCATTTTGGCCAGGTTTGTTTCGATATGCGACACCCTGGGGATTGCAGCCATCTTTCGTTGGCTTGACGGAGTGTGTGCTCCTTCAGCATTAGTTTGCATGTGGCAAACGGCATACCTAAGCGCTCTTTATCCTGAAGAACCTGCTTGGTCGTGCCCTGCCTGGCAAGCTCGTCTGCCTTACAGTTTCCCTCAATGTCCCTATGTCCCGGGACCCATATGAGGCTTACGCGGTTCTGTTGGGCCATCTCCTGAAGAGATCGACGACAGCTGAGCGTCAGTTCAGAGTTGAACGTGTATGAGCCAAGGGATTTGATGGCCGCTTGGCTATCGCTGAAAATAGCGATATCTTCTCCGATAACACGTTTGCTTAACCAGGCCGCTGCGTCCAGGATTGCCGAGACTTCCGCCTGGAAGACGCTACAATGATCAGGTAGTCTGAAGGAGAGCTCAAGGTCCAAATCCCTTGAATAAACGCCTCCTCCAACTCTGCCGTCCAACTTCGAGCCGTCGGTGTATATGGAAGTGCCACCATTTGTTCCGGGACACCAATCCGTCCTCTCCCAGTCTTCTCTGCTGGGAATGTTTATTTTGAAACAGCTATCCCCGACTGTAGTAGTCGCACAACGATCTGTGCTTAGAGGGAGAAAGCTGTAAGATTCCAGAATACTGGAGTGTCCAATAGTACCCTCCAGTTGGGAGGTTTCTCTTAGGCGCAGAGCTGATGCCGCCGCTGACCGAAACCCTTCCAGATCAAGTGGCAAAATGCCCAGAATGACCTGGAGGGCTTCGTTGGGCGTTGTCCTTAGCGCACCGCTTATACAGATCATATTGGATCTATGGACTTTCCGCAACAGATTCAGGTATGTTGCCTTGCTCAGCGCAGGCCACCATACGACGACTCCATAAAGCATGATTGGGCGAATGATGGCCGTGTAGATCCAACTGCATACTCTAGGGCTGAGCCCCCATTTTTTGCCAATGGCTCTTTTGCAGGTGTAAAGAGCGATGCAAGCTTTCTTCTGGCGCTGAAGAACATTCTCCTTCCAATTCAATTTCCTGTCCAGAACTATGCCTAGAAACTTGGCCTTATCCGACAAGCCCAGGCGCGTGCCATCTAGTTCTGGTAGGCTTAGTGGCGGTATTTTGTACCGGTTGGTGAAGAGGACAAGTTCCACCTTCCCTGGGTTGATACTAAGTCCGCAGCGAGAGGACCACGTCGAAACTTCTCGCAGTGCTACTTGCATCAGGTCACACAGAGTTTGTGGGAACTTGCCTCTGAATGCAATAGCTAAATCGTCTGCGTATGCCACTATCTTCCCGCCCCCCCAGCTTGTGTCACGTAGCAACGAGTTGACTGTGAGGTTCCATAAAAGCGGGGAAAGAACACCACCCTGGGGTGTTCCCCTTGTGACATAGCGTGATAACTCAACCGTACCAAGTGAAGAAGCTATTTTCCTTCCCATTAAAAGTTGGTCAATTAAACCAGTTAGAGGTCTATCTACGCCCAGATTAGTTAGAGCGGAGTTGATAGCCTCCGGGCTTATATTGTTGAAAGCCCCCTCAATGTCTAGGAGGGCCACGAGACAGTAGTCCTTTTCACACAGCGATTTCTCAATGACAGACACTAGGCTGTGCAGAGCGGTTTCTGTTGATTTACCCTTGGTGTATGCATGCTGATAGCTAGAGATAAGGTTGCTATCAATAGTCGTTAAGAGGTAGTCGCTTAATATCCTCTCAAAGGTTTTTAGTACAAAGGACGAGAGACTGATCGGTCTGTAGTCTTTTGGCTCGTAGTGGGATGCCTTCCCCGCCTTAGGGATAAACACTACCGTGGCGCTTCTCCAGGAGCCCGGAATGTGGTTGAGAGCCAGGCAGGCTGTGAAGAGAAATACCAGCCATTTAGCTGATGTCTCCAACGTGTTTATAAGCTGCGCGGGGATAATCCCGTCCGGCCCGGCAGCCTTATACGGTTCAAAGCTCTTAACTGCCCACCTTACTCTTTCCTCAGTGATGGGTATATTTACTGCCAGGTTTGTTGCAGGTGCTAGTGGTGCATCATGCAGATTCCCCGGAAAATGTGTATTCAAGAGCAGCTCAAGGGTTTCCTCTTCCGTGCTGGTCCAGGATCCGTCAGGCTTTCGCAAATAGCTGATGGTTGTTTGACTTTTCGAGAGGACTCGTCTAAGTCTCGCTGTGTCGTCGACCTTTTCGACGCCAGTGCAGAAATTTCTCCACGAGGTTCTCTTCGCCTGTCTCAGAGCTTTTTTGTAGGCCCTTAGTTTAGCTTTATATTCGTGCCAATGAGGCTCAGAGCCGAAGCTCTTGGCCTTGTTAAATTGTTTCCGGCATGATATTCGGAGCGAGTCCAAATCGTAGGACCACCAATGTGGCCTGTGTTTACCGCGTGGTTTTGGCACTGGACAAGCCTGTCCTAGAGCATTTGAGAGCGCCGATGTAAATGTAGTAACAAGATCCTCCAGCTCCTCTACTGATGAGGGGGCTTGTGAGGGCAGTACTGGGAGGTCTCTGTCTAATATTTCATTGTGTAACTGCCAATCAGTGTTACGTGGATTGCGCTTCATGATTGGTTGTTCTACAATAAAGTCTAAAACCATTTCTATGTAACGGTGGTCGGAGAAAGAATGTTCTTCCAGAACCCGCCATTTTCTGACCCACTCATAAGCGCCTTCACTACAGAGAGTGAGGTCTATGACCTCCCTGCGGGTCTTAGTGATAAAAGTAGGCTCATTACCCACGTTGCAAATCACCAGGTTGGTTGTTAAGAGGTAATCAAACAGAGACTCGCCCCTGGCATTGATGTCGGAGCTCCCCCATTGGACATGGTGAGCATTAGCGTCCGCTCCAATAATAAGATTACCCGTGCAGAAATTTGACACCAGGTCTTTCACCTCCATTTGTGGTGGGGGTTCTTCGGCGTCGTAGGGCATATAGACCGACGCCACCGTCAGGCGGGTGCTGTCGACCGTTAGACTGATAGCGGTAATATCACCATTGGTGTAGTTAGGTAGGAGAAAGGAGTTCAACTCAGACTTGACCAAAATACACGTTCTGACTTTGCTCTCCTCGCTGGCTCGAATGAGCGTGAAGCCCTTAGTCCCCAATCCGCAGATTCTCGAGCTATTGACCCAGGGTTCTTGGATGAGGACCACATCCACGTCGCCTTTAGAAAGACGACTACTTAAAGCAGCCGAAGCTACTTTAGATTTGTGCAGATTAATCTGAAGCACCACCAACATGAGAGCGCACAGACTTCCCTGCCGTCCCCATATCGTCGAGGTTTGCCCCATCCCGGAGGTTGCCTATCAACGACGAGTTGTTCCGATTAACTGCCCGATATGGCGTTGCAGGAGTCTTGCTGTCTGTAGCGTTAGATGTTAATCGCTCAGCGTTGGCTGCTACCACCGTGACGTCGAGGGCTTCCTCGTCCTGTAGGCTGTCCTCCATCTCCGAGTTGTTCACAGCACTATCGCCAAGGGACGTGGCGGATAACATGCTTTCCGCATCGGAATCCTCCGCTTCCTCTTCTGGTAATTCGTTTTCCGGTTCCCCCGGAGCAGCCGAGAAGGCAGCGCGATGAGCATCACCACGATATACGTGGATAACGATCTGGCCTACGCTGTAGTGTACTAGGCCATTGCACCTTTTGAGGGGCTCGATTGACTCTTTATTCATGGTGAACACCACCTGTCTGTCGGGCCCTACCGCATCCCCGACCAGATTGACACTCCAGTCATGCGTTGGCAGGGACGGATTCATTAGCCGTAGCATCCCGAGAATTCTCTCGGGTTCGTCAGGGATGGCCGGAATCCACGCCCTTGCCCTTGGACGAGCTGGAATGTCCTTCCAGTCGACGACCTCTATCTTTGCGCCCTTGTAGACTTCACCCAGCTTAGCAGCTGCTGCCTTGTACAGTGCTACGGTTTTTGCATCCTCGCATGCGAGCAATTTAATCTGACCCTGGTGCCAACCCGCATCCGTTACTCGCGCCGAACTACCCGGAAACTCTGGAGCAACATTGAGAAGAATGTTGCCGAGTTCATTTCGCACGTAACGCCACCGGTCCTTAGGGATGGCCAGGCGGTCATTGCCTCGATCAAGGACGCCTATAAGGATCCTGTCCTTGGTTACCTCAGCAAAGCTTAGTTTGCCCGCTCCAGGGGTATTCTGATGCCGCTTGGGAGGGGGATTCAACTCCAGGTCCGATCTCTGGCGCTTGAAAGGGTTAACTTTTAACCTCTTTGGCATGTAAGAATTTTGGAACTCCGGTATCACAGCTTTCGCTAGCTCTACCGATTTTCACCGATCTTCAGGATTTTTGCAGCCAATCTTTTCTCGTGGTATGTGAAGCGGCGGGGAGATGTCTCCTGGGAGTGCGGACCCGTAGTTGCCATCGCGGTCGCTCTCCTTGCCGAAATCTCAGTTGCAGCTTCCTTCTCCTTCGAAACTCCGAGGCCAGGTCGTGAGACCGCTGCCACAGACGTAAAGATACTGGTTTTCATATCAGCGGTTGATGGGAGTTTAGCATCTGCCGTTGTCCGCTTAGTTGCGTTGGCAACCGCACTGGTGCTAGCTCCCATCAAGTCAATCTTAGTCGATAGAGGGTTGGTTGACCGACTCGTAGTTGCCATCGCTGTCGATCCCCCCCTTGATTGTGGAACGGAGGTTGTCCTCCGGCGTTGTTGTAGCTTTCTCGCCTGTTCCTCCATAGCTCTCCTTTGCTGAGGAGTGAAATTCGGCGTTGTTTGTTTTTTAGGTTTATCGTTTTTATTTGGATAATTTGAGTTCATCTTGTTCGTACGACCCATCGCCGGACACGGCCAGCTTAGGGTCAAGGGAAGAGTAGGGGAAAACGTGTCGTCCGCCGCTGCAGAGCCCCGTACCGCGGTAAGGCCATGCTTACTCTCTGAGGCGACCCGGTATCAGAGAGGCTCCGTTCAAATACAGCCACGATTTGCCTCCCGGCTGCAAACGTCCAATGGGCACGGTTTCGCATAACACCCTGGATTGGGAGGGGGAAGATCTTTGTCGTCGCGCCAGAGAGGCTAGGCTGCTCTCGTGATGAAGTGCCGTACGGAGCTATGATCACAAGGGCAGCGTAGCCCTGTGGCTATCGACTTAAGCCCTCGTACCGCGGCAAGGTATCCACCCTTCACGAGGGAACCGTACAGGGGTACTGTGGATCGATTTTCTAACACAACTTAAGACCGCCAATGCCAATTCGAAAAGGTGTTCTGCACAAAAGTACAGTGGAGCGCGAAGCCGGTGTTGGATCGACTAAGGGTTAATAGCTACCCCTCCCAATTTTTAGTTTTTTATAAGAGAGTTGGAGCTTTTCTGCCTTTGTTCCCAAACATTTATATATGTATTATTTTTTTCATAAAAAAATAATTGAATCGCGCTCAGTTCCGGATTAGGCAACTGCCTATAGGCCCCGCATAAACCCGGGGCCTCGCCACCCACAAAAAAATTTATATTCTAATGAACGAAAACTTTATTTGAAAACTGGTATGAAATTTCCCAACAACAATGTCAAAGCAATTCACGATTAATATCGCATGATAGTCCGGTCAAAATAAACATTTGAAAAAACATTATTTTCAACAGAGCCAAATTTTGGTAGAGCTCAGATTCGCCGTCAGAAAGAAAACTTCAAAAGCCCTCATCGATCCCATGTGTGTTAGAAAAGTTATTCGGGGTCAAAGTCAAAATTTCCTTAGACCAAGTTGTAGAACTCTCTACAAATATGGTTCTGAAATTTTTTCTCTAAGAGCGATTGTAAAATTTGCTCTGGAAAATATATGCCACGTACAGACTTTTCACTATTTTTCCCGAAAACTTTAGTATGCATAGAAAAATTTTCACTTACCGTTTATTTGTCACGAAGTTTCTTATCGACAATGAAAATAGTTATTTTTGTAAAGCCCCTAGTTTTCGAGCTAGATCCACCTTTTCTCCACGAATAATATAAAAAAATACTAGTCTGGCAAATATAGTTTTTCTTGTATAAAAACTCCTACAGAGCCAAGTTTTTGTCAGGAAATAACTCCGTTTTCCCAAAATACATAGTATTTTTGGATATTATGGATGGAGAAAAGGGGGAGAACTATAGGCTTCACAAAATGATTATTTTCATTGTCGATGGGGAACTTCGTGACAAATAAACGGTAAAACAAAATTTTTCTACGCATACTAAAGTTTTCGATAAAGATCCTGAGAGCTTCGTACGTGACATATACATATGTATTTTCATATAATTTCGACCACTTCGATAAGGGGATGTCAGTTTACGAAAGTAAGCATGACATACATAAATAACCACCAATAAGTCGGCGTACATTATGATTGACCGTCGAAAAATCCATAGGTGTATTCACCACAATAAATGCCAAAATCTTACATTGCTATCAAATATACCATTTTCATCCATAAGGTTTCTTCAAAAAATGCATTATCTGTCTAGGCACGATTTTGTCAACCTATTTGCAATTTATTATGAATGAGTAAAAAAAGGTGAGTACCGTTTTGCCAGGCCACGAAAGTAGATGCATATTGAAGAAAATTTTATCTAGTTTCCAAATAAATAAATAATTTGCAACGCACGAAATTGCAAAAATACTTTTTTTTAATTTTCAAAATTTTCCATTGTAGATAAGTCTTATATTGTACAGGTGTTTTTTTTAATTTACATCGAAACGGCTAATTTTTCCGAAAAGGACTGTTAAACTTTTGTTGTTAAGAAAACGTTCTTTACATTGACTTGACTCTCCTGCTCTAACTTTGTTGTGTAAAAAGTCGTTAGCAATAAACTGGGTAAATATTTTTTTTTTTTTTTCTTGCTCCTGGATTTTCCATTAGGGGCATTTTCAAAAAAGCTTGCAAACCGGTTAGCGGCTTTAATTGACGTATTTTTTTACGACTAGCTGTCCAATTAATCGCTGATCAGCGCTAACAAGCTTTGTGAAAGCGGCGCTTAATAGTTGAACTTACTGAAAATGTGCCCATATATTTTTTTGTTGTGAAAAATGTAAGCTTCATTGTTTTTCACAAAAAAGATTTAATAGATTTTCGAAAAAATTAGCTGTTGCAATGTAAATGAAGAAAAGGGGGTTTTCTGTTATTTTTACATTGTGCACCCTATTACCCGAAAATTCAGTTTTAAGCTAAATTTAACCCTCTTAACAATATGTAAACCGAGTAATCTGCGCTGCAATCGCCAGTTGCCAATTTTTTTGTACGAATTTGTCTGTACTAAAACTAAAAATCAAAAATCAAAAAAAAATTTTAATTTTTGTACAAAGCCCATGTTAAAACACAAATTTAAATTTTTTCACATAATTATCTGTACCTACCTTCATTGCTGTGCGATACACCTCAACTCTCTCAATCGGGACCAACATTTTTTATGGGATATCTTCAGTCGTGATATTAACGATTATAACGAGTAGTGATTCTGTAAAAAATTTGTTTAAGGATCACCATAGAGTACACATAATGTAAAATAAATGTTTGACACACTCCCAAACCGTCTCTAATCGCGACAAAAATGTTTATGCTGTTTCTTCGATTAAACTAAAATCTACTAAATTCTTTCATACACTTAAGTAAGGGTTAAGGCACAGCGCTAATTTTTTGCAAGGCTTATTTTCTCATCAATACCTAACTTTTCAGGGGGTAAGACCGAAAAAAAAACAATTTTTTTTTTACATGACCCTAATGTACATACTCAAAAGAAATATCACTATAAAATCTAGTTTTACCAAAATTTTTTTGCGGGAGTGATAAATATAGATAATAGAGTAAATGTAAGAAGAAATATAAAGAGCTTGAGACCCTTTGCGAGGACTTCACACTAGCGAGGCCGTCGACGAAGTCAATCAAAAATTTCAGCAATCACTGACTTATAATTCAATTTTCAGCCAATTTCTACCTTTTAGAGCGTTTTGCGAGGCTCCCTCAGGAGCGAGGCAGACGGCGGTCGCTAACATCGCCGTCCCCTGGCGCCGCCACTGTGTATATTATTTGTTTCGCCGGATATACAGACATCCGATGAGCATATAGTTTATGAAGAAGCGCCTCTAGGAATTATGCCTTCAATAATACATGATGGCCATGTTCATTTTACGTTTTTCCTGTAGGAATATACATTTCATGTCAATTACACATGATTATCCCTTCAATAATACATGATGGTCATGTTCATTTTACGTTTCTCTGTAGGAATATACATTTCATGTCAATTACAGATGAATATCTCTTCAATAATATATAATGGTCATGTTCATTTTACGTTTTTCCTGTAGGAATATACATTTAATGTCAATTATACATGAGTATGCCTTCAATAATACACGATGGTCATGTTCATTTTACGTTTTTCCTGTAGGAATATACATTTCATGTCAATTATACATGAGTATGTCTTCAATAATACATGATGGTCATGTTCATTTTAAGTTTTTCTGTACGAATATACATTTCATGTCAATTACACATGATTATCCCTTCAATAATACATGATGGTCATGTTCATTTTACGTTTTTCTGTAGGAATATACATTTCATGTCAATTACAGATGAATATCTCTTCAATAATATATGATGGTCATGTTCATTTTACGTTTTTCCTGTAGGAATATACATTTAATGTCAATTATACATGACTATGCCTTCAATAATACACGATGGTCATGTTCATTTTACGTTTTTCCTGTAGGAATATACATTTCATGTCAATTATACATGAGTATGTCTTCAATAATACATGATGGTCATGTTCATTTTAAGTTTTTCTGTAGGAATATACATTTCATGTCAATTATACATGAGTATGCCTTCAATAATACATGATGGTCATGTTCATTTTACGTTTTTCCTGTAGGAATATAAGTTAAAATATTGCCCGGCGCCCAGAGGGCAACGTTCCCACACTACAAGGAACACGTGCCGCGTAGTCAGCATAAGTACAAAGCTAACGAGCTGGAACCCTACACCTGCATTCAGGGTCACTTGCATTTCACCATGCTACGCAATTGAACACCTATGGGAATGCAAGTGCATGGTTAGTACCACGGGCTAACGCTTACGCAACAAGTGCAGCGTTAGCATAAACGTGCCAACGCTAGACAGAGAGTCAGCACAATTGAATTTCACACGATTGTGAAATCAAGGCACTGACCATGCGAGCAAGGCATGGCTATCGTGGTAAGGGCTGCAACCGATCGCAGCCTATAAAGGGAAGTTCAACGGAAGCAGCGGGCAGTTGCGTCGGGGTGCCTATCGTAGTGAGATATACTTACTTTAAGGAACTAATACTGAAATAAAGTGTACTCGTAAATATACCTTAAATTGCTCTTTTAATTCCTGGACGAGTTGGCCCTTTAATTTTTTTATCGATTAAGGACCTTCCGTCCATAACTGGCGCCCGAGGCAGGAACCAGTAGTGTTGTAGTGAAGTGAAAAACAAGTAAGGAAAGCTGTCTTCCGCTGTGCCGAAGGCTAAATACCTTTCATGAATAAGCGTCACGATTTTCACTGTTTGATCCCCAGTACAGCCTGTGTGAATTTAACTTTAGCTCATACCGAAATTATCGGAGCTATCGATTATATGGGGACGATGTGTTATATTGGTCCAATCTCATTGATTTTTAACATCGACATTCCACATTCTAAAATAGCAACATTTACGAAATTTCACGATCCTACCGATATAATTACAGGAGTTATCTACCAAAATCCGTTTATCGGAACAATCGATTGTATGGGGGCTATGTGAAATATTTATCCAATCTCGATGATTTTCAACATCGATATTTCACATATAAAAATAGCTATACGTCCAAAATTTCACGTTCCTACGTGTTTAATTACAGGAGTTATAGCCCAAAATCCGTTTATCGGAATAATCGATTGTATGGGAGCTATGTGAAATATTTATCCCATCTCTATGAGTTTCAACATCGATATTTCACATATAAAAATAGCAATACTTACAAAAGTTCACGTTCCTACGTGTTTAATTACAGGAGTTATAGCCCAAAATCCGTTTATCGGAATAATCGATTGTATGGGAGCTATGTGAAATATTTATCCCATCTCTATGATTTCCAGCATCAATATTTCACATATAAAAATAACAACACTTATAAAATTTCACGTTCCTACGTGTTTAATTACAGAAGTTATAGCCCAAAATCCGTTTATCGGAATAATCGATTGTATGGGAGCTATGTGAAATATTTATCCCATCTCTATGAGTTTCAACATCGATATTTCACATATAAAAATAGCAATACTTACAAAATTTCACGTTCCTACGTGTATAATTACAGAAGTTATAGCCCAAAATCCGATTATCGGAATAATCGGTTGTATGGGAGCTATATGTTATATTGGTCCGATCTTGCTGGTTCCGACAAATGATTCCTATATTGGAAAATGGTGGCCGCATACCAAATTTCAGCCAAATATCTCAAAAACTGAGGGACTAGTTTGCGTTCAAACAGACAGACAGACAGACAGACAGACGGACAGACGGACAGACGGACAGACGGACATGGCTAAATCAACTCATCTCGTCATCCTGATCATTTCGGTATACTTATTGATGGGTCTATCTCTTCTTCTTCTCATATTTACAAACATCGGACCAAAGTTATAATACCATTTCATGTCCATGAAAGGTATAATAAAGGACTCAAGCTATTCAGCTAGTGTGTGTATCTGTGAATAGTTAAGAGTTTTGAAAAAGCAAGTAAGCCACCACAAGGCAAAGAAATAAAAGCCAGAAAGCTAAGAAAAGCTAAGGCACAAGTGAAACTGGTGAACCGCTAGAAAGCGAGGAAATAAAAAAAAAGCCAGAAAGCTAATAAAAGCTAAGGCATAAGTGATATGATAATTACTGTATTGTGAGTATTATCGTAACAGATATCTAAATTTCCTTTCAGGATGGATACTCTGCAGGCTACAGTTTCCGGATTGACGGACGCCGTCAACATACTTCTTGAGAAAATGAACAGTGTTGACCAAAGAATGTCGTCATTGGACACACTGCGCGATAGAATCGCCCTTCTGGAAGCTGGTGGCGTCCGCCGAGAGGATAGAGAAGTAGTGGAACCACAACCACGACCACGGCCACCAGCAACAGAAGCAGACCTTAAAGATATATCGCGGCTGCCGGATTCCGTGAAGGAACTGCGGCCATTCGATGGCAACCCAGTATGCTATGTTTCATGGGTGAACGCGGTGGAGAGTATCCTCTCCGATTTCAAAGTAGTAAGGGATAAGCCAATATGTCGGGTCATCCTTCAGCACAAAAGGCAAAAGATACGGGGTAAGGTCGACGCCGCCTTAATATCATATAACATCTTTGACTCCGATTGGCCGGCAATGAAGGAGTGCCTGTCCCCTGCATTATGCAGACAAGCCGGATGTCCGCACCTTGGAGTACCAGCTCCACCAACTTTCCCAAAAGGATTCAAAGGTTGACGACTTCTTCGCGGCCGTCAATCACCAGCTTTCGCTGATAAATAATAAACTAAAGACGGAGTGTTACTCCGAAGAAACGACCAGGGTATTGACCGAGACCTATCGAAATCGTGCCCTGGATGTGTTCATCCGGGGATTGAATGGAGAACTTTCGAAAATGCTTCTCATTCAGCGTCCGAAAACGTTACCCGAGACATACTCAGCCTGCCTCGAGATACAGGATACCAACGTTAGGAATTCCACACTCCACACGACACGGCCAACTAATCGTATCGCCGCACCAATAAATAACATTCCAGACCGTATGCATGGTTTTGCTGCCAATCAGACACCCCCACTTCCACAAAGGACTTGGCGTCCTCAGGAGCGGCGGTTCCCTTTCAATAAGCGGGATCGACCATTTGTCGCTAGGCGGGATTCCCCTTCAACCTCGCAGCCAATCGCCGAAAGAACTGTCGGAAGTCAGTCTACCCAGAGTCAAATAAACCCAACCCTTTCAAACGCGGGGCAAAGTCCGAGAATTTTCCTAGGAAGCAGCAGAGGCTGTTCAATATCGAAACGGCGGGTAGCAAAGACGAGGAAGCAGCCTACGAGGAAGCCGTACAGGAAGAGGATTTTCTATCGAGCGGCCATCTAGCGTACCATACCTAGAGTACCTGCTCCCCGACGGCCGCAAATTAGATTTCTTAGTGGACACCGGCGCAAACAAAAACTTTATAAAAGAAGCGGTCGTCAAGCATGGCAAGCCGGTCGATAGGTTCTTCGCCGTTCGATCAGCTGGTGGTAGTGTGGACATAAAACAAAAAACCAATTTAAATTTCTTCAAAGATATCGGTATAGAGTCCGTACAACCTTTTTTGTGCTGCCAGGGTTGAATTCCTTTGACGGCATTATAGGGGATGATACCTTGAAGGATATCGGTGCTGTGATCGACAGGTCCTGGCGGTTAACGAGTATAGAATCCCTTTTAAGGCACGGGTATCCAGTCAAGTGAATTACACCCTTTCCAAAAAACTACCTGTCGAAACGGAGGGAATGGTACGAGATTTAGTCAACAAGTTCGGCGACCTCTTCTTGCCCATCAATGGAAAGGAGCTTGTTGACACCTGCGTTCGCGCGGAGATAAAGACATCCACGTCTGACCCTATTTATAGCAAAAGCTATCCCTACCCGTCTTGTATGAGAGAAAAAGTTGACCGGCAAATAAACGAATTGCTGGATGAGGGCGTCATAAGACCCTACAACTCTCCCATTTCGGTGATTCCAAAAAAACCTAAGCCCAATGGTGAAAAACAATACCGTATGGTATTCCCGACATCAACGCCACCCTGTGCAGCCTCGGTAAATCGCGTTATTATACAACCATCGACTTGACGTCCGGGTTCCACCAAATCCCCATGAAGGAATCCGACGTACCCAAAACCGCCTTTTCTACCATGAATGGGAAGTACGAATTCCTGAGATTACCCTTTGGTCTGAAGAACGCTCCAGCCATCTTCCAAAGGATGATCGACGATGTACTTAAACAGTATATAGGTAAAATCTGTTATGTGTACATAGACGATATCATCGTCTTTGGGAAAGATGCCGACGATCACCTGAAGAACGTGGAAATGGTATTTTCAGGGTTGATGGAAGCTAACTTAAAAGTGAACCTAGAGAAGACATGCTTCCTTCAGACCGAGGTTGAATTCTTGGGTTATATCATTACTCCCGAAGGCGTACGGCCTGATCCTAAAAAGGTCGAGGCAATGAACTCGATTTTGCCACCAACTAATCTGAAAGACTTAAAAAGTTTCCTCGGCATGACGTCGTATTACCGCAAATTTATTCGCGATTATGCAAAAATAGCCAAGCCTTTGACGAATCTGACTCGCGGAGAAAACGCGCAAATTAAAGCAAATGCGTCAAAGAAAGTGGCTATACAACTCGATAGCCCGGCCTTGCAAGCCTTCGAAGATTTAAAAGGGATGCTCACTCCCGCGGATGTCCTGGCCTTCCCAGACTTCGAAAAACCTTTCGATTTGACTACTGACGCTTCGAATTATGCTATCGGCGCGGTGTTGTCTCAAGGGGACATAGGCAAAGATAAGCCTATCGCATTCATTTCCCGTTCCCTCAACAAGACGGAAAAAAATTATGCGACGAACGAGAAAGAGATGCTCGCTATGTATGGGCTCTCGATAATCTAAGATCCTATTTGTACGGTGCAAAAAAAATCAGAATATATACCGACCGTCAGCCGTTGACGTACTCCTTGAGCTGCCGAAATTACAACGCCAAATTAAAGCGTTGGAAGGCTCGAATCGAGGAGTATAACAATGAAACAATATACAAACCGGGAAAAGCTAATGTGGTCGCCGACGCACTTTCTCGCCTCAAAACTGATGTCAACATTCTAACGGATTCTGTGGTAGCTCAACCATCAGCAAGCCAAATGGGAAATAATAATGAGGACGCAGCCTCTGAAGCAACAATGCCCTCCGCTGAACAGGATAATTCCGACCTCATACCACATGTAGAGGCCCCATAAATGTCTTTAGGAATCAAGTAATATTCAGAGTAGGTCAAGAATGTCGATGCCATGAGCAACCGCATCATGGCTACCGCAGATATTTTGTTTCCCTACTAAACCTGAACAGCTCTACCATTATTCCCATTTTGAAGGCATGCCTTAATCCCAATGTTGTAAATGGAGTAAAAATTCCAGAGGAATTTATCCAACTCTTGCAAACTGTGTATGCTAATAATTTCCACAGGTATAGGATAAGGATAACTCAGCGAATTGTCGAGGAAGTCACCATCCCCGACAGAATGTTCAACATAATCGAAGAGGAGCATCGTCGAGCCCACAGGAATCCGAAGGAAAATAGGGAGCAGATTTTGGAAAAATGCTACTTCCCAGGCATGTCAAAGCAAATAAGAGATTATGTTAGACAGTGCGAAGTGTGCAAACTTACAAGTACAGACAGGCATCCAGCGAAGCCTCACCTCCAGCCGACACCGATCCTCAGCTACCCCTGTGAGATCATCCACTTGGACATCTTTGAAATCGAGAAACAGAAGTTTTTGAGCCGTGTGGAAAAATTTTCTAAGTTTGCAAAACTATTCCCTATCAAAAATAAATCGTCTGTTTACATCCGAAGGAAACTAACGGACGTTTTGCATTACTTCTCTGTGCCAAAGGTTCTGGTCATGGACAACGAGAGAGGTTCCTCACTCCTCTCGTACTCAATTACCTCGGAATCAAAATCTACCAAACGCCCACCCAACGTAGTGAAGCCAATGGCCAGGCGAAAGGTTACATTCCACCCTCATAGAAATTTATCGTTGTATATCCAATGACTATCCTAGGTTGACCCCTAAGGAGCAAGTAGCCATAGTCGTGGATAGATACAACAATACAATCCATTCCGTGACAAAAAGGAAGCATGTAGACATTTTTTTCAACAGAACGGCCAGGGTAAACTACCAGGGCTTAAGAGATTTCAGGGATCTAGCGCATGAAAACATCAAAGCTCTGTTGTTACATGAGCAAGAAACCAGAAATGCGAGAATGAATGCAAAGCGCTCTACCCCTAAGGATTTAAATGTTGGGGATACTCAGTTCATAGCGAACAAACAAATAAAGGGCAACCATAAGCCCATTTATAAACAAGAAATTGTCGCTGAAAATAGGGGCGTGACCATTGTTACTGAGAGTGGAAAGAAGTTCCACAAAACGGACGTTAAAAACGTCTGAGATAACATCGGAAAGAAGGTAAATCAAAGTATAAGATTATCAGAAACCGGGGGTCCGGTATGCAGGCGCAAAGCTTGTAGTCGATGAAGTCAGCGCGATTCAATTCCACCTTGCCACTGGTGTGGGATGACGAATTCGAGGTGGTTCAACTCCTGCACGATAATCTTCTACCCACTTGCGTGAAGCCACCCGTGCCATGAGTAGGTCGTTTGCAATTATAAACGCTTATGAACAAAAGGGATCAACGCGGGCCTTCCACGGTGAAGTTGCACCTATATTCCGATGCAAATAACCAAACATAAAATTTGAAATGAATCACAAAGTTGTTGTAAGCAACAACCATTAAGAAACTGCAAAATGATGCATGGCCTAACACCAAATTTGAGATGAATCTCAAAGCTCATGCAAATAAATAAATTGCAAAAATTATGCAAGCAAATTGCGAATATGATGCGAACAAGCACCATAAAAAAAAAAAAGGGAGAATGAGAGTTTTTCACAAAAATAATGAAACACACAAACAACTAACTACTTCCATTTCCAATTCTAACCAAAAAAAAAAAAACTAACGATTAACAACTCTTAAATTAACAAAATAAACTACTTCACTACTGGGTTCCCCAACAAATAAATTCTCAAATCCTATCAATACTAACCCGTCGCAACTCAAATTTAATTTAGGATACTTAAGCCAAATACTTTAGTTAACGTAATTTTTTAATATGAAAAACTAAAACGGTCACGGGTAAAATTAAGCTAATTAGGTAGTACTCAAAGACATTTCATACAACATTTTATGCATTACTTGTTCAATGACCACTACTTACAAAACAAACATGTTAAATAAACAGGACGAAAAAGTGCGAATAATTTTGATGTGAAAATTTTGTTATAGAGTAAAATGCGCCAATAAAATTCTATGTATGTAAAAATTCATTTATAAAACGAAATACGAAAATAATTTTCGATGTGAAAATTCGGTTATAAAGTAAAATGCGCAAATAAAATTCTATGTAAAAATTCATGTATAAGACGAAATACGGAAATGATTTTTGATGAGAAAATTCTGTTATAAAGCGAAATGGGTAAATAAAATTCTATGTAAAAATCCTTTATAAAACAAAATACACAAAAATGGTTCATGTAAAAATCCGATTAAAAAACCAATAACGAATTTTACAATTAAGTCCTAGATATGAGAATATTAATAAAATAACGTATGTTTATTAAACCCAATCTAAAACCCCACAGCATCTGCATCTGCGCAACCGCGCACACCTACGATGTCTTCAAGATTGATTCTCCAATAATAACAATCCGCGATGGCTATGTGTGGATCATCAATGGACTAAACTAATCCACACTATCGACCTGGTTAGCTACGACAAAGTTGTGGACCGACTAAAAAACGCAATCACCAACTTCAATATAACCGACCCCGCATCCGATATACTTGACTTCCACCTGGATAAGGTAGTGAGAAACCTCCATGATCTAAAGGCGAAAGATACCACTAGACGAAGGCGAACAATAAATTGGAACGGATCCGCTTGGAAGTGGATTGCCGGCACACCTGATGAAGCCGACTGGGATAAAGTACTCCAAGGACAAAATGACCTCATGAATATTGACGAGCAATAATATCAGGTAAACTCTGCTGTATTTAAAACAACTCACGAGCTTTTGCAGGCAATCAATGGCATTATAACAACCACCAATGACGTGCAAAGCCGGAGGAAGATGGACCAAACATTCCAGGAGATCCAAAACAAGATAATGATACTAAAAGAAGATATCTATGAATTGGTTCGTGCTTGCCAAATGGCGAAGGCAGGCGTAGTCAATACTAACATACTCAGCAAGGAAGAAGTAAACCGTCTCATCAGCGAGATGGAAGTCCTTCCTTACAGTAATGTAGTGGAAGCCATTGAATACAGCAAACCATCAATCTACACCAATGGCTCCCTCCTACTGTACGTCTTATCCTTGCCTAAGGTCACATAAACGATGTACAATCATCTGATTGTCCGCCCCATTATCCAGGGCGGTCAACGTGTAGACATGGAATATTTAACCATCCTGGCTAACAAGCATCAGACATATGGTATCAAGGACCAATGCTTACAGCTAACATCTGCAATGGTCTGCAAGGAAAGCTCCCTCGTCCTGCTAAAAGAGGAAGACTGCTTCACGCGACTACTCAAGGGAGGCGAAGCCAACTGTCCATACTTAACTCATAATGACTCAACGGTGGAAATAATCAAGGACGACACCATATTTCTCAGCAACTTCAATGGCCTGGTAAGATCAAACAGCTCCACTAATTCTCTTTTGGGTTCGTTTATCTTACAGTTGCAAAACGAGACAATCGAAATAAATAGTCAAACTTACCGGAGCGAGAGTAGTTCGGGAGTCCAACTTCTACCTCCTGTCCTGACGAGAGTAAGGAACAAAACACTTGTAGTAGACGTCAATCTAGTTCACGAAATGACAACAGGAAACATCAAGCTCCTGAGGTTCCTTGGAAGGAAAACAAACGTCCTGATCACTTCGGCAATCCTAACATTTATTATGGTGGTACTACTCATCTGGATCATCTGGAGGAAGATAACGTCAAGAATCCAAATCCCCCAAGTAAACGTCTCACTACTTAAGAGAAGCTTTCGGGGACGACCAAGCGAAGATGAACCTAAGGTGACAAATCTGCGGGACGCAGATCTTTAAAGGAGGAGGAGTTAAGATATTGCCCGGCACCCAGAGGGCAACGTTCCCACACTATAAGGAACACGTGCCGCGTAGTCAGCATAAGTACAAAGCTAACGACTGCTGGAACCCTACACCTGCATTCAGGGTCACTTGCATTTCACCATGCTACGCAATTGAACACCTATGGGAATGCAAGTGCATGGTTAGTACCACGGGCTAACGCTTACGCAACAAGTGCAGCGTTAGCATAAACGTGCCAAAGCTAGACAGAGAGTCAGCATAATTGAATTTTACACGATTGTGAAATCAAGGCACTGACCATGCGAGCAAGGCATGGCTATCGTGGTAAGGGCTGCAACCCAACCGATCGCAGCCTATAAAGGGAATTTCAACGGAAGCAGCGGGCAGTTGCGTCAGGTTGCCTATCGTAGTGAGATATACTTACTTTAAGGAACTAATACTGAAATAAAGTGTACTCGTAAATATACCTTAAATGGCTCTTTTAATTCCTGGGCGAGTTGGCCCTTTAATTTTTTTATCGATTAAGGACCTTCCGTCCATAACTTATATGTACATTTCATGTCAATTATACATGAGTATGCCTTCAATAATACATGATGGTGATGTTCATTTTAGGTTTTTCTGTAGGAATATACATTTCATGTCAATTACACACGAGTATGCCTTCAATAATACATGATGGTCATGTTCATTTTACGTTTTTCTGTAGAAGTTTACATTTCATGTCAATTACCTACACATGAGTATGCCTTCAATAATACATGATGGCCATATTCATTTCACGTTTTTCCTGTAGGAATATACATTTCATGTCAATTATACATGAGAATGCCTTCAATAATACATGATGGTCATGTTCAATTTACGTTTTTCTGTAGGAATATACATTTCATGTCAATTACACACGAGTAAGCCTTCAATAATACATGATGGTCATGTTCATTTGAGGGTTTTCTGTAGGAATATACATTTCATGTCAATTACACACGAGTATGCCTTCAATAATACATGATGGTCATGTTCCTTTCACGTTTTTCCTGTAGGAATATACATTTCATGTCAATTACGGTGACAGGTAATAGTGTCACTGGTGCGCTTTTGGAAATGGAAATAGTATCAATTGACACTATTGCTATTTTAGGCAGCGGTTGTCTGCGCAGCGCAGTGTTGTAAGAGATGGATTTTTATTATATGATTATTTACAAAATTATGGTTTCGCCTTTTACGAAATGTGCACTATTAGTGATTTTAACCTTTCGTAAAAGGAAAAATTCCCTTCTGTTATTTTATAATTTACAAAATTATGGTTCCTCTTTTACGAAATGTACACTATTAGTGATTTTAACCTTTCGTAAAAGGAAAAATTTCCTTCTATTAAGTATTTTATAATTTACAAAATTATGTTTTCTCCTTTTACGAAATGCGCACTATTAGTGATTTTAACCTTTCGTAGAAGGAAAAATTCCATTCTATTATTTTATAATTTACAAAATTATGGTTTCTCCTTTTACGAAATGTGCACTATTAGTGAATTTAACTTTTCGTAAAAGGAAAAATTGCTTTCTATAATTTTATAATTTACAAAATTATGGTTTCTCCTTTTACGAAATGTGCACTATTAGTGATTTTAACCTTTCGTAGAAGGAAAAATTCCATTCTATTATTTTATAATTTACAAAATTATGGTTTTTCCTTTTACGAAATGTGCACTATTAGTGATTTTAACCTTTCGTAAAAGGAAAAATTCCCTTCTATTATTTTATAATTTATAAAATTATGGTTTCTCCTTTTACGAAATGTGCACTATTATAATACATTATGTCATTTCATGTCAATTGCAGATGAGTATCCCTTCAATAATACATGATGGTCATGTTCATTTTATGTTTTTCTGTAGGAATATACATTTCATGTCAATCACCTACACATGAGTATCCTTCAATAATACATTATGGTCATGTTAATTTTACGTTTTTCTGTAGGAATATACATTTCATGTCAATTGCAGATGAGTATCCCTTCATTAATACATGATTGTCATGTTCATTTTACGTTTTTCTGTAGGAATATACAATTCATGTCAATTACAGATGAGTATCCCTTCAACAATACATGATGGTCATATTCATTTTACGTTTTTCCTGTAGGAATATACATTTCATTTCAATCACCTACACATGAGGATCCTTCAATAATATATGATGGTCATGCTCATTTTACGTTTTTCCTGAAGGAATATACATTTCATGTCAATTACGGAATTTTTTCAGCGGCGTCCCCGAAATTTAAGGATGGGGGTACGGGGTAGCGACCCCACGACCCTCTAAAGTTTTTATTGGTCGAATTTTCGATCACAAGCGATACTAGTTCATATAAATCGATGTCATAAATCCATCAGTGACGAGTTTCACACATTCGAATTAGTTTTCAAAAAAGCACCGCCATATTGGCTCCACCATTTTGAATTAAAAAAAACCGATATCGGGTTCGTAATCAGACAACGCATAAACCCCGGACCATGTTTCAATAAAATCCAATTAGTTTTCAAAAAAATCACCGCCATATTGGACCCGCCATTTTGAATTTAAAAAAACTGACATCGGATTCATAATCAGCGATGTCATAAACCTTCTAGATGCGAAATATATCCAAAAAACCAATGCGCAATGGGGTCAGTGTAGACGTTTTAGTTGCACCGTTTTCAATTTCGAAACATACTTTCAGGAAGGCTATTCATTCAAGAAGGCTATTGAATTGCACGAATATTCGTCAATGAAAACAGAATAACAACCAAAAACTCAAATTTTTACTGCACTTAAACATGTTAAAATAAAATTAAATTTGCAAGCATCTCATTTTTTTTATAAAAACGAGTAGCGCGACCTCTAAAGCAAATAGTAGCCTATTTTTTGTCACAAGGAACCATATTTCGGGCAAGCGTTTTAGATTTTCCAAAAAAAATTTTAACCACTCTAATTAGTATGCCTTCAATAATACATGATGGTCATGTTCATTTTAAGTTTTTCTGGCGAAGCTAACTGTCCATACTTAACTCATAATGACTCAACGGTGGAAATAATCAAGGACGACACCATATTTCTCAGCAACTTCAATGACTTGGTAAGATCAAACAGCTCCACTAATTCTCTTTTGGGTTCGTTTATCTTACAGTTGCAAAACGAGACAATCGAAATAAATAGTCAAACTTACAGGAGCGAGAGTAGTTCGGGAGTCCAACTTCTACCTCCTATCCTGACGAGAGTAGGGAACAAAACACTTGTAGTAGACGTCAATCTAGTTCACGAAATGACAACAGGAAACATCAAGCTCCTGAGGTTACTTGGAAGGAAAACAAACGTCCTGATAACTTCGGCAATCCTAACATTTATTATGGTGGTACTACTCATCTGGATCATCTGGAGGAAGATAACGTCAAGAATCCAAATCCCCCAACTAAACGTCTCACTACTTAAGAGAAGCTTTCGGGGACGACCAAGCGAAGACAAACCTAAGGTGACAAATCTGCGGGACGCAGGTCTTTAAAGGGAGAGGAGTTAAGATATTGCCCGGCACCCAGAGGGCAACGTTCCCACACTATAAGGAACACGTGCCGCGTAGTCAGCATAAGTACAAAGCTAACGACTGCTGGAACCCTACACCTGCATTCAGGGTCACTTGCATTTCACCATGCTATGCAATTGAACACCTATGGGAATGCAAGTGCATGGTTAGTACCCCTGGCTAACGCATACGCAACAAGTGCAGCGTTAGCATAAACGTGCCAAAGCTAGACAGAGAGTCAGCATAATTGAATTTTACACGATTGTGAAATCAAGGCACTGACCATGCGAGCAAGGCATGGCTATCGTGGTAAGGGCTGCAACCCAACCGATCGCAGCCTATAAAGGGAAGTTTAACGGAAGCAGCGGGCAGTTGCGTCGGGGTGCCTATCGTAGTGAGATATACTTACTTTAAGGAACTAATACTGAAATAAAGTGTACTCGTAAATATACCTTAAATGGCTCCTCTAAAGTTTTTATTGGTCGAATTTTCGATCACAAGCGATACTAGTTCATATAAATCGATGTCATAAATCCATCAGTGACGAGTTTCACACATTCGAATTAGTTTTCAAAAAAGCACCGCCATATTGGCTCCACCATTTTGAATTTAAAAAAACCGATATCGGGTTCGTAATCAGACAACGCATAAACCCCGGACCATGTTTCAATAAAATCCAATTAGTTTTCAAAAAAATCACCGCCATATTGGACCCGCCATTTTGAATTTAAAAAAACTGACATCGGATTCATAATCAGCGATGTCATAAACCTTCTAGATGCGAAATATATCCAAAAAACCAATGCGCAATGGGGTCAGTGTAGACGTTTTAGTTGCACCGTTTTCAATTTCGAAACATACTTTCAGGAAGGCTATTCATTCAAGAAGGCTATTGAATTGCACGAATATTCGTCAATGAAAACAGAATAACAACCAAAAACTCAAATTTTTACTGCACTTAAACATGTTAAAATAAAATTAAATTTGCAAGCATCTCATTTTTTGTATAAAAACGAGTAGCGCGACCTCTAAAGCAAATAGTAGCCTATTTTTTGTCACAAGGAACCATATTTCGGGCAAGCGTTTTAGATTTTCCAAAAAAAATTTTAACCACTCTAATTAGTATGCCTTCAATAATACATGATGGTCATGTTCATTTTAAGTTTTTCTGGCGAAGCTAACTGTCCATACTTAACTCATAATGACTCAACGGTGGAAATAATCAAGGACGACACCATATTTCTCAGCAACTTCAATGACTTGGTAAGATCAAACAGCTCCACTAATTCTCTTTTGGGTTCGTTTATCTTACAGTTGCAAAACGAGACAATCGAAATAAATAGTGAAACTTACAGGAGCGAGAGTAGTTCGGGAGTCCAACTTCTACCTCCTATCCTGACGAGAGTAGGGAACAAAACACTTGTAGTAGACGTCAATCTAGTTCACGAAATGACAACAGGAAACATCAAGCTCCTGAGGTTACTTGGAAGGAAAACAAACGTCCTGATAACTTCGGCAATCCTAACATTTATTATGGTGGTACTACTCATCTGGATCATCTGGAGGAAGATAACGTCAAGAATCCAAATCCCCCAACTAAACGTCTCACTACTTAAGAGAAGCTTTCGGGGACGACCAAGCGAAGACAAACCTAAGGTGACAAATCTGCGGGACGCAGGTCTTTAAAGGGAGAGGAGTTAAGATATTGCCCGGCACCCAGAGGGCAACGTTCCCACACTATAAGGAACACGTGCCGCGTAGTCAGCATAAGTACAAAGCTAACGACTGCTGGAACCCTACACCTGCATTCAGGGTCACTTGCATTTCACCATGCTACGCAATTGAACACCTATGGGAATGCAAGTGCATGGTTAGTACCCCGGGCTAACGCATACGCAACAAGTGCAGCGTTAGCATAAACGTGCCAAAGCTAGACAGAGAGTCAGCATAATTGAATTTTACACGATTGTGAAATCAAGGCACTGACCATGCGAGCAAGGCATGGCTATCGTGGTAAGGGCTGCAACCCAACCGATCGCAGCCTATAAAGGGAAGTTTAACGGAAGCAGCGGGCAGTTGCGTCGGGGTGCCTATCGTAGTGAGATATACTTACTTTAAGGAACTAATACTGAAATAAAGTGTACTCGTAAATATACCTTAAATGGCTCCTTTAATTCCTGGGCGAGTTGGCCCTTTAATTTTTTTATCGATTAAGGACCTTCCGTCCATAACTTATATGTACATTTCATGTCAATTATACATGAGTATGCCTTCAATAATACACGATGGTCATGGTCATTTTAGGTTTTTCTGTAGGAATATACATTTCATGTCAATTACACACGAGTATGCCTTCAATAATACATGATGGTCATGTTCATTTTACGTTCTTCTGTAGAAGTTTACATTTCATGTCAATTACCTACACATGAGTATGCCTTCAATAATACATGATGGCCATATTCATTTCACGTTTTTCCTGTAGGAATATACATTTCATGTCAATTATACATGAGAATGCCTTCAATAATACATGATGGTCATGTTCATTTTACGTTTTTCTGTAGGAATATACATTTCATGTCAATTACACACGAGTAAGCCTTCAATAATACATGATGGTCATGTTCATTTTAGGGTTTTCTGTAGGAATATACATTTCATGTCAATTACACACGAGTATGCCTTCAATAATACATGATGGTCATGTTCCTTTCACGTTTTTCCTGTAGGAATATACATTTCATGTCAATTACGGTGACAGGTAATAGTGTCACTGCTGCGCTTTTGGAAATGGAAATAGTATCAATTGACACTATTGCTATTTTAGGCAGCGGTTGTCTGCGCAGCGCAGTGTTGTAAGAGATGGATTTTTATTATATGATTATTTACAAAATTATGGTTTCGCCTTTTACGAAATGTACACTATTAGTGATTTTAACCTTTCGTAAAAGGAAAAATTCCCTTCTGTTATTTTATAATTTACAAAATTATGGTTCCTCTTTTACGAAATGTACACTATTAGTGATTTTAACCTTTCGTAAAAGGAAAAATTCCCTTCTATTTTTTTATAATTTACAAAATTATGGTTTCTCCTTTTACGAAATGTGCACTATTAGTGATTTTAACCTTTCGTAAAAGGAAAAATTTTCTTCTCTTATTTTATAATTTACAAAATTATGGTTTCTCCTTTTACGAAATGTGCACTATTAGTGAATTTAACCTTTCGTAAAAGGAAAAATTGCCTTCTATAATTTTATAATTTACAAAATTATGGTTTCTCCTTTTACGAAATGTGCACTATTAGTGATTTTAACCTTTCGTAAAAGAAAAAATCCCCTTCTATTATTTTATAATTTACAAAATTATGGTTTTTCCCTTTACGAAATGTGCACTATTAGTGATTTTAACCTTTCGTAAAAGGAAAAATTCCCTTCTATTATTTTATAATTTATAAAATTATGGTTTCTCCTTTTACGAAATGTGCACTATTAGTGATTTTAACCTTTTGTAAAAGGAAAAATTTCCTTCTATTATTTTATAATTTACAAAATTATGGTTTCTCCTTTTACGAAATGTGCACTATTAGTGATTTTAACCGTTCGTAAAAGGAAAAATTCCCTTCTATAATTTTATAATTTACAAAATTATGGTTTCTCCTTTTACGAAATGTGCATTATTAGTGATTTTAACCATTCGTAAAAAAAAAAATGGCAACGCTATCGTGAGGCAAAGAAGGAAGAGAGACGCCTTTTCAGAAAAAAGAAACGTGAGGCCGAAAGGCGTGAGTGTGAGGAGCTTGAGATGCTGGCTGACAGGAATGATGCCCGAAAATTCTATGAAAAGATCCGGCGGATGACGGAAGGTTTTAAGACCGGGGCAAGTTCCTGTAAGGACAATAATGGCGACCTGGTAACCGACGTACAGAGTGTACTTAAATTATGGAGGGAGCACTTCTCCTCACTGCTAAATTACGAGGGAGACGTCGAACCCGATACCCCAATCCCTGACGATGGAAAAGTCGTCCCACCACCTGACTATGATGAAGTGAGGATAGCTATATCCCGGCTCAAAAACAACAAAGCGCCTGGAAAAGACGGACTACCCGCCGAGCTGTTCAAACACGGAGGCGAAGAGCTGGTAAAAAGCATGCATCAGCTCTTATGCAGAATATGGTCAGACGAGTGCATGCCTCCAGATTGGAATTTAAGTGTGCTCTGCCCAATCCACAAGAAAGGCGATCCCGCTAACCGCACCAACTACCGCGGAATCAGCCTTCTTAATATCGCATATAAGGTTCTTTCTAGCGTATTGTGTGAAAGACTGAAGCCCATCGTAGACAAGCTGATTGGACCTTATCAGTGTGGCTTTAGACCTGGTAAGTCTACCATCGACCAGATTTTCACGATACGCCAAATCCTGGAGAAGACCCATGATAAAAGAATCGACACACACCATCTCTTTGTCGATTTCAAAGCCGCTTTTGACAGCGCAAAAAGGAGTTGCCTGTATGCCGCCATGTCTGAATTTGACTTCCCTGCAAAGCTTATACGGCTTTGCCAAATGACGTTGAGCAATACTAACAGCTCCGTCAGAGTCGGGAAGGACCTCTCTGAGCCATTTGAAACCAAACGAGGCTTCAGACAGGGCGACTCCCTTTCGTGCGATTTCTTCAACCTGATGCTGGAGAAGATAATTCGAGCAGCAGAGCTAAACCGCAATGGTACAATCTTTTACAAGAGCGTGCAATTGCTGGCGTATGCCGATGATATTGATATCATTGGCCTTAACAACCGCGCCGTAAGCGCTGCCTTCTCTGGACTGGATAAAGAAGCGAAAAAAGTGGGTCTTGCGGTCAACGAGGACAAGACGAAGTATTTGCTGTCATCAAAGAAAGAATTGGCGCACCTGCGCCTTGGCAGCCACGTCACTGTTGATAGTTACAAATTTGAAACTGTGAGGGACTTCGTCTATTTGGGAACCAGCATTAACACCGAAAATAATATCAGTCTAGAAATCCAACGGAGAATCACTCTTGCGAACAAGTGCTACTTTGGACTGAGTAGGCAATTGAGAAGTAAAGTCCTCTCTCGAAGAACAAAGATCGCGCTCTATAAGTCTCTCATCATACCTGTCCTGATGTATGGCTCAGATTCATGGACAATGTCAAGAGAAGATGAGATGGCCCTTGGAGTATTTGAGAGAAAAGTTCTCCGGAAGATTTATGGTCCTTCCCGTGATGCCGACGGCGAGTATCGAAGGAGATTTAACGATGAGCTGTACGAGCTTTACGCAGATCTGACCATAGTCCAGCGAATTAAAGCCCAAAGGCTCCGCTGGCTGGGTCACGTCATGCGAATGGACAAAGAAGCTCCAGCCCAGAAGGTTTTCCAATCGTCACCCGAATTCGGCAGCAGAGGAAGGGGGAGGCCTCGACTGAGATGGAAACAACAGGTGGAGGATGACTTGAACTCCCTTGGGGTTTCCAATTGGCGTCAGTTATCGCTAAAAAGGAATGACTGGCGTGCTTTGATAGGCGACGGCCAAAATCGCTTAGGCGGTTAAGCGCCAATAAATGATGATGATGAAAAGAAAAAATTCCCTTCTATTATTTTATAATTTACAAAATTATGGTTTTTCCTTTTACGAAATGTGCACTATTAGTGATTTTAACTTTTCGTAAAAGGAAAAATTCCCTTCTATTATTTATAATTTACAAAATTATGGTTTCTTCTTTAAAAGTGCACTATTAGTGATTTTAACCTTTTGTAAAAGGAAAAATTCCCTTCTATTATTTTATAATTTACAAATATATGGTTTCTTCTTTTACGAAATGGCATGTTTTTAGCACTTTTGACACTATTTCCATTTCAGTTTGGAAATAGTGTCAATGACTTATTTTCCATTTTCTTGGAAATGGAATTAGTGTCAATGACTTATTTTCCATTTTCTTGGAAATGGAATTAGTGTCAACAAGAAAATGGAGAATAAGTCATTGACACTATTTCCAAACTGAAATGGAAATAGTGTCCAAAGTGCTAAAAACATGCACATTTCGTAAAAGGAGAAACCATAATTTTGTAAATTATAAAATAATAGAAGGGAATTTTACCATATTCCATGGTAAATTGGAAATAGTGTTAATTGACACTATTACCAGTGACACTATTACCTGTCACCGTCAATTACACATGAGTATGCCTTCAATAATACATGATGATCATGTTCCTTTTACGTTTTTCATGTAGGAATATACATTTCACGTCAATTATACATGAGTATGCCTTCAATAATACGTGATGGTCATGTTCATTTTACGTTTTTCTGTAGGAATATACAATTCATGTCAATTACAGATGAGTATCCCTTCAATAATACATGATGGTCATGTTCATTTTACGTTTTTCCTGTAGGAATATACATTTCATGTCAATTGCAGATGAGTAACCCTTCAATAATACATGATTGTCATGTTCATTTTACATCCCTTCAATAATACATGATGGTCATATTCATTTTTCGTTTTTCTGTAGGAATATACAATTCATGTCAATTACAGATGAGTATCCCTTCAATAATACATGATGGTCATGTTCATTTTACTTTTTCCTGTAGGAAAATACATTTCATGTCAATTACCTACACATGAGTATGCCTTCAATAATACATTATGGTCATATTCCTTTTGCGTTTTTCCTGTAGGAATATACATTTCATGTCAATTGCAGATGAGTATCCCTTCGATAATACATTATGGTCATGTTCATTTTATGTTTTTCTGTAGGAATATACATTTCATGTCAATCACCTACACATGAGTATCCTTCAATAATACATGATGGTCATGTTAATTTTACGTTTTTCTGTAGGAATATACATTTCATGTCAATTGCAGATGAGTATCCCTTCAATAATACATGATTGTCATGTTCATTTTACGTTTTTCTGTAGGAATATACAACTCATGTCAATTACAGATGAGTATCCCTTCAATAATACATGATGGTCATATTCATTTTATGTTTTTCCTGTAGGAATATACATTTCATGTCAATCACCTACACATGAGTATCCTTCAATAATACATGATGGTCATGCTCATTTTACGTTTTCCTGTAGGAATATACATTTCATGTCAATTACCTACACATGAGTATCCCTTCAATAATGCATGATGGTCATGCTCATTTTACGTTTTTCCTGTAGGAATATACATTTCATGTCAATTACCTACACATGAGTATCCCTTCAATAATACATGATGGTCATGTTCATTCTACGTCTTTTTCTGTAGGAATATACATTTCATGTCAATTACCTACACATGAGTATGCCTTCAATAATACATGATGGTCATATTCATCTTGCGGTTTTCCTGTAGGAATATACATTTCATGTCAATTATACATGAGTATTAGAGTGGTTCACAAATATGGACTTTTTGGAAATTCTAAAACGCTACTCCCAATTATTGTTCCTTGTGACAAAAAAGAGGCTGCTATTTTTTTTTTTAAGGTGGTTTAGAGGTCGCGCTACTCGTATTTATAAAAAAATATTAGATAGTTGCAATATTAATTTCAATCGGTCAAACGGTTCGCTCACAGGAGGTTCCTAAAGGTTTTCATGTGGCGTATTTATTGACTTCGGATTCCTATTCAAGTTTTGCAAAACTGACATCTTATATATTATATATTAATACTAGCTGACCCGGCAGACGTTGTCCTGCCACAAATTTATTTCCCTGCATGTTTCTCTAACCCGATCCCTATATCTATTTTAATCCATGTCCCTATCTCCTTCGTATAGGAGGAACCACGCCCCCTTTTTCGTTATCCCCAGTTTTTTTGGAGGTGGCAGGGATTAATCTTGTTTAACTCCTCACGAAATTTCAGTGGTCTAACCTAAATACTTTCAGGGATATGGACTATGAAATGTTTCCATCGTTTGGGAGGTGCCACGCGCCTTTTTTGTTTATCTCCAGTTTTTTTGGAGATGATAGGGATTAATCTTATTTAACTCCTCATGACATTTCAGTGGTCTAACCTAAATACTTCCCGAGATATGGACTATGAAGTATTTCATTCGTATGGGAGGTGCCACGCCCCCTTTTTCGTTACCCACAGTTTTTTTTTTGGATGCGGGACGGGTCGATCCCATATAACCCCTTGCCAAATTTCAGTGGTCTAACATGAATACTTCCAGAGATATGGACTATGAAGTATTTTATTCGTATGGGAGGTGCCACGTCCCATTTTGGTTAACCCCCAGTTTTATTGGTGAGAATGGTGTTGTTATCCTATAGCTCTGTACCAATTTTCAGGTCCCTTTTAGAGATATTCACCTTGGAGAAAAAAGTTTGTATGGGAGATGCCCCCCCCCCCCCCCCCCCCCCCAATATTATGTTCTGATTTTATAACATGACCTGCGCGTGGTAATAACAAAAAAAACTCCCCAAATGAAGTATATGATTTCGTCCCCTTTTTGCGTTTTTATCGTAACCACCATTTTTTCGAAATTTACTTTTTGATGCAAATTTGTTCATCATCCCTTAGCGCATCATCTGGTAAAATTTTATAGCTGAAATCCTCACAGTTATGTCAAAAAATGGCTATCTTTTTTATCGTATCCACCAATTCATAAGTGAAAAAAATAAAAAAAAATTTAAAAAATGCTCTCCTGTAAAATTTCCTTTTTGGCGTTTACGATAAAAACGCAAAAAGGGGACGATTTGGTTCAGCCGTTTTCGAGTTTTAGCATGACGACTGAACACCATTTCATTTTTATATATACAGAAGATATATCACAATAAACCAAGACGCTTTAAATTTTACATGTTCGATTGCAACACGAAGAGTAACACCAAAGCAAAACTTCAAACTTAATGTGTGTTCGTCTCCAAAAATTTACAATGGAAAATTGCAAAAAATTAGCATTTTTTACCCTGAAATAAAAGCCGCATTCTTCTGGAAGATATCGCTCCGGCTTACGCTCATTTCTCACGGGAACAGTCCGGTTACTATAAAGATAAAGCTAAGGGTACACCTAGCGACGCGACGCGACACGACACGACTCGACCGAGTATTCTTTGCATGTGTTCTTATGGAGCAGAGTACACCTAGCGACAGCAGCACCACGCAACACGACGCGACACAACAATGTTGATCAAATAGGCAACTATTTGGTTGTGTCGCGTAGTGTCGTTAGATGTACCCGTACCTTAAGACTTCACCAACAGAAGTCGGTGCGCTTTCACGTAGATCCGTGGTATACACATTATTAAAACAAAAATACCCAAAGAATTTTCGTTTAATACCAAATTTCATTAAATCAGTTTTAAATACAATGCTTTTTTTTGATTATTAAAAAATATATATGCATTCAAGATGGTAATACGTTAAAAAAAATTAAAAAAACGACGCAACTTCTTAACATTTTAATGTGTTTAGTATGAAACCCAAAAAAAAACGACCCAATTTGAACACTGCGTTGAACCATGCAGCGACATCTGTTTCTGAAAAATTTGGCTTGTACGCAGCTACGACAAAAACCAATTCAACACAGAATGAAAATATCGCGCTAGGGGGGAAATAAACAAAAAGGAGATACCTATAAATTATGGTGGAATTAATAAGATGAGATATAAAATATGGTGGAATTAATAAGATTGTAAGGGAGGTACCACGCCCCCCTAATATTTTGCTTTGATTTTAATACATGACCTGCGGGTGGTAATAACAAACAAACCCCCCAATGGAAGTATATTATTTGGTTCAGCCGTTTTCGAGGTTTAGCGTGACGACTGAACACCATTTCATTTTTATATATGTATATAGATTAACAACCAAAATAATTAAAGATTGTATGGGAGGTACCAGGCCCCCTTTTTCGATAACCCCAAGTTTTATGGGTGAGAATGGTGTTGTTATCCTATAGCTCTATACCAATTTTAATGTTCCTACCTTAAACACTTTTGAAGATATTCACCTTGAAAAATTCAGTTTGTATAGGAGGTGCCACGCCCCCTTTTCCGATTACCCCTTCTTTTATGTGTAAGAAGGCTTTTGATACCATATAGGTCTATACCAATTTTCAGTTCCCTACCTTGAACCCTTTCACAGATATTCTGCTTAAAAAATTTAGTTTGTATGGGAGGTACCACGCCCCCTTATTGGATAACCCCCGGTTTTATAGGTGAGAGTGGTGCTGTTATCCTGTAGCTCTGTACCAATTTTCATGTTCCTACCTTAAACACTTTTGAAGATATTCAACTTGAAAAATTCAGTTTGTATGGGAGGTGCCACGCCCCCTTAATATTTTGTTCTGATTTTAAGACATGACCTGCGCGTGGTAATAACAAACAAATCCCCCAAAGGAAGTATTTCATTTGGTTCAGCCGTTTTCGAGTTTTAGCGTTACAATTATACACCATTTCATTTTTATATATATAGATATAAAAATTAAATATGCAGCGATGGAAAGGAAATTGAAAAAACTGACGGTATTTTTTCAGCGGCGTCCCCGAAATTTAAGGATGGGGGTACGGAGTAGCGACCCCACGACCCTCTAAAGTTTTTATTGGTCGAATTTTCGATCACAAGCGATACTAGTTCATATAAATCGATGTCATAAATCCATCAGTGACGAGTTTCACACATTCGAATTAGTTTTCAAAAATGCACCGCAATATTGGATCCACGATTTTGAATTTAAAAAACCCGATAACGGGTTCGTAATCAGACAACGCATAAACCCCCGACTACCAAGTTTCAATAAAATCCAATTAGTTTTCAAAAAAATCACCGCCATATTGGACCCGCCATTTTGAATTTAAAAAAACTGACATCGGATTCATAATCAGCGATGTCATAAACCTTCTAGATGCGAAATATATCCAAAAAACCAATGCGCAATGGGGTCAGTGTAGACGTTTTAGTTGCACCGTTTTCAATTTCGAAACATACTTTCAGGAAGGCTATTCATTCAAGAAGGCTATTGAATTGCACGAATATTCGTCAATGAAAACAGAATAACAACCAAAAACTCAAATTTTTACTGCACTTAAACATGTTAAAATTAAATTAAATTTGCAAGCATCTCATTTTTTTTATAAAAACGAGTAGCGCGACCTCTAAAGCAAATAGTAGCCTATTTTTTGTCACAAGGAACCATACTTCGGGCAAGCGTTTTAGATTTTCCAAAAAAAATTTTAACCACTCTAATTAGTATGCCTTCAATAATACATGATGGTCATGTTCATTTTAAGTTTTTCTGGCGAAGCTAACTGTCCATACTTAACTCATAATGACTCAACGGTGGAAATAATCAAGGACGACACCATATTTCTCAGCAACTTCAATGACTTGGTAAGATCAAACAGCTCCACTAATTCTCTTTTGGGTTCGTTTATCTTACAGTTGCAAAACGAGACAATCGAAATAAATAGTCAAACTTACAGGAGCGAGAGTAGTTCGGGAGTCCAACTTCTACCTCCTATCCTGACGAGAGTAGGGAACAAAACACTTGTAGTAGACGTCAATCTAGTTCACGAAATGACAACAGGAAACATCAAGCTCCTGAGGTTACTTGGAAGGAAAACAAACGTCCTGATAACTTCGGCAATCCTAACATTTATTATGGTGGTACTACTCATCTGGATCATCTGGAGGAAGATAACGTCAAGAATCCAAATCCCCCAACTAAACGTCTCACTACTTAAGAGAAGCTTTCGGGGACGACCAAGCGAAGACAAACCTAAGGTGACAAATCTGCGGGACGCAGATCTTTAAAGGGAGAGGAGTTAAGATATTGCCCGGCACCCAGAGGGCAACGTTCCCACACTATAAGGAACACGTGCCGCGTAGTCAGCATAAGTACAAAGCTAACGACTGCTGGAACCCTACACCTGCATTCAGGGTCACTTGCATTTCACCATGCTACGCAATTGAACACCTATGGGAATGCAAGTGCATGGTTAGTACCCCGGGCTAACGCATACGCAACAAGTGCAGCGTTAGCATAAACGTGCCAAAGCTAGACAGAGAGTCAGCATAATTGAATTTTACACGATTGTGAAATCAAGGCACTGACCATGCGAGCAAGGCATGGCTATCGTGGTAAGGGCTGCAACCCAACCGATCGCAGCCTATAAAGGGAAGTTCAACGGAAGCAGCGGGCAGTTGCGTCGGGGTGCCTATCGTAGTGAGATATACTTACTTTAAGGAACTAATACTGAAATAAAGTGTACTCGTAAATATACCTTAAATGGCTCCTTTAATTCCTGGGCGAGTTGGCCCTTTAATTTTTTTATCGATTAAGGACCTTCCGTCCATAACTTATATGTACATTTCATGTCAATTATACATGAGTATGCCTTCAATAATACACGATGGTCATGGTCATTTTAGGTTTTTCTGTAGGAATATACATTTCATGTCAATTACACACGAGTATGCCTTCAATAATACATGATGGTCATGTTCATTTTACGTTCTTCTGTAGAAGTTTACATTTCATGTCAATTACCTACACATGAGTATGCCTTCAATAATACATGATGGCCATATTCATTTCACGTTTTTCCTGTAGGAATATACATTTCATGTCAATTATACATGAGAATGCCTTCAATAATACATGATGGTCATGTTCATTTTACGTTTTTCTGTAGGAATATACATTTCATGTCAATTACACACGAGTAAGCCTTCAATAATACATGATGGTCATGTTCATTTTAGGGTTTTCTGTAGGAATATACATTTCATTTCAATTACACACGAGTATGCCTTCAATAAAACATGATGGTCATGTTCCTTTCACGTTTTTCCTGTAGGAATATACATTTCATGTCAATTACGGTGACAGGTAATAGTGTCACTGGTGCGCTTTTGGAAATGGAAATAGTATCAATTGACACTATTGCTATTTTAGGCAGCGGTTGTCTGCGCAGCGCAGTGTTGTAAGAGATGGATTTTTATTATATGATTATTTACAAAATTATGGTTTCGCCTTTTACGAAATGTACACTATTAGTGATTTTAACCTTTCGTAAAAGGAAAAATTCCCTTCTGTTATTTTTTAATTTACAAAATTATGGTTCCTCTTTTACGAAATGTACACTATTAGTGATTTTAACCTTTCGTAAAAGGAAAAATTCCCTTATATTTTTTTATAATTTACAAAATTATGGTTTCTCCTTTTACGAAATGTGCACTATTAGTGATTTTAACCTTTCGTAAAAGGAAAAATTTTCTTCTGTTATTTTATAATTTACAAAATTATGGTTTCTCCTTTTACGAAATGTGCACTATTAGTGAATTTAACCTTTCGTAAAAGGAAAAATTGCCTTCTATTATTTTATAATTTACAAAATTATGGTTTCTCCTTTTACGAAATGTGCACTATTAGTGATTTTAACCGTTCGTAAAAGGAAAAATTCCCTTCTATAATTTTATAATTTACAAAATTATGGTTTCTCCTTTTACGAAATGTGCACTATTAGTGAATTTAACTTTTCGTAAAAGGAAAAATTGCCTTCTATAATTTTATAATTTACAAAATTATGGTTTCTCCTTTTACGAAATGTGCACTATTAGTGATTTTAACCTTTCGTAGAAGGAAAAATTCCATTCTATTATTTTATAATTTACAAAATTATGGTTTTTCCTTTTACGAAATGTGCACTATTAGTGATTTTAACCTTTCGTAAAAGGAAAAATTCCCTTCTATTATTTTATAATTTATAAAATTATGGTTTCTCCTTTTACGAAATGTGCACTATTAGTGATTTTAACCTTTCGTAAAAGGAAAAATTTTCTTCTGTTATTTTATAATTTACAAAATTATGGTTTCTCCTTTTACGAAATGTGCACTATTAGTGAATTTAACCTTTCGTAAAAGGAAAAATTCCCTTCTATTTTTTTATAATTTACAAAATTATGGTTTCTCCTTTTACGAAATGTGCACTATTAGTGATTTTAACCTTTCGTAGAAGGAAAAATTCCATTCTATTTTTTTATAATTTACAAAATTATGGTTTCTCCTTTTACGAAATGCGCACTATTAGTGATTTTAACCTTTCGTAGAAGGAAAAATTCCATTCTATTATTTTATAATTTACAAAATTATGGTTTCTCCTTTTACGAAATGTGCACTATTAGTGAATTTAACTTTTCGTAAAAGGAAAAATTGCCTTCTATAATTTTATAATTTACAAAATTATGGTTTCTCCTTTTACGAAATGTGCACTATTAGTGATTTTAACCTTTCGTAGAAGGAAAAATTCCATTCTATTATTTTATAATTTACAAAATTATGGTTTTTCCTTTTACGAAATGTGCACTATTAGTGATTTTAACCTTTCGTAAAAGGAAAAATTCCCTTCTATTATTTTATAATTTATAAAATTATGGTTTCTCCTTTTACGAAATGTGCACTATTATAATACATTATGTCATTTCATGTCAATTGCAGATGAGTATCCCTTCAATAATACATGATGGTAATGTTCATTTTATGTTTTTCTGTAGGAATATACATTTCATGTCAATCACCTACACATGAGTATCCTTCAATAATACATGATGGTCATGTTAATTTTACGTTTTTCTGTAGGAATATACATTTCATGTCAATTGCAGATGAGTATCCCTTCATTAATACATGATTGTCATGTTCATTTTACGTTTTTCTGTAGGAATATACAATTCATGTCAATTACAGATGAGTATCCCTTCAACAATACATGATGGTCATATTCATTTTACGTTTTTCCTGTAGGAATATACATTTCATGTCAATCACCTACACATGAGGATCCTTCAATAATATATGATGGTCATGCTCATATTACGTTTTTCCTGAAGGAATATACATTTCATGTCAATTACGGAATTTTTTCAGCGGCGTCCCCGAAATTTAAGGATGGGGGTACGGGGTAGCGACCCCACGACCCTCTAAAGTTTTTATTGGTCGAATTTTCGATCACAAGCGATACTAGTTCATATAAATCGATGTCATAAATCCATCAGTGACGAGTTTCACACATTCGAATTAGTTTTCAAAAAAGCACCGCCATATTGGCTCCACGATTTTGAATTTAAAAAACCCGATATCGGGTTCGTAATCAGACAACGCATAAACCCCCGACTACCAAGTTTCAATAACATCCAATTAGTTTTCAAAAAAATCACCGCCATATTGGACCCGCCATTTTGAATTTAAAAAAACTGACATCGGATTCATAATCAGCGATGTCATAAACCTTCTAGATGCGAAATATATCCAAAAAACCAATGCGCAATGGGGTCAGTGTAGACGTTTTAGTTGCACCGTTTTCAATTTCGAAACATACTTTCAGGAAGGCTATTCATTCAAGAAGGCTATTGAATTGCACGAATATTCGTCAATGAAAACAGAATAACAACCAAAAACTCAAATTTTTACTGCACTTAAACATGTTAAAATAAAATTAAATTTGCAAGCATTTCATTTTTTTTATAAAAACGAGTGGCGCGACCTCTAAAGCAAATAGTAGCCTCTTTTTTGTCACAAGGAACCATATTTCGGGGTAGCGTTTTAGATTTTCCAAAAAAAATTTTTAACCACTCTAATTAGTATGCCTTCAATAATACATGATGGTCATGTTCATTTTAAGTTTTTCTGTAGAAATATACATTTCATGTCAATTACACACGAGTATGCCTTCAATAATACATGATGGGCATGTTCCTTTTACGGTTTTCCTGTAGGAATATACATTTCATGTTAATTTTACATGAGTATGCCTTCAATAATACATGATGGTCATGTTCATTTTAAGTTTTTCTGTAGAAATATACATTTCATGTCAATTACACACGAGTATGCCTTCAATAATACATGATGGTCATATTCATTTTACGTTTTTCTGTAGGAATATACATTTCATGACAATTATACACGAGTATCCCTTCAATAATACGTGGTGGTCATGTTCCTTTTACGTTTTTCCTGTAGGAATATACGTTTTTCTGTAGGAATATACATTTCATGTCAATTGCACATGAGTATCCCTTCAATAATACAAGATGGTCATGTTCATTTTACGTTTTTCCTGTAGGAATATACATTTCATGTCAATTATACATGAGTATGCCTGATGTTCATTTTACGTTTTTCCTGAAAGTTTTTATGTTTTTTGTGCATATCCAATTCACGTAGAAATGATTTTTTGGAAGTTGTAAAATTGACATTTTTTCTTTTCAGTTTCATTTGGTAAACAAAAAATTTAAATTTTACGTGGCTTTGTATTTTTTCTTTCGGTGTATTTCCATACATTATTTACGAATTACCATCTGCGAATTACAGGAGTATGTAAGGCAAATTAAAGAAACCAAATGACTATAGCTAATGTCGCTTGAACAATATGGACTGTTATAGGTACTCGAGCAAATATTTAATTAGGTACATTAAAGAAAATATTTGTTTAGTTACGTGTGTTTTTTCTTCTTGCTGGAAAAAAATATGAAACAAAATTTTGAAATTTTGACACTAGTGTGTTAATTAATTGTGTTTTTTATTAAAAAAAAAAAATATAAAAAAATATTAGAGAGAAGAGCACTATATTTCTAAATACGTGTAATTTCAATTCCTTTTGCGTTTTTCCTGTAGGAATATACATTTCATGTCAATTGCAGATGAGTATCCCTTCAATAATATATGATGGTCATGTTCATTTTATGTTTTTCTGTAGGAATATACATTGCATGTCAATCACCTACACATGAGTATCCTTCAATAATACATGATGGTCATGTTAATTTTACGTTTTTCTGTAGGAATATACATTTCATGTCAATTACCTACACATGAGTATCCTTTCAATAATACATGATGGTCATGCTCATTTTACGTTTTTCCTGTAGGAATATACATTTCATGTCAATTACCTACACATGAGTATCCCTTCAATAATACATGATGGTCATGTTCATTTTACGTTTTTTGCTGTAGGAATATACATTTCATGTCAATTACCTACACATGAGTATGCCTTCAATAATACATGTTCATTTTACGTTTTTCTGTAGGAATATACATTTCATGTCAATTACCTACACATGAGTATGCCTTGAATAATACATGATGGTCATATTCATCTTGCGGTTTTCCTGTAGGAATATACATTTCATGTATATTATACATGAGTATTAGAGTGGTTCACAAATATGGACTTTTTGGAAATTCTAAAACGCTACTCCCAATTATTGTTCCTTGTGACAAAAAAGAGGCTGCTATTTTTTTTTTTTAAGGTGGTTTAGAGGTCGAGCTACTCGTATTTATAAAAAAAAATTAGATAGTTGCAATATTAATTTCAATCGGTCAAACGGTTCGCGTATTTATTGACATCGGATTCCTATTCAAGTTTTGCAAAACTGACATCTTATATATTATATATTAATATATAAAAATTAAATATGCAGCGATGGAAAGGAAATTGAAAAAACTGACGGTATTTTTTCAGCGGCATCCCCGAAATTTAAGGATGGGGGTACGGGGTAGCGACCCCACGACCCTCTAAAGTTTTTATTGGTCGAATTTTCGATCACAAGCGATACTAGTTCATATAAATCGATGTCATAAATCCATCAGTGACGAGTTTCACACATTCGAATTAGTTTTCAAAAATGCACCGCCATATTGGATCTACCATTTTGAATTAAAAAAACCCTATATCGGGTTCGTAATCAGACAACGCATAAACCCCCGACTATCAAGTTTCAATAAAATCCAATTAGTTTTCAAAAAAATCACCGCCATATTGGACCCGCCATTTTGAATTTAAAAAAACTGACATCGGATTCATAATCAGCGATGTCATAAACCTTCTAGATGCGAAATATATCCAAAAAACCAATGCGCAATGGGGTCAGTGTAGACGTTTTAGTTGCACCGTTTTCAATTTCGAAACATACTTTCAGGAAGGCTATTCATCCAAGAAGGCTATTGAATTGCACGAATATTCGTCAATGAAAACAGAATAACAACCAAAAACTCAAATTTTTACTGCACTTAAACATGTTAAAATAAAATTAAATTTGCAAGCATTTCATTTTTTTTATAAAAACGAGTGGCGCGACCTCTAAAGCAAATAGTAGCCTCTTTTTTGTCACAAGGAACCATATTTCGGGGTAGCGTTTTAGATTTTCCGAGGTTTGCCCCATCCCGGAGGTTGCCTATCAACGACGAGTTGTTCCGATTAACTGCCCGATATGGCGTTGCAGGAGTCTTGCTGTCTGCAGCGTTGGATGTTAATCGCTCAGCGTTGGCTGCTACCACCGTGACGTCGAGGGCTTCCTCGTCCTGTAGGCTGTCCTCCATCTCCGAGTTGTTCACAGCACTATCGCCAAGGGACGTGGCGGATAACATGCTTTCCGCATCGGAATCCTCCGCTTCCTCTTCTGGTAATTCGTTTTCCGGTTCCCCCGGAGCAGCCGAGAAGGCAGCGCGCTGAGCATCACCACGATATACGTGGATAACGATCTGGCCTACGCTGTAGTGTACTAGGCCATTGCACCTTTTGAGGGGCTCGATTGACTCTTTATTCATGGTGAACACCACCTGCCTGTCGGGCCCTACCGCATCCCCGACCAGATTGACACTCCAGTCATGCGTTGGCAGGGACGGATTCATTAGCCGTAGCATCCCGAGAATTCTCTCGGGTTCGTCAGGGATGGCCGGAATCCACGCCCTTGCCCTTGGACGAGCTGGAATGTCCTTCCAGTCGACGACCTCTATCTTTGCGCCCTTGTAGACTTCACCCAGCTTAGCAGCTGCTGCCTTGTACAGTGCTACGGTTTTTGCATCCTCGCATGCGAGTAATTTAATCTGACCCTGGTGCCAACCCGCATCCGTTACTCGCGCCGAACTACCCGGAAACTCTGGAGCAACATTGAGAAGAATGTTGCCGAGTTCATTTCGCACGTAACGCCACCGGTCCTTAGGGATGGCCAGGCGGTCATTGCCTCGGTCCAGGACGCCTATAAGGATCCTGTCCTTGGTTACCTCAGCAAAGCTTAGTTTGCCCGCTCCAGGGGTATTCTGATGCCGCTTGGGAGGGGGATTCAACTCCAGGTCCGATCTCTGGCGCTTGAAAGGGTTAACTTTTAACCTCTTTGGCATGTAAGAATTTTGGAAATCCGGTATCACAGCTTTCGCTAGCTCTACCGATTTACTGGAATTCGGCGACAGCGATTCCTGCGGTACCCCTTCATACCTCTTCAGGATCTTTGCAGCCAATCTTTTCTCGTGGTATGTGAAGCGGCGGGGAGATGTCTCCTGGGAGTGCGGACCCGTAGTTGCCATCGCGGTCGCTCTCCTTGCCGAAATCTCAGTTGCAGCTTCCTTCTCCTTCGAAACTCCGAGGCCAGGTCGTGAGACCGCTGCCACAGACGTAAAGATACTGGTTTTCATATCAGCGGTTGATGGGAGTTTAGCATCTGCCGTTGTCCGCTTAGTTGCGTTGGCAACCGCACTGGTGCTAGCTCCCATCAAGTCAATCTTAGTCGATAGAGGGTTGGTTGACCGACTCGTAGTTGCCATCGCTGTCGATCCCCCCCTTGATTGTGGAACGGAGGTTGTCCTCCGGCGTTGTTGTTGCTTTCTCGCCTGTTCCTCCATAGCTCTCCTTTGCTGAGGAGTGAAATTTGGCGTTGTTTGTTTTTTAGGTTTATCGTTTTTATTTGGATAATTTGAGTTCATCTTGTTCGTACGACCCATCGCCGGACACGGCCAGCTTAGGGTCAAGGGAAGAGTAGGGGAAAATGTGTCGTCCGCCGCGGCAGAGCCCCGTACCGCGGTAAGGCCATGCTTACTCTCTGAGGCGACCCGGTATCAGAGAGGCTCCGTTCAAATACAGCCACGATTTGCCTCCCGGCTGCAAACGTCCAATGGGCACGGTTTCGCATAACACCCTGGATTGGGAGGGGGAAGATCTTTGTCGTCGCGCCAGAGAGGCTAGGCTGCTCTCGTGATGAAGTGCCGTACGGAGCTATGATCACAAGGGCAGCGTAGCCCTGTGGCTATCGACTTAAGCCCTCGTACCGCGGCAAGGTATCCACCCTTCACGAGGGCTCCACTCTAATTAGTATGCCTTCAATAATACATGATGGTCATGTTCATTTTAAGTTTTTCTGTAGAAATATACATTTCATGTCAATTACACACGAGTATGCCTTCAATAATACATTATGGTCAAATTCATTTAACGTTTTTCTGTAGGAATATACATTTCATGACAATTATACACGAGTATCCCTTCAATAATACGTGGTGGTCATGTTCCTTTTACGTTTTTCCTGTAGGAATATACATTTCATGTCAATTATACATGAGTTGCCTGATGTTCATTTTACGTTTTTCCTGAAAGTTTTTATGTTTTTTTGTGCATATTCAATTCACGTAGAAATGATTTTTTGGAAGTTGTAAAATTGACATTTTTTCTTTTCAGTTGCATTTGGTAAACAAAAAATTTAAATTTTACGTGGCTTTGTATTTTTTCTTTCGGTGTATTTCCATACATTATTTATGAATTACCATCTGCGAATTACAGGAGTATGTAAGGCAAATTAAAGAAACCAAATGACTATAGCTAATGTCGCTTGAACAATATGGACTGTTATAGGTACTCGAGCAAATATTTAATTAGGTACATTAAAGAAAATATTTGTTTAGTTACGTGTGTTTTTTCTTCTTGCTGGAAAAAAATATGAAACAAAATTTTGAAATTTTGACACTAGTGTGTTAATTAATTGTGTTTTTTATTAAAAAAAAATATAAAAAAATATTATTGAGAAGAGCACTATATTTCTAAATACGTGTATTTCAATTCCTTTTGCGTTTTTCCTGTAGGAATATACATTTCATGTCAATTGCAGATGAGTATCCCTTCAATAATACATGATGGTCATGTTCATTTTATGTTTTTCTGTAGGAATATACATTTCATGTCAATCACCTACACATGAGTATCCTTCAATAATACATGATGGTCATGTTAATTTTACGTTTTTCTGTAGGAATATACATTTCATGTCAATTGCAGATGAGTATCCCTTCAATAATACATGATTGTCATGTTCATTTTACGTTATTCTGTAGGAATATACAATTCATGTCAATTACAGATGAGTATCCCTTCAATAATACATGATGGTCATGTTCATTTTACGTTTTTCCTGTAGGAAAATACATTTCATGTCAATTACCTACACATGAGTATGCCTTCAATAATACATTATGGTCATATTCCTTTTGCGTTTTTCCTGTAGGAATATAGATTTCATGTCAATTGCAGATGAGTATCCCTTCAATAATACATGATGGTCATGTTCATTTTACGTTTTTCCTGTAGGAAAATACATTTCATGTCAATTACCTACACATGAGTATGCCTTCAATAATACATTATGGTCATATTCCTTTTGCGTTTTTCCTGTAGGAATATAGATTTCATGTCAATTGCAGATGAGTATCCCTTCAATAATACATGATGGTCATGTTCATTTTATGTTTTTCTGTAGGAATACATTTCATGTCAATCACCTACACATGAGTATCCTTCAATAATACATGATGGTCATGTTAATTTTACGTTTTTCTGTAGGAATATATATTTCATGTCAATTGCAGATGAGTATCCCTTCAATAATACATGATTGTCATGTTCATTTTACGCTTTTCTGAAGGAATATACAATTCATGTCAATTACAGATGAGTATCCCTTCAATAATACATGATGGTCATGTTCATTTTACGTTTTTCCTGTAGGAAAATACATTTCATGTCAATTACCTACACATGAGTATGCCTTCAATAATACATTATGGTCATATTCCTTTTGCGTTTTTCCTGTAGGAATATAGATTTCATGTCAATTGCAGATGAGTATCCCTTCAATAATACATGATGGTCATGTTCATTTTATATTTTTCTGTAGGAATACATTTCATGTCAATCACCTACACATGAGTATCCTTCAATAACACATGATGGTCATGTTAATTTTACGTTTTTCTGTAGGAATATACATTTCATGTCAATTGCAGATGAGTATCCCTTCAATAATACATGATTGTCATGTTCATTTTACGTTTTTCTGAAGGAATATACAATTCATGTCAATTACAGATGAGTATCCCTTCAATAATACATGATGGTCATGTTCATTTTACGTTTTTCCTGTAGGGAAATACATTTCATGTCAATTACCTACACATGAGTATGCCTTCAATAATACATTATGGTCATATTCCTTTTGCGTTTTTCCTGTAGGAACATAGATTTCATGTCAATTGCAGATGAGTATCCCTTCAATAATACATGATGGTCATGTTCATTTTATGTTTTTCTGTAGGAATACATTTCATGTCAATCACCTACACATGAGTATCCTTCAATAATACATGATGGTCATGTTAATTTTACGTTTTTCTGTAGGAATATATATTTCATGTCAATTGCAGATGAGTATCCCTTCAATAATACATGATGGTCATATTCATTTTACGTTTTTCCTGTAGGATTTCATGTCAATCACCTACACATGAGTATCCTTCAATAATACATGATGGTCATGCTCATTTTACGTTTTTCCTGTAGGAATATACATTTCATGTCAATTACCTACACATGAGTATCCCTTCAATAATACATGATGGTCATGCTCATTTTACGTATTTCCTGTAGGAATATACATTTCATGTCAATTACCTACACATGAGTATCCCTTCAATAATACATGATGGTCATGTTCATTTTAAGTTTTTTGCTGTAGGAATATACATTTCATGTCAATTACCTACACATGAGTATGCCTTCAATAATACATGTTCATTTTACGTTTTTCTGTAGGAATATACATTTCATGTCAATTACCTACACATGAGTATGCCTTGAATAATACATGATGGTCATATTCATCTTGCGGTTTTCCTGTAGGAATATACATTTCATGTCAATTATACATGAGTATTAGAGTGGTTCACAAATATGGACTTTTTGGAAATTCTAAAACGCTACTCCCAATTATTGTTCCTTGTGACAAAAAAGAGGCTGCTATTTTTTTTTTTTTTAAGGTGGTTTAGAGGTCGAGCTACTCGTATTTATAAAAAAAAATTAGATAGTTGCAATATTAATTTCAATCGGTCAAACGGTTCGCTCACAGGAGGTTCCTAAAGGTTTTCATGTGGCGTATTTATTGACATCGGATTCCTATTCAAGTTTTGCAAAACTGACATCTTATATATTATATATTAATATATAAAAATTAAATATGCAGCGATGGAAAGGAAATTGAAAAAACTGACGGTATTTTTTCAGCGGCGTCCCCGAAATTTAAGGATGGGGGTACGGGGTAGCGACCCCACGACCCTCTAAAGTTTTTATTGGTCGAATTTTCGATCACAAGCGATACTAGTTCATATAAATCGATGTCATAAATCCATCAGTGACGAGTTTCACACATTCGAATTAGTTTTCAAAAATGCACCGCCATATTGGATCCACCATATTGAATTTAAAAAAACCGATATCGGGTTCGTAATCAGACAACGCATAAACCCCCGACTACCAAGTTTCAATAAAATCCAATTAGTTTTCAAAAAAATCACCGCCATATTGGACCCGCCATTTTGAATTTAAAAACACTGACATCGGATTCATAATCAGCGATCTCATAAACCTTCTAGATGCGAAATATATCCAAAAAACCAATGCGCAATGGGGTCAGTGTAGACGTTTTAGTTGCACCGTTTTCAATTTCGAAACATACTTTCAGGAAGGCTATTCATCCAAGAAGGCTATTGAATTGCACGAATATTCGTCAATGAAAACAGAATAACAACCAAAAACTCAAATTTTTACTGCACTTAAACATGTTAAAATAAAATTAAATTTGCAAGCATCTCATTTTTTTTATAAAAACGAGTGGCGCGACCTCTAAAGCAAATAGTAGCCTCTTTTTTGTCACTAGGAACCATATTTCGGGGTAGCGTTTTAGATTTTCCAAAAAAATTTTTAACCACTCTAATTAGTATGCCTTCAATAATACATGATGGTCATGTTCATTTTAAGTTTTTCTGTAGAAATATACATTTCATGTCAATTACACACGAGTATTCCTTCAATAATACATGATGGGCATGTTCCTTTTACGTTTTCCCTATAGGAATATACATTTCATGTCAATTTTACATGAGTATGCCTTCAATAATACGTGGTGGTCATGTTCCTTTTACGTTTTTCCTGTAGGAATATACGTTTTTCTGTAGGAATATACATTTCATGTTAATTGCACATGAGTATCCCTTCAATAATACAAGATGGTCATGTTCATTTTACGTTTTTCCTGTAGGAATATAAATTTCATGTCAATTATACATGAGTATGCCTGATGTTCATTTTACGTTTTTCCTGAAAGTTTTTATGTTTTTTGGTGCATATCCAATTCACGTAGAAATGATTTTTTGGAAGTTGTAAAATTGACATTTTTTCTTTTCAGTTGCATTTGGTAAACAAAAAATTTAAATTTTACGTGGCTTTGTATTTTTTGGAGTATGTAAGGCAAATTAAAGAAACCAAATGACTATAGCTAATGTCGCTTGAACAATTAGGTACATTAAAGAAAATATTTGTTTAGTTACGTGTGTTTTTTTTTCTTGCTGGAAAAAAATATGAAACAAAATTTTGAAATTTTGACATTAGTGTGTTAATTTATTGTGTTTTTTATTAAAAAACAAGTATGGAAAGCTGTCTTCGGCTGTGCCGAAGGCTAAATACCTTTCATGAATAAGCGTCACGATTTTCACTGTTTGATCCCCAGTACAGCCTGTGTGAATTTAACTTTAGCTCATACCGAAATTATCGGAGCTATCGATTATATGGGGACGATGTGTTATATTGGTCCAATCTCATTGATTTTTAACATCGACATTCCACATTCTAAAATAGCAACATTTACGAAATTTCACGTTCCTACCGATATAATTACAGGAGTTATCTACCAAAGTCCGTTTATCGGAACAATGGATTGTATGGGGGCTATGTGAAATATTTATCCCATTTCAATGATTTTCAACATCGATATTTTACATATAAAAATAGCGATGCTTCCAAAATTTCGCGTTCCTATGTGTTTAATTACAGGACTTATAGCCCAAAATCCGCTTATCGGAATAATCGATTGTATGGGAGCTATGTGAAATATTTATGCCATCTCAATGAATTTCAACATCGATATTTCGCATATAAAAATAGCGATACTTCCAAAATTTCACGTTCCTACCTATATAATTACAGGAGTTATCTACCAAAATCCGTTTATCGGAACAATCGATTGTATGGGGGCTATGTGAAATATTTATCCAATCTCGATGATTTTCAACATTGATATTTCATATATAAAAATAGCAATACGTCCAAAATTTCACGTTCCTACGTGTTTAATTACAGGAGTTATAGCCCAAAATCCGTTTATCGGAATAATCGATTGTATGGGAGCTATGTGAAATATTTATCCCATCTCTATGAGTTTCAACATCGATATTTCACATATAAAAATAGCAATACTTACAAAATTTCACGTTCCTACGTGTTTAATTACAGGAGTTATAGCCCAAAATCCGTTTATCGGAATAATCGATTGTATGGAAGCTATGTGAAATATATATCCCATCTCTATGATTTTCAGCATCGATATTTCACATATCAAAATAGCAACACTTATAAAATTTCAAGTTCCTTCGTGTTTAATTACAGGAGTTATAGCCCAAAATCCGTTTATCGGAATAATCGGTTGTATGGGAGCTATATGTTATATTGGTCCGATCTTGCTGGTTCCGACAAATGATTCCTATATTGGAAAATGGTGGCCGCATACCAAATTTCAGCCAAATATCTCAAAAACTGAGGGACTAGTTTGCGTTCAAACAGACAGACAGACAGACAGACAGACAGACAGACAGACGGACAGACGGACAGACGGACATGGCTAAATCAACTCATCTCGTCATCCTGATCATTTCGGTATACTTATTGATGGGTCTATCTCTTCTTCTTCTGATATTTACAAACATCGGACCAAAGTTATAATACCATTTCATGTTCATGAAAGGTATAAAAAAAATATAAAAAATATTAGAGAGAAGAGCACTATATTTCTAAATACGTGTAATTTCAAATATTGGAAATCATCTGTAAAGGCAATTGATTTAAAAATTTCCCTTAAAAACTCGAAATTTCATATCTCCTGATGGTAGTCCTTAAAAGTTCAATGTAATACCTACTTTCCCATATCTTCAGCAATTGATATCCCCCAACACGCCCTATTTCCGCTCCTCAACATTCCCCCTAATGGCACTTTAATTAATTTTTTATTCGGTTAATACCGTTCCATTCTCTTCTTTCTCCGCGTCATTTGCCAATTTAATGCAGAACTTTCGTGCCAGCCATAAACGCAGGCCGCACACGTTTAGTCCAAGGTATAGCCAATGATCGTCATCATCATTAGAAATTGCAAAAATTTAGCAAAGTGAGTACCAGAAACAAAGCGAAGCGATCCAGCTCAGAATTAGCTCACTCATAGTTGGGTTGGTGGCCTTAAGCGATTTTTGATGCTGATCCACCTTCTACTCTTCGTCGCTATTTATGGCTATTTATGCATTCATACGTATAGTGCGTTGTTGTCGCAATTACCGCAAACTCATCAACAGCAGAAGGCAACATTGATAAACAAGTAACGAAACGGGTTCCATAACGAGAGTATTTTACTCATTTGACCAGTTGGACAGTCAGCTTACTGTAGCCTTAGTCCAAAGCTTTCAAACCGGAGATCGACGCTGAACGAAAATGCTTCTATAATTGACGTTGAAAAGCGCATTAAAGTTATGAACTCGACCACACACACAAAAAGACGAATGCATAAGTTAGGACAAGCACCTTTCATATGCCCAGAAAACATTTTTGTTAGATATCAGCGTTTTTAAAGGCAGAATTAAACTTCGTTATCGCTAACGCCATACCCTTAAGGCTAATCATCTGTTCCAACCAAACTTATGAAAATTAATTTAAACGATTATTGATGCCATACCATAACGCTAACGCGTTAACGATACCATACCAACCAATTTTTGCCTTATCCCCAAACTCTTAAAGTTTGTGCAAATTTTCACACATTTTTAAGCTTTTAAATCTAGTTTTCGGTGCCTTTTAGCTTGGTGAATAGACATTAGAGTGTCCCGTCCAGGTATGAGAAAAGTATCCTTTTGAGATATGATATTGCAAAGGTGTCAAAATTTGAGTAATTAAATACAAAGTTGTATGTATTTATGTATGTTAAGGTAAATTTCAAATAAGTAAGCGAACTTCAATTTCTAAAAACCAAATTAGTTGGTAATAGGGCGTCTTACAACAATAGCAATATTTATGGCTTCCAAAGGTTAATACCAACAACAACTTGAGGGCTCTACCAATCTTCCAAGAGTAAAATATTGCGGGTTTCTAGAAATTTAAATTCGCTTATTTTTTTGAAATTTACCTTAACATACATAAATTTATACAACTCTGTATTCAATTACCCAAATTTTGACAGTTCTTGCCTATCGTATCTCAAAAAGAAATTTGTCTCAGACCTCATACCTGGACGGGACACCCTAATAAACATCTGTGTGTTTTCTGTGCACTTTTTCATTTTCTTTGTTTCAATCAATTTATCCCGTCTCTTCTGTCACCCTTCGCTTATTTCGCGGCAGAGTTGAATTCTATAATTGCCTAGTGTAAAAGGCCACTAACAGACAGGACGACTCCCTTTCATGCGATTTCTTCAACCTGATGCTGGAGAAGATAATTCGAGCGGTCAACGAGGACAAGACGAAGTATTTGCTGTCATCAAAGAAAGAATCGGCGCACCTACGCCTTGGCAGCCAAGTCACCGTTGATAGCTACAAATTTGAAACGGTGAGGAACCTAGGGCCGCTTGCATAAAAGCCGATAACGACTAACCGGAGTTTAATTACCTATTTTGTATGGTTAGCTGTCAAGTTAATCACCGATTAGTCGTTATCGGCTTTTATGCAAGTGGCCCTTAGTCTTTTTGGGAACCAGCATTAACATCGAAAATAATATCAGTCTAGAAATCCAACGGAGAATCACTCTTGCCAACAAGTGTTGTTTTGGGCCAAGTAGGCAATTGAGAAGTAAAGTCCTCTCTCGACAAACAAAGATCACGCTCTATAAGTCTCGCAACATACCAGTCCTGATGTACGCCTAGGACAGTGTCAAGAGAAGATGAGATGGCCCTTGGAGTATTTGAGAGAAAAGTTCTCCGGAAGATTTATGGTCCTTCCCGTGATGCCAACGGCGAGTATCGATGGAAATTTAAAGATGAGCTGTAGAGCTTTACGCAGACCTGACCATAGTTCAAGGAATTAAAGCCCAAAGGCTCCGCTGGCTGATGGAAACAACAAGTGGAGGATGACTTGAACTCTCTTGGGGCTCCCAATTGGCTTCAGTTATCTCTAAAGAGGAATGACTGGCGTGCTTTGATACGAAACGGTTAAGCGTCCATAAATGACACAAGCTAAGATTAGAAAAGTCTACTAAGAATACTTTGCAAAGTGCAAAAAAATCGCCTAGAGGGTTAAGTGCAGAAAACCTATTTCCAAATATTTTTTTAATCAAATCGCACACAAAACGCTGACTGGGTTATATTTGTTTGAACATCTAAAATATATTCGTACATATTTATAAAAATATATCCATATGTGTTACGTGTGCGGCCATTTTGCAACCAGGCGGTAATGAGCATTTAATTGCCCCAACCGGTCATCCCCTAACTATAAGAAATTGCGAAAATACCTGCATCCTTTAGAATAATTGATTGCGATAGTTGTAGGCTTTATTTTTAAAGTATGATTATTGATGACATGGGTGATGCGTGCGCAATTTTCTGCAACGCGTTACTTTTCCAAAATCAGACATACAATTAATTTGTTATTACGTATTTTCTCATTTTCTATTGCCAAATATATACACATATATTTCTGTGTAATTTCGCTACCTAAAAGATAGGTTACCTTTTTCCTAACTTTAAGGATTCGAAATTACACACTGAAAAATTCAAAAGACAAATTGTTTAAATTTCAACAGTAAAAGTGTAAAACAAAAAAATAAAGAAAAGTCAGAGTTCTTATATTGGACTTCACCGAGAATCTAATCAGGTGTCTTGAACGCCCAACCAAGATGTGTACCATGCTGGATAGCGTCTAATTACAGCTTTGTTCTAAATGCACTGCGCTTTTTTGCGTGTCGTAAAATTACCTTTACAGGATGTAATTTTACCACTGCGAATTGTAATTTTTCCAATAAGCGAACAAATTACAATATGTGTATGTCTACTTTTACGTTCAAGTGTTGTAAATTTGGTTAAAATATTGAATTACTTCATTTACCCTGCCGTCCTAATTTTAAATGTGGGTATCTTCTAGTGTCCGACCGAATATTCGGCCTATTTCGGTATTCGGCCTATTCGGCTTCGTTCTTCGGCTGAAAAGGCCGAATAATCGAGGTCGAATAATAGATGTGTTTAATAAAAAAAAAAATTGACTGAATTTTACGAGTTTTTGATTTTTTATAAGCGACAGCAAATCGCAACTTCCAGTAATATATAGCTCCAAGCGAGATATTGACCAACACATGTTTGTATCTGGGCATTTCAACACATGTTAGTTTTCTAATTAAAAGTAACCATTTTAGAAAGATCACATCGAAACCTTTCTACTTTGCAAAAAAACATTGATTTCGGCTTCTGTTTATGCGAAATGTAGATACTAAATTTTATTTAATACCAAATTTGTTTAAAAAACTATTCATTAGCAGATACTGCAAATTTTGTATGTAACAAAAAAGAGCCCCATCATAAAAAAGATGGGAATATTTTTTAATATTCATCATATAATGATAATTACCCATTTAGAATATCAATAAACTAAGTTTATTAAAAAAATTGGACCAAAAACACAGAAAAAAGACGGAAATATTTTTTTTTTAATTTAATACTAAATAAGTTTTGAAAAAGTAACTTTACAAAAAAAGTTGTTTAACCTTTTTTGTAGCACACTCAATTTTTTCTGAAGGCCGCCTACTCAGAAAGGTGTTCTGCACATAAATACCATGGATTGCGCCCCAATTTTGGTATCGAACCCGGGTCACTTTTTGGTTTTTTGACCATAACTTTTCACTGAAACATAAAATTAAAAAATCGCTTCCGGATTCGTGATCCTGAGGCCAAACCCCGGCTTTTGAGCGCTCTTCCATAATTTTAGATAATTTATTAGCAGTTGACAGCTAAACTAGACAATTACCACATTAAGTTTGATACATGCAAACATCAAGTTTGATGAAGGAAAAAGAAGAGTACAGCTATATTATTTGTTGAACGCAGAAATACGTAAGTGGGAAGTCCCTCAAGTTTTTCATATTGGAAGGATCCAGAAAAGAAATTGCCAAAAATCAGCGCGACTTCCCACGAACTTAAGTTTAGCACTTTATCAGACTAAAGTTAAAGGGGCTACAAAACTGCATACTCGAAAAAATTCTACATGTTCTCTTGGCCGAGTAATCAACTTTCGAAATTTTATTACAAGAATTTTTGGAACCAGAAGGGTCTAAGTGCGCTTGGATTCAGAAAAAAAATTGCCAAAAATCAGCGAGACTTCCTACGAACTTAAGTTTAGCACTTTGTTAGACTAAAATTAACGGGGCTACAAAAATGCATACTCAAAAAAATTCTACATGTTCTCTTGGCCGAGCAATCAACGTTCGAAATTTTATTACAAGCATTTTTGGAACCAGAAGGGTCTAAGTGCGCTTGGATCCAGAAAAAAATTGCCAAAAATCAGCGAGACTTCCTACGAACTTATGTTTACCACTTTGTTAGACTAAAATTAAACGGGTTACAAAACTGCGAGCAATTTAATTTTAGTGCTTGGAGGAGCGCACTTAGATCCTTTTGGCTCCAATCATTAATGCAATAGGATTTAGTACGTTTTTGGCCTGACAAATATGTGGCACTAAAACGTCCAAAATGGCTTGGATCGCATTGCCAACAAATATCTATACACTATATTTAACTATACAAATATGGATATAACTCAATTTAAAAAAAAATGTCACTTAGATCCTTTTTTTTCTAAGCCCTTCAAATAAATTAAATTTGAAGAAATATTTTCTTTTTTATTTAAAATTGTTGTAAAACATTTTTTCTTTATAGTTTTTGATTCATAATAAGAAAATAGCTTGCTTGTTTAAAGTAAACTTTTTTTCTTAATTTCAGTGAAAATCAAGTAATTTTGTAAGTTTCACAAATTTTTTACTAATTTCAGATTGAGAAAATATTTTTCTAGAGTTGAGAAAAATATTTTTCTCCGTCTAAGGGCGAGTCCCTCTGGTCGGTGTTGATAACAAATTCCCCATACTGCACAGCTTGGTGGACTAGGAACGCGAGAGCACCCCCACCGTCCGCACGGTCGTGTCGGAGAACGTGGTAGCATGCAACACAATTTAGAAGCTGTGAACAAACGAGAAAAGGAGGCCGGACTAAGCATCAATACAGTGAAAACTAAAGTTCCCAGCAAACATGGCTCAACTTTTTCTCCAACCTTTGAAAAAGTGTGTAGTTCTCAACTTGATTTCCAACATCATTCTCCAAGTCTTCTCCAACCTTAGAGATATTTTGATAATTTTGTAGTTCTCAAGCTGATATCCAACATATTCGCCAGCTTCTAATATTCAAATTAAATTTGAAGAGCTTAGACTAAAATTTATGTTCACGGTGTCCGAAAAGTTTGATTACAAAGTAAAGTCATTTTAAAGCAAAGGATATGCGAAATCCTTATCAATTTTTATTTAATAGTTTATGTAACATCAATAAATATTTATAGTAGGTTTTATTAATCACACCTCCTTTGGATCGCTTAATCAATCGCTTTTCAAAAGAACAACAAGCGGGACGCACCGTATCCATCGGCATTTCGTCCCATATTTTGCGAATTACCTTACGAAAAGTTTCCATGTTTTGTATTTGATAACCGCTAAGCTTCGACGCCATGTAACCCCATGCAAAAAAAATCCAATGGATTGTGATCTGGACTGCTAGGGGGCCATTCGTCCTTACGCAAAAAGTCGGATAATTTTCATGACACCATTGTTGCACGATGTTTGCAGTAAGTGAAGGCGCTCCATCTTGTTGAAAGCAATAATGATCATCACCGAATAAAATACGGCAGCTGGGTAGTACTACAGACATTAAGACATGTTGCTTGTAGTAGTCGGCGTTAATTTTAACCCCCTTTTCGATAAAAACAAGGGGAAGCTTTCCTCTTTTGCAGAATCCGGCCCAAACCATCACGCTTTGAAATCGGGACACGTACAGTTGATTTTCAAGGACAGTTTCTAGTGACACTGGCCATACTCGATCGTTTTGTGAGTTGAAAGATTGTTGTAAAACGAACAACTTTTCATCAGAAAATACGAATTCGTCACCGCCGTGCCAAGCAAGAATATCAGATACTCTTTTGGCTCTTTTTAGTTTCGCTCATGCAGAAACGCTGTGAATTTATTGTTTCTTATACGGCTTTAGGCCAAGATCATTTTTCAATATTAAGTGTATTGAAGATTTACTTATATTAAATTTCTGTGCAATTTTTCAAACTGATCGGCAACGGTTTCTCCGAATTTGTTCCCTCACCACTTTTATCGCTTTTTGGCACGTTTAAAGTCCCAAAATCTGACGGATCCTGGACCAGCACGAAAGAGGAAACCCTTGAGCTGCTCTTGAATACACATTTTCCGGGGAACCTGCATGACGCACCGCTAGCACCTGCAACAAACCTGGCAGTAAATATAACCATCGCTGAGGAAAGGGTAAGGTGGGCAGTTAAGAGCTTTGAACCGTATAAGGCTGCTGGGCCGGACGGGATTATCCCCGCGTAACTTATAAACACGTTGGAGACATCAGCTAAATGGCTGGTATTTCTCTTCACATCCTGCCTGGCTCTCAACCACATTCCGGGCTCCTGGAGAAGTGCCACGGTAGTGTTTATTCCTAAGGCTGGGAAGGTATCCCACTACGAACTAAAAGACTACAGACCGATCAGTCTCTCGTCCTTTGTACTCAAAACCTTTGAAAGGATACTAACTGTGTGAAAAGGACTACTGTCTCGTGGCCTTCCTAGACGTTGAGGGGGCTTTCAACAATATAAGCCCGGAGGCTATCAACTCCGCTCTAACTAATCTGGGCGTAGATAGACCTCTAACTGATTTAATTGACCAACTTATAAGGGGAAGGAAAATAGCTTCTTCACTTGGTACGGTTGAGTTATCACGCTATGTCACAAGGGGAACGCCCCAGGGTGGTGTTCTTTCCCCGCTTTTATGGAACCTCACAGTCACCTCGTTGCTACGTGACACAAGCTGGGGGCGGGAAGATAGTGGCATACGCAGACGATTTAGCTATTGCATTCAGAGGCAAGTTCCCACAAACTCTGTGTGACCTGATGCAAGTAGCACTGCGAGAAGTTTCGACCTGGTCCTCTCGCTGCGGACTTAGTATCAACCCGGGTACAAAATACCACCACTAAGCCTACCAGAGCTAGATGGCACGCGCCTTGGCTTGTCGGATAAGGCCAAGTTTCTAGGCATAGTTCTGGACAGGAAATTGAATTGGAAGGAGAATGTTCTTCAGCGCCAGAAGAAAGCTTGCATCGCTCTTTACACATGCAAAAGAAAAAAAAAAAAAAAAAAAAAAAAAAAAACTAATGGCGGCGATATACCAACAGGTTATCATAACCTCTAACGAGATTTTTAGCCGAGCTTCTCTTTCCAACTTGTGGTGTGTTGCATTTGAGTTTTTTCCTACAAGTTGGCGGGACCTACAGTTTTTTGCCGACTCCGAACGGCACTTGCAAAGCAAATGAATTTTTTACTGAGAAGCTTCTCATAGCAGAAATACACCCGGAGAGTTTGCCAAACTACTGCCGAGGGGCGACCCCGTTTAGAAAAATTCTTTTTCTAAATAATTTTTGATGTTACTTTTGCCGGGCATCGAACCGCCACGACTTGGTGTAGAAGGCCGAACACTTAACCGCTACACCACGGCGGCCGCCACACATGCAAAAGAGCCATTGGCAAAAAATGGGGGCTCAGCCCTAGAGTATGCAGTTGGATCTACACGGCGATCATTCGCCCAATCATGCTGTATGGAGTCGTCGTATGGTGGCCTGCGCTGAGCAAGGCAACCTACCTGAATCTGTTGCGGAAAGTCCATAGATCCAATATGATCTGTATAAGCGGTGCGCTAAGGCCAACGCCCAACGAAGCCCTCCAGGTCATTCTGGGCATTTTTCCACTTGATCTGGAAGGGTTTCGGTCAGCGGCGGCATCATGTCTGCGCCTGAGGGAAACCTCCAGCTGGGGTGCGGGTACTATTGGACACTCCAGTATTCTGGAATCTTGCAGCTTTCTCCCTCTAAGCACAGATCGTTGTGCGACCACTACAGTCGGGGATAGCTGTCTCAGAATAAACATTCCCAGCAGAGAAGACTGGGAGAGGACGGATTGGTGTTCCGAAACAAATGGTGGCACTTCCATATACACCGACGGCTCGAAGTTGGACGACAGATTTGGAGGAGGGGTTTATTCAAGGGATTTGGACCTTGAGCTCTCCTTCAGACTACCTGATCATTGTAGCGTCTTCCAGGCGGAAGTCTCGGCAATCCTGGACACCGCGTTCTGGATAAGCAAACGTGTTATCGGAGAAAATATCGTTATTTTCAGCGATAGCCAAGCGGCCATCAAATTCCTTGGCTCATACACATTCAATTCTGAACTGACGCTCAGCTGTTCGTCGACATTGAGGGAAACTGTAAGACAGACCACCTCTTAAAGAGCACTTAGGTATGCCGTTTGCCACATGCAAACTAATGCTGAAGGAGCACACACTCCGTCAAGCCAACGAAAGATGGCTGCAATCCCCGGGGTGCCGGATATCGAAACAAACCTGGCCAAAATGGGATCGTAAAAGGTCTAGACGCATTTATGCCCTAACTAGGAGGGAAATCTCCATATTGATAGGGGTATTAACCGGTCACTGCCTCATTGGTAGGCATGCAGAAAGGCTAGGTGTGCCCTACCGACTACGCTGCAGGAGTTGCAAAGATGATGAGGAGGAGGAAGCAGTGGAGCACCTCATCTGCAACTGCCCGGCTTTAACCCTTCATAAAGTCATCTAAGTGGTTCGAGGAGGTGTAACGGTGTCGGTTTAGGAGTATCAGTCCCGGGATTCTGCTATGTGGAAAATCCCAACAACTCAGGGATTTTCCATATGGCCGGGTCCCGGGACTGACTTTCCTTGTGTTGGTGGTATCACAACGGGCCTTTCAAAACTGGCCTAAATGTGCCTCTGCGTCAGCCACTTGAACCTAACCTAACCTAAAGTCCTTGAATATTGAGCACGGCCGTCTGCCTTTTAAAAATGCGTTCACAATTAGCTGGCGCTTTGACTCCATCTTAGACAATAACTTTAATACGACTATCATAGATTCGAGTTTGTATTAATTTGAGTCAGAAAAAAAAATTTAGTCAAAGCCCACTTCATTGGGGTTTTAACGCCATCGTTCTCAAGTGTTTCTCCTGATGAGAAACATGTGTAAATATTTTCCAAGAACCCCGAAACGGGTTGTGCGCTGGGATTGGGTCCCGCCACGTAAAAAACTTAATTCCAATGAAAACAAATATATCAAAGCCTCGGATGAGAACCCCCTTTAATGTTGACGACCCGGCAAAACGAATAAGGCATAATGATTTGGATATTAAGGCATGTATCGGGAATGTCCGGACCCTTTCAAGGGACGGTACCGCTGCCCGACTGGTTGATGTCCTCGTAGGCGCAAAGGCCGACATCACCGCCCTTCAGGAAATGCGATGGACGGGGCAAGGAAAGACGACCATCGGTCCTTGTGACGTATACTATACTGCCGTCCTTAGCAAGAAGGCAGTAAAATCATTTTACTGCCGCACCGGAATTTTGATACCATTATATTATTTTACTGTCTTACAATCCACTGATTATAAAAATTACCGGTCAGAATGTAATTCAACGATAAAACAAGGTTTAAGTTAGTGATACATCTAGAATCTCTTGTATCTCTCCAGAACAAAAAAGCAGTATTAAGGTATCACAGTGTAAAAAGGCAGTATAAATGAAAATATACTGCCTTTATACTCAGAAAGATAGGAATGCTGCTTGGAATATATGGGGAGAAAAGCAGTAACTATGACTTACAAACCAAAAAAGCAGGAAATGATTTTTTTTATTTCGGATTTACAAAGCAGAAAGGCAGTATCTCTCGAAAATATAAAAGGTTTGTTTTACAATCCAAAAAAGCAGTAAATAATATTTTACTGCTTTTTGATTTACAAAGCAGAAAGGCAGTTCGCTGATCCTTTAACGTCCTAAGGATAATTTTCGCCCATAATCAGATGCAATTGATTCTTCATGAATCCTTTTAATATCTCCATAATCATTTATGGCTGTTATGCAGCAAAATAACTAGTTCGAACACACCCCAACTTCACCTTCAGTTTTCTCGTTAATCAATTTTTATAACTGCGTCGTCCGTCTCCTCAGTCGGCGCATAGGCGCAGATAAATGTTATGTTGAAAAGCCTCGCCTTGATGCGGATCGCAGCTAGACGCTCGTCCACAGGAGCGAACGCTAGTACTTGGCGGCGCCACAAATCCTACACCAGGCGCTTTGCCGCGTCCGAGTCGATATTGGGACCGCGTAGGGTACGCACGTCTAGAACGGTGGAGTTGTGTCTGCCGTCGATCATGACATGATCAATCTGGTTTCTTGTTCTTTGATCAGGGGACAGCCAGGTGGGTTGGTGTACTAGCTTATGCTGGAACCTGGTACACCTGATGACCATATTGCGAGCAGCGGCGAAGTCAATCAACCTAGTGCCGTTGGGGTATGTTATATCGTGGAGACTGAATTTTCCAACTGTAGGACCAAAGACTCCTTCCTTGCCCACCTTGGCATTAAAGTCGGCGAGCACGATTTTGATATCATGCTGGGGGCAGCGATCATAGGTCTTTTCAAGTTTATCGTAGAAGGAGTCCTTCTCTGCGTCGTCCGTCTCCTCAGTCGGCGCATAGGCGCAGATAAATGTTATGTTGAAAAGCCTCGCCTTGATGCGGATCGCAGCTAGACGCTCGTCCACAGGAGTGAACGTTAGTACTTCGCGGCGCCACAAATCCTACACCCTGGCACGCGGCAAAGTGCCACAAGAAAGGCGATCCCGCTAACCGCACCGGAATTTTGATACCATTCTTAATATCGCATATAAGGTTCTTTCTAGCGTGTTGTGTGAAGGGCTGAAGCCCATCGTAGACAAACTGATTGGACCTTATCAGTGTGGCTTTAGACCTGGTAAGTCTACCATCGACCAGATTTTCACGATACGCCAAATCCTGGAGAAGACCCGTGATAAAAGAATCGATACACACCACCTCTTTGTCGATTTTAAAGCCGCTTTTGACAGCGCAAAAAGGAGTTGACTGTATACCGCCATGTCTGAATTTGACTTCCCTGCAAAGCTTATACGGCTTTGCCAAATCACGTTGAGCAATACCAACAGCTCCATAAGAATCGGGAAGGGCCTCTCTGAGCCTTTGAAACCAAAAGAGGCTTCAGACAGGGCGACTCCCTTTCGTGCGATTTTTTCAACCTGATGCTGGAGAAGATAATTCGAGCAGCAGAGCTAAACCGCACTGGCACAATCTTTTACAAGAGCGTGCAATTGCTGGCCGTAAGCGCTGGGCTGGATAAAGAAGCGAAAAATGTGGGTCTTGCGGTGAACGAGGACAAGACGAAGTATCTGCTTTCATCAAACAAAGAATCGGCGCACCTGCGCCTTGGCAGCCAAGTCACCGTTGATGGCTACAAGTTTGAAACGGTGAGAGACTTCGTCTATTTGGGAACCAGCATTAACACCGAAAATAATATTAGTCTAGAAATCCAACGGAGAATCACTCTTGCCAACAAGTGTTACTTTGGACTAAGTAAGCAATTGAAAAGTATGTAAAGTCCTCTAAGTAAGCAATTGAAAAGTATGTAAAGTCCTCTCTCTCGATCACGCTCTATAAGTCTCTCATCATACCAGTCCTGATGTACGGCTCGGAATGATGGACAGTGTCAAGAGAAGATGAGATGGCCCTTGAAGTATTTGAGAGAAATGTTCTCCGGAAGATTTATGGTCCTTCCCGTGATGCCAACGGCGATTATCGAAGGAAATTTAACGATGAGCTGTACGAGCTTTACGCAGACCTGAGCATAGTTCAGCGGATTAAAGCCCCAAGGCTCCGCTGGCTGGGTCATGTTATGCGAATAGAAAAAGAAGCTCCAGCACAGAAAGTTTACCTATCGACACCCGAATGCGGCAGAAGAGGAAGGGGGAGGCCTCGACTGAGATGGAAACAACAGGTGGAGGGTGACTCGAACTCCTTTGGGGCTTCCAATTGGCGTCAGTTATCGCTAAAATGGAATGACTGGCGTGCTTTGATACGAAACGGCCAAAATCGTCTAGGCGGTTAAGCGCATTATGACGCAAGGCAAGATTAGATTAGAATTGCTTTTACCGCTTCAGTGTAGACACAATAGTTCTGTGTCCGAAAAGCCATCTGATGTGGAGCCTGGAAACTCCGAATCGCGTCATGGTATCCATCGCTGTGTAAATCTTTGTCAATTTTCTCCAAGTATCAAAATTCATAAAATTTCGTAACATCAAAAATTAGAATACCCTAGTACTAGTAAAAAAGAACAGCAGGTAGAAACAATTTTCGAGCTAAGCTCCAATAAGAAACATTCCCCTGCAAACCAGATACTGGCTACCCTGCAAACCACTGCTAACCGTATTGCAAACATACAAACATATTTTATTTGACAAATTTCCAAAAAATTATTTAACCTTAAGCAACCAAAAAAAAATTCTTCGAAGTTCTATTAAAATATGGACCAATTAATACCAAATCTTCATTATAGGGTTAATAAACATAAGCTTTGCCAAAAAGAGAAAACGTTTCATATTTTGTACTATGCCTGATATTATGAAAGCAAATGAAACAGCATGCTCCACTGTAAAAATATCCCAAATGTTGACAACCAAACACTGCCCTCATAAATTAATTTTATTTGTCAAATTTTTTTAAAAAAAAGAAAAACGAAAAAAGGTGAGCGAAAACTTTTTAATTTCTATTTGAGTTTTTGATATTAAATCTTTCTCTTATAAGCAGGTCTGTATACATATGATGATGTAGAATGCAGCAGATGCAGATTCCAAAGGGATATAATGGAAAGGACCAACAAATTGAAAAAGGCTGCTGGTGGTGCTGCACTAATAAAACTAAGGAACAAATTTAATATTTTTGTTGTCGCCTCCACTTGAAAAAAGTGGTCGTATCTACAAGCACACACCTGCATTCAATATGTTATAAGCCTTTTTAATCAAAGGTGCACCGGCAGGCTCAGATGCTTAGTTTTATGACGTCCTCATAGTGCTTGTAAAGACGCCCACTTCCTTGTTGTTATGGCTGCTCAAGTTAATATTTAAGTTTTAGTATGTATGTGTAATGAAGTATATAAATATGTTAATAAATATTAAAATAAACACATTTTCGCGCAATTTATTTGTAAAAATGAGGTAAGCATTCTTCTTCTAGCGATAACCATATTGGTAACTGGTTCGGTAACCTATTCAACTATATATGTTAACCATATGCTAACTGGTTCGGTAACCGATTCAACTACATATGTTAACCATATGCTAGCTTGTTTGTTGACTTATTCAAAGAATAATTTTAACAGCATGTTAACCAAAACATTTACTGTTTCATAACATAATGTTAGCCACCTGTTACCAGTTTCCATAACCATGTCAACAAATACTATTAACAACATGTTAGCCAAAACATTGACCACTTCAACAAATGGCTGTTAACTACATTTTAACCAAAACATTAGCCACAGTTTGAAAGGAAAATTTTTTATTTTGAAGAGTGCAGGTATACTTTATAGCAAATGGAAAAATAGAATAAGTGCAAGGGAGAGGCAAAGTGTTAATATGGTTAAAATTTTCACACGGCCTGAACAAAATTAGCTACTTCGGTAACCGTATGAAAAATTAATGAAACCAACTATTTAACTTGGTTGCTAGCCGGTATCTGGTTTGCAGGGTAGCAACCAAGTTAAATAGTTGGTTTCATTCATTTTTCATACGGCTACCGAAGTAGCTAATTTTGTTCAGGCCGTGTGAAAATTTTAACCATATCTACATTTTGCCTCTCCCTTGCACTTATTGAATTTTCCATTTGCAATAAAGTATACCTGCACCCTTCAAAATAAAAAAATTTCCCTTTCAAACTCTGGCTAATGTTTTGGTTAAAATGTAGTTAACAGCCATTTGTTGAAGTCGTCAATGTTTTGGCTAACATGTTGTTAATAGTATTTGTTTACATGGTTATGGAAACTGCTAACATATGGCTAACTTTATGTTAAGAAACAGTAAATGTTTTGGTAAACATGCTGTTAAAATTATTCTTTGAATAAGTCAACAAACAAGCTAGCATATGGTTAACATATGTAGTTGAATCGGTTACCGAACCAGCTTGCATTTGGTTAACATTTATAATTGAATAGGTTACCAAACCAGTTACCAAAACGGTTAGCAGTAAAAGGACAATACTTACCTAATTTTTCCAAATAAATTGCACCAAAATGAATATACATATGTACATATTTTATCATTTATTAATTTATATTATACACTTATTTATTAATATTATACATTTATACATACTAATAACTAAATATATACTAACTTAATTTTAACCGCCTTCACAACAATTAAAGAAACGTCTCCACAAGCAGTACGACGAGGACACATCATCATACAAATAAAGCATTTGAGCCTGCAAGTCCACCTTTGCATGAAATCGATTCTAAAGAAGTGCCGAATTTTGGCGTAGCGCAGTTCTCCTCTGCAATTAAAAAATCGCATCCACAAGCGCTATGCCTATTTTGGGCATATTTTGAGAAGCCATTTCACGCAAAGGTGTTCTTGCAGGCTCAAATGCTTTTTTGGTAGGTATGATGATGATACGTCTTCGTCGTAGTTTTTTTGGAGACGTTTCCTTTATATATGTACGATTTTATTCGGCGCAGCCATCACCCCTTGAATTATTTAAAACTGCTGGAATGTTAAGCTGCATGTCTTGAATCCCGTATTGCTGCATCATTATTATGTATGTGTCTCTCTGCCTTAAAAAGAAGCAAATGCTATAAAAATTTAAAATAAAAAAATAAAAAATTTTCGCTTGCCTTTTTTCGGTTTTGGAAAAAAATTGACAAATAATAATTAATTTTTTGAAAGCTGTCTTACTGACAAATTTGGGATATTTTTATAGTGGGTCATGCTGTTTCGTTCGCACTCATAATTTTGTGAATAGTACAAAATAAGCAATGTTTTCTCTTTTTGGCAGAATGTTTGCACATTAACCCTAAAATGGACTTTTGGTATTTTTAGGCCCACATTTTAATTTAATTCATAACAACTTTTTTTTGGTTGCTTAAGGTTAACATACTTTTGGGAAATTTGTCAAATAAAAAATGTGTGTGTGTTTGCAATGCGGTTAGCAGTGGTTTGCAGGGAAGTTATTTGACTTTTTTGTAGTATATTCCAAACCTTTCAATTACACAGTACAAAAATTGAAGTTTTTGAAAATCCCACCGGGTTCCTCAACGGTCTCCAAAGCTTTTGGGTGTGCTGAATCCGAAACTGAAGTCAGATTTTTCGAGTCACCTTAGGTTTTCTCACCAGAAGGTGGTTTGTACAGAGGTAATTGTAAAAAAATTGTTTGTAATCATTGAACAATTTTTCTGGGTTCAAGGAATTATAATATTATTTTGGTTTTTATATTTGGGATTGCTTAAGTCATTGAATATTGCCCACAAAATATTTTCTGTGCGGCGTAGTTCAGCGGTAGAGCAGTTGGCTGTGATTCAAAGTACCTCGTTCTACCCAAAGACACACTTTCCTACATCTGAAAGAGTTTGCTGTTTTTCAGCTCCTCTATTCTTTCCTATTATATGCCCCATCGTTCTTTTTCTAATGCTCTTCATCTGTCACATGGTCTCTTTCTTTCTATTCCTTTTCTTATTTTCTATCCCTATATATAACCTCTAACTAATGACGGCGATATACCAACAGGTTATCATAACGTCCAACGAGATTTTTGCCGAGCTTCTCTTTCCAACTTGTGGTGTGTTGCTTTTGAGTTTTTCCTACAAGTTGGCGGGACCTACAGTTTTTTGCCTACTCCGAACGGCACTTGCAAAGCAAATTAGTTTTTGCCGAGAAGCTTCTCATGGCAGAAATACACCCTGAGAGTTTGCCAAACTACTGTCTAGGGGCGACCCCGTTTAGAAAAATTATTTTTCTAAATAATATTTGATGTTACTTTTGCATGAATCCGTCACGACTTGGTGTAGAAGGCCGAACACTTAACCGCTACATCACGGCGGCCGCCACGCCGTTACTAAATAAGCCATTATTTTTAAAGAGAACAAAACTAAATGTTTATTACTACCCAGTTCCTTTCAAAACAAGCTCTCAGGTTGAAATAACCGTAGAAGCCTAGTTCATTCCATATTTCACGTCAAAGTAAATCACTTTTACATTTTAAATGAAATGTCAACAGAACTGATTCTACTTACTGTGGCATAAAAAGATGCACCCTGATGTACTTATTCAGAGGGTCATTGATGGGCTTCCCTCTCATTTACTGAAAAATTAGTTGCCCTCCTTTAGCAAACACCTCTAATAGTTTTTTGCTGCTCCTGGCGTGACACAAGCGATGATCGATATATGAGTAAGCGTAACCTTTGCAGGTAAATTAATGAATCATGACGTGGCAAGTGGCTATATAACAACACCAACTACTGACAGCAAAAATATTAATAAACAAAATAAATTAAATTCAAGAGCATCTGTTTAGACTGATGTATGCAACGATCATAATTCAGGGCTGTTAAGTCCATCGCATTCGTCACAACATCATACCTTCCTCGAAGTTCGAACATAAATACGAGTGTTTGTACGTAAGTAAAAACAAATCTACATCAGTATTAGCAAGTCCAACATCATCAATATTGAGTCGACTTCATGCTGAAGTCACCGTCGTTCTCATCACGCCAGTAACACGCGTTCAACTTCACTCTGCTCGTTGCGTGGTAAAATTAATGATTCGCGATCGGTGTCCCTATAGATTGATCGTTAAATTCGAAAATAGCAAAACATATGCAGCGCCGATAATTCAAGTGGAATGAAGCAATACCTCAAACACTTTGTATAAGAATGTTCCTACAATGTATGTAGGTACACCCAATTAGCTTTTTTGTTCAATATCAATTTGAAAACCGTTTTAGAGCTAAAACTATTCTAAATTATCAAAAGATTTTTCGTGCATATACCTAAATGAATCATCAACAATATTTTATATGGACAAATGCACACCTATGTAGATGAAATATATCTACATTTTCACAAGGCTTAGGAAATTTTTATTCTATGGTTTATTGGGAATTTATACTCAAATTCATATTATAAAACTATACTGAAGAAAGTCCGTATCTCTATAGATGCGCTTGTTAGTAGTTACTTGGGACTCCAATCCCTTGGGACTACAATCCCGTTACAAATTGTATCAAGGCGGACTATAACAATTCCTTTAAAGCCAGGTACTAAGAACACTGCCTTAAAATTTCGCCAAATTTTGACTTACGTGAAATGCATACAAATTGCCAGCAAATTTATTTTTTTTAATTCATTTGTCCTTTGTTTGTCTATTTATTTTCTGTAATTTTTTCAACAAATGTCACCTTTCGTTTAATTTTAAATCACATAACAGCCCGCCTTAAATAAGCGCGCTCGGCGTCAAATAGATGTCAAAAATCCTCATGCCCATACAATTTGTATGAGCCCAATACAAACAGCGCGCAGTCAGCGCTGAACAATTGGAATTTTCAATTTTGACAGCGCGTTACAAGGTGAAGTGAGAAAAGGGGGAATGAAAGAAGAGAGAATTTATAGCAATTTTGCGCTTTCATTTGAGTATGTCGCGTGATGCCTGACGCCGAGCGCTTTTATTTAAGTGTGACTGTAAAGAATTTTAAAAGTGGTTAAAAAATGTTGCTGATGTCATACTGAGCAATATTTTCACGTCGGGAGATATGTGTGAAATTTCGCGGCCTTTTCACGAAATCAATTGTTTCATATTGTTCCACTTGAGTAAGCAAAGTTGTTGCAAAATAAAGAATATCTATATACGAAATCCCATAACTGCACCCCTACCAAATAAATATTACACTAGTATATCCCGTGGTCGAAATTCGACCAATTTAAAATAGTTGAACTTATTCAAACATCTGACTTTTTATGATAATCAGAATTTAAAAAATTAACAATATACCAACAACAAAGTTAGACTATTAATATAAATAATGGACCGAAGTACTCAATGAGCGAGGGAATGAAAATAATTTCTCTCTCATAATAGGACGTGTTTAATGAGGGAGAGAATGAAGATAAAGGGTGGTTAGATTTTAAACAAATCTATTACATCGGAATTTTTCCGAGCAGTTCTAGCGGTTTCAAGATATCCAATTCAGCCTGTAACTTCTCATGCCCTTGGTGTCCTGTCCATAATCAATTCCTTGAATAAATTGTTTTAATATGGAATTCTACAATTAAGTGAAGCTTTATTCGGCTTTTGAATCTCTATTTAGATATATACATACATATTAGAGTTTTATGGAAAAATATAATTTTGATTACGTTTTCCCAAAAAATTGTATAGTTAAATTACATTTTATTATAAATATATGTAATTGAAAATTTAAGTTTTTCATTTGTTTTTTATTAAAACTTTGGAATATATGGCGACCATACCCAGCCAGCAAAATCATCGTAAACGAGCTCGTAAACTGACGTTTTCTCGAAGAAAACTCTGATAAAATATCGTTTATGATATCCGTTTACGATTCGCCTACGAATCCGGTTTCGCTCTGAAATGTTTTTTGTTACGATTGTCGTAAAAGTATCGAAAAAGCACTCGTATATGAATCTTTTTACTTCCTTTTTTTATCGTAAATGTACTCGTAAACAATTAATTTTCGATAGAAAAACCGACTTTCTAGACTGCCTTACCGACTGATTTCAATGCGAAAAATAATGCAAATAAACAAACCTAAATTTTAGGTATAAAGTTTTTTTATTAAATAGTAAAATTGTGTACCTTTTTGCCAGCGTGTAAGTACATACTGATATTGGTTTACATGTTAGGCATCAAAACTTATAAATAGTGGGTCATAAAACCCAGAGGGCATCCCGAGATCCCAGAATAGCAGCTACTTTCTCTGTCCCTTTTTCTTTTTCCGCAAATCCACCTTCCAGCACGCTAGTAATAATTTAAAAGATATATTTTATGTTATTTGTGTTTTTAATTAAATATTTTACAAACATACTTACTTTTAAAATATCAGTTTGAAAATTTTCGTTCAAAATTTTTTGTTTGAAATTTTTAATTTTAATTTTTTTGTTTGACGTGACAGAAAAGGTTCTTTTGTTATTGTTTTTTTATTCGAGAATACCTCGTAAATCGCAATGTTCGTAAAATGTACGGTACCTTGCTGGCTGGGTAGTTATCTTATTTTTATTATAGAATTCTACGAAAAAGATGTTTGATTTTTATTTTTTTAAAAAAGCAAAATTTCATATTATATAAAATTGTCGGCAATGGGTGTATCTATTTCAATCAAAATTTTTTTTTTCTTGATGAATTTCAATACAGAAAGTTAAAACATTGGTTGCTTTTTTTCTAAAAATTTTATTTTTAAACTATTTTCGTTTATAATAAAGCGTGCGAGATACATATATGTAATACTTCTATATAGATAATACCGAACAGTGAAGCGTGTCAAACATTACAGTACAGATATACCATGAGAGAAGGAGACAAAATCTCAAGGATGTCGTTAAACTTTTGTAAACAAAGGGGCATAAATAAATGCATACTTTAACAAAACGTAAATAAATTCACTTCGTTTTTCTTATCACTCCTTTCACTAATTAACATTAAACCATGCCAAAAATACCCAAGGTAGCGGATATGACATTATTTTACCAAATGAAAAAATTCTCTGTAGCTTATTATTATTTTTTAAACAACAAATACGAACATTTTTATTTATTTATTTTGTGATTTACTTTTTATTTACTATGCAAATGAGCCCTAATTGTTTTTTAAAAATTAAAACCAAAAAGCAATAACGCGAAATGGCAACTACACATCTAATATGCACAAAATTTACAGTTCAAAAACATGAATTTTAATGCGTTTATTTTCGTTATTCAATATGTTTAAATAGTAAATACATCCACTTATGCATTATATTTTGGTATTTTCATTATTTAATCGACTAATCAAAGATTTTGCTTTTCATTGGAATAAAGTTTTTCCGTGGCGGGTCCCAAACCCAGCGCACAACCCGTCTCCGGGATTTTGATAAAAATATTCACACATTTATATAGCGAGCCGCTTGCTACAAGACAGACACCCGCTTGCAGCCGCACCATGTGGTGAACAGACGCTGCGAAAAAGACCTCGGTGAGCCCTCTCTTTCTGCCGCGAGCCTAGGTAGCTCACGTTGCCCAGAGTGCACGAACGAGGACGCAAGAGTCGGGATTGAGCAAGGTCACTCAGCAACCACACCCCATTACACTCCACTGAAACTGTGAGGGACTTCGTCTATTTGGGAACCAGCATTAACACCGAAAATAATATCAGTCTAGAAATCCAACGGAGAATCACTCTTGCGAACAAGTGCTACTTTGGACTGAGTAGGCAATTGAGAAGTAAAGTCCTCTCTCGAAGAACAAAGATCACGCTCTATAAGTCTCTCATCATACCTGTCCTGATGTATGGCTCAGATTCATGGACAATGTCAAGAGAAGATGAGATGGCCCTTGGAGTATTTGAGAGAAAAGTTCTCCGGAAGATTTATGGTCCTTCCCGTGATGCCGACGGCGAGTATCGAAGGAGATTTAACGATGAGCTGTACGAGCTTTACGCAGATCTGACCATAGTCCAGCGAATTAAAGCCCAAAGGCTCCGCTGGCTGGGTCACGTCATGCGAATGGACAAAGAAGCTCCAGCCCAGAAGGTTTTCCAATCGTCACCCGAATTCGGCAGCAGAGGAAGGGGGAGGCCTCGACTGAGATGGAAACAACAGGCGGAGGATGACTTGAACTCCCTTGGGGTTTCCAATTGGCGTCAGTTATCGCTAAAAAGGAATGACTGGCGTGCTTTGATAGGCGACGGCCAAAATCGCTTAGGCGGTTAAGCGCCAATAAATGATGATGATGAATCAAAGATTTTACCCTGCAAAAATCGAGAGTACTCTATTTCCTATCCAAAGAGTACTCCAAATTTAATCCTTTTTCATACAAAAATTGTGCTCCAATTAACATTGCGATGTCCTAGGACTGGACCACCTACTCCAACCTTCGCTTTGTTTCTGCTACTCCATGGAGTACCTACAGTCAGAGTACTTTGCAATGTACTCCAATGTTTTAACTCCTTGGAGTATATACTGCCAGAGCGATAGTGTCGTGATTTTCGTTGATAAGGCACGAGAAATGATCGGCTTTCAAAAAGCTGAAGGTGGTCCGATGATGTATACAAAGGATTACTATTGGAGTACTCCAATATCAAAAAATTGGAACACATAATCCAACGATTTTTGTAGGGTATAACTAAAACAATGCACAATTTGTGTAATGGGGATAGTGACCCTTTTTGAGCCGTTTGATATTTTTTTTTAAACGCGCTACTACAATTCACTAACACAAACAAAACTTGCGCATGCGCAGAACTCACATTTGCACTGATTCATATAATAATGTTTGACACGCTTCTTACACACGGCCAGTATACGAAAGGCACAGGCTGTGGCGAGATATGAGAAAAACAAATTGTCACTTTTTTTTAATCCTTTGGTACATAACAACACATATTGGGGCAACTCTCATGCGGAAACAAATTGGCTATTCGCGCCGACGCCATCTATTTGGAGTGTAACATTTCAATATACATATGAGTTCAACGCCGAATCTACTGTTTGAACTCAATGAGCGAGAGAATTGGAGTGTTTACGCATATATCTATGGACTTTTGGAAAACCCGCTTAAGTCGAGATAAGTAAATTTTCCAATTTCTTTATCATAAAAGCACATTTTCATAACGGTCATTTCTGTCTTATCGGCGTACTGATAGCGTGACTAGCTACGGAGATATGAATTTTGAAAAAGCATTTTAAGTCGATATTTTTTCCTAGTGCATTTGCGAAAACAACTTGTTTGAAAAAAATTCGCAAATTGCAGCTTACATCTTCAAAAATTAGAGCAGTCAGACTTATATTAATGGTAATTTTTTGAAAAATTTACAAAAAAAAAAAAAAAATTGTATAAGCGGTTATAGCATTTCTATAATGGGTGGTATGTATGTATATTTATGATCTAAAATTATTATTTCACATGGCTTTCCGTAAACTAAAAATATTCACACCAAATTTTTTTTTCTCGAAAATAGAGATCACAAACATAAAAATATTGTTTATAAAAATTTTAAAAACTCAAGATTAGAAATATAAAAATATATAAAAAAAAAAACCAATTTTCAATGACAAAAAAGAAAAAAATTTTGGCCAATTGCTGTGTAACTGTACTCGAACCATCAACCGCTCGACCACTACCCCCTGACGCTTCCCACTGGGCTATCACTTTATTTACAAATTGATTGTCAGATAACCAATTCAAGTGGCATGAGAAATTTTCATTCGCTTATTACAGATAAATGAAGCAGTATTGGTTATATATTAGATAATTGTGCACTGCCTCTGAGGTATGCCAACAAATCCATATGCATTTCATAAATATTTATGCATATTTAGTATGGGTTTAAGCTTGGCAATTATTTATATGTAAAATTTGTTAGCCTATTAATATAATAGATACTGCAACTTTTCCGAAGGTAATGAAAACATGCGCCAACTATAATTACTATGAAAATGTGTTTTTTGAGAAAAATTTACCTACGCGCTGCAGGAACCAGACAAGCCGACATATGTTTCGATGATACTGGAGTTACATCTCTTCAAGGACTTTTCTTCCCGGCATTGTGAGAGTCGAACTCACAACACTGTAGTGACTTGTATGCTAGAAGGTCTAGCACCTTAGGCCACTACCCAGCTTGAAGGTAAACCCTTCTCAGTGTCCATTTATGCATATATTTATACTTCCATATAGAACATTTCTTTAATTTCAATGCTAACTTATATGAAAGATTTGCGAATTTTTAGGACTTGGTGTGAAACCTATGAAAGAATTTTCATACTTAATTAAGCACGAATATTTTTCCATTTATAACATTAAACTCTTTGTTGCTTTTTTGACTTGTAGTCTATTGCTGTAAATACCGACGGTATTTACAAGCAATTTTCGGGATTGTATGAAAATGTGTTTTTTGAGAAAAATTTACCTACGCACTATGTTTCGGCTTGTAGTAATGCTACAGATTTTTTTAACAACATTTGAAAGCTAGTCTACATTGCTTTGCCTGGAATTGAATATTTTTGTTTTAATTTTTGTTTAATTCTATATAACTAACTTCACTTTTTTGTATGAAAAATACATATATATAATGGAATTTTTCCAAAGTTAATGAAAACATTTACTAACTCAAACCAATATAGGTATATCAGCTAAAAAAATCCCGCTTTACATTCCTTGAATGTTTCTCTTTTAAACTAATTTTTTTTTAAACGATATTTTTTGAAAAGTACTATTAGGGTGTTACCAACAAAATTTTTAATTCTAAATAAAAGCATCCGATTCTTCATTTACCTCTCTACAAACCAATAAATTTAGAAAATAAACTGGACTTATGGACATTTTTAAAAAACCAACTATACTTTTTTATATACAAAAATACATTTTCTGTTTAGAAATATACTTTTCCAATATTTTGATCCCCTTAAAATTGCATAAGTAAACTGAACAGAAAAAAAAAATCGAGAACATCAAATAATCAAAGTAAAAAACGTCTTTTTATAAAAAAGTAGAGTTAGTCATGTGAAATTGTCCTCAGTAAAAGTCTGTACGTCATTTAGCCTTAAAAATTGGGATTGTAAAATTGTGGATTTTTACTTATAAAATCATATCATTAAAAAAATAAGCTTTTCTTTCTTTTCCAAATTTTTTCATAAAAAACACAGGAAATTTACATACTATTTTAAAATTTGAAAATTTTCTTTCAAAATTTTTTTTCATAAAACATCAAAATACGTGTGTTTTTTGTTCTTAAATTTTGTAATTTTGAGATGGTGTGTTAATTTCTTGCGTTATTTATGGAAAAAATTTAGAGAGAATACTTCTTAAAAAAAAAAAAAAATATTTGTATCTTAAAATGACTTTTAATAATAAAAGGTATTATTTTGACGCAAACTTCAATACAAATATTTGTTTCTTAATTATTTATCAAGATTGATAGTTTATCAAGAAAACAGAATTGGGGTATTAAAATATGTATGTAGGTACAATTTTGTCTACACTGCGCTTTCCCTCATACAAAGACATTTGATGCAGTATTATATTATTTATTATAAGCACTCACCTGTAAAATTTAGTAATTTCGTTGCAGCTAATATTTAGTTTTTCAGTCTTAACGACAAATGTTGTGTAACGCACCAAGTAGATGAAACTAAATCATTAATAAAACATTAAATAAAATGATATAATAATAAAAAAGTTTTAGATATAAATTTATAAATGAAAAATTTTTTAGAATTGACCTGAATATTTTTGTCAATATATATTTAATATTGTATTTATTAATATTTTTTTATTTGTCATTTTATTTATTAATAAGAGGCCGGATTTTTTCATGTGCATATACGTTTGCGCTTAACTATTGTATGGAGAGATAATCGCACCACCCTTATTTAGCATACAAAATTTAAAGACATTGTATGGAGAGAGAAACGCACCACCCTTATTTTCCATACAAAATTTGAGCACAACCTCATATACGCATGAGAAAAGCAGGGCCAATATTCAATTTTACTAAACACATCATTTTGTGAACAAACGCATATGCGCTTAATATTTTCTTTCACTAAACAGTTAATTTATAAATAAAATATTGAATAAAAAAATATTAATAAATAAAATATTTTTTTCAATGTATATCTAATATTTTATTTATTTATATTTTTTATTTATTATTTTATTTATTAATAAGAGGCCGGATTAGTTCATGTGCATATAAGTTTGCGCGTAACTTTTGTCTTAGAACATCGCATTATCAAAGTATAACATGTGTGTTTTCACACAAAAAATTAAAGTTAGTCATTTGAAATTCTTCCTTAGTAAAAGTCGTTACGTTATTTAGCATGAAAAATTTTGATCTTATCTATAAAGGCAGAAGTTGAGCTGGATTTCTTATGATACATTTACACTGCACCAAATGCGTCATCTTTGGCCAAGTTTTTTCGAAAACGTTCATCCGCAGATTGAATTTAGTCACCAAATTAACTCAAATTAAATTAAATTCGTCTAATTTGGCAAACAAATTCATTCTGCGGACAAAAATTCTCGAAATAACTTCGCCAAATCCGACGCATTTGGTGCAGTGTAAATGTATCATTAGCCTTCAAATGGTGTTATAAATGATTTGGCACATTTTGTTATTTTTTTTTGGCACACAAATAAAAGCAAGTGGCAGCTACTGGTTTACTGCATATGAATGAGAGCAGAGAGGGGTGGGTGTGGTTTTCGTAGTTTTTAAAAAGTGCGAAATTTTGCGAGGTGGTGATGCCACTCAAAGTATCCACACATTAAGGTAGTGCAGTAAAGAAGTACAACAGAGTTAGGGTATTAATATATAATACTGCAATTTTTCCTAAGGTGATGAAAACATGCAACAACTGAAATTATTATGTTTCGGCTTGTAGTAATGCTACAGATTTTTTTTAACAACATTTGAAAGCTAATAACTCCTGCTTTACATTCCTGTGCATGAATTTTAATATTTTTCTTTTAAACAAATTTTTTGAAAATTACAATTCTGATGTTGGGATCAAAATTTTTAATTCTATATAACTAACTTCACTTTTTTGTATGAAAAATACATTTTCTGCTTATTTTATTTCTCTAAAAATTTGATAAGTAAAAAAACTATTTAAAAATCGAAAAAGCTTAGCACATTAAATTATCAAAGTAAAAAATGTGGTTTCATACAAAAAAGTGGAGTTACTTATGTAAAAAGGTGCATTAGTAAAAGTTCGTATGGTATTTCCCTGCAAAAAATACGATTAGTCCGGGATCAATCCAAAGGAAAAGTAGACTACTACTTCTTTAGTCACTTTTAGATGGAATAAATTGTCACATTTGTTCGAGCATGTCCTATAAAGAGACTAATTGTACCCCTTTTATTCCAGAATGGGTATAAATGTTTACTACTTGCAGGACACCTATATTCGATTCTCGGTGGAAGCAAAAATTTAAAACTGTTTCTTTTTTTTAATTTTTCGTTTTTATTTTATTTTTTAAGCAAGGAAAATTGAATTTGCTTTAAATGAGACGATTGGGGATATTTTTCTGGGCAATCTTCAACTGTATGAAAAATATATTTTCTGCTTAGAAAATATACTTTTCCAATATTTAACCCCCTAAAAATTTCATAAGTGAATTAAACTTTAAAAAAATCGAGAAAAGCTTAGAACATCAAATAATCAAAGTAAAAATCGGTATTTGTTTCCTTTAGGAGTCAACTGCTAATAAATTAGCTAAAATTATGGGAGATAGCTCAAAAGACGGGGTTTGGCCTCAGGATCACGAATCTGGAAGCGCTTTTTAATATTTTGCTTCTCTGAAGAGATATTTGCAATCAAAGTGGCAAGTTTTCATGTAGTTGTTGTAATTTTATTAGGCTGTACCTAAAAACGTGCGAAAAAATGCGTGCCGTGGGTCATTTTTCGATTTTTTGACCATAACTTTCCATAGAAACAAAAAATTAAAAAAGCGCTTCCGGACTCGTGATCCTGAGGCCAAAACCTATCTTTTGAGGTAAGACACCAGATTAGTCCATTCTAAGTTTCCAATATAAATTTTATAGAGATCTATCCATAAATACTATACGAAATTGGGTTGCGTATGTTTGTATGGGGAGAGTGTTAGCCTATTAATATATAGATAAGTCAGATTGGCAGTAGAAATTGTTTGGTAGCGGTAAGGCGTTTAGTGCTAAGCGTTAAGTCATTCCATCTATCAATTCATTGTTCCGTTTCCAAAAAGCCCTTGCGAGAGGCCATAGCAACGTCACTGGTACTCTGCAGAACTCAGATGGGAGCTACACGAAGCAGCCGGAAGACACATGCAAACTTTTGCTTGCTACTCACTTTCCGGACTGTATACCAGGCTATCAACACTCACATCCCGTAGTAGATAACTCTCCAACAATTAGTGGTAGAGAAAAGAGCCTGGCGACAAAGCTAACCAATGTTAACAAGGTCCAATGGGCTTTATCGACTTTCAGTCCTTTCAAATCTCCAGGACCGGATGGGGTCTATCCTTGTCTGTTGCAGCAAGGAATCAACTATACAGCTCCAGTCCTATCAAATTTATATAGATAGGATATATTCCCAACAGGTGGACAGAGGTTAAGGTTGTATTTATACCGAAAGCAGGGAAACCGGAAAATCTGCCATCGTCATATCGACCAATAAGTCTCAGTTCCTTTCTCCTAAAGGGAATGGAGAAAATTTTAGATCAGCACATTAGGGAAGTAAACTTAAAGAAACGCCATCTGTGTAAACAACAATTTGCCTACCAACCCGGAAAATCCATTTAGACTGCTATCCATTGCCTTACTGGAAAAATTGAAAAGGCCATAGAGTCTAAAAACACAGCCCTGTGTGCATTCATCGATGTATCAGGCGCTTTCGATAATACGACGTAGGTACCAGGCCATTGAGGAAGCCATGATTAGCAAGGACATAAGCCCAATGATCACTCGCTGGGTCCTGGCCATGTTAAAGCAAAGAAAAATCAGCTTTGAGCTAGGAGGGAGTGCTGGCTCAATCGTGGCCACAAGAGGATGCCCTCAGGGAGGTGTACTTTCTCCTCTACTGTGGACCCTAGTCATAGACGAACTTCTTCATCTTTTGAAGGGCGATGGCTTTGACGTACGGGGATATGCGGATGACTTAGTAGACTACGTAACAGGAATGCATGAAGAAACAATATCCGATCGCATGCAACAAGCCCTGCGCATCATTGAAAGATGGTGCACCAACAAAGGGTTATCTATCAACACAAATAAAACAGTCTTGGTGCCTTTCACGAGGCGAAGAAAGCTTTCTATGTTAGAGTCGTCCCTAGGAGGCAACCGCATAGGTTTTTCGACGGAAGCGAAATACCTAGGGGTAACATTGGACAAAACCCTCACATGGAATGCTCATTTGGAGGCCACCATAAATAAAGCAACGAGGGCCTTTTTCGCCAGCACTAGACTTTATGGTAAAACATGGGGGCTGTCTCCCAAAATGACGTACTGGTCATTTAATATAGTTGTGATGCCAATAGTCACATACGCTTCTCTAGTCTGGTGGCCTAAGACTGCTCAAAGAACAGCGGCAACTAAGTTAAGTAAGCTGCATCGGCTAGTCTGTGTCGGTATAACAGGTGCAATGAGAACGTGCTGATGATTTAAGTGCCCTTGTGGGAATACCTCCTTTCCCTATTCTGATAGAGAAGGAGGCCACACTTGCTGCATTAAGGCTTCAAAACATTTCCGATCTAAAAATCGGAAATATGACAGGACATATGAAGATAGTCAAGAATTTCATAAATAGTCTTATATTGCAAGTAAGTGATGCAATAACTCCTACGCTCAGGATCATGCGAAACTTTGAAGTTTCGATCGTAGATCGAGTGCTCTGGGACACAGGGAATCCTTATGCTGAATCCGATTCGGAGATTTGGTATACGGATGGATCGAAGCTAGAAGATGGTAAAACGGGAGCTGGTATCTATGGACCAAATTACAAAAAATCGGTACCGATGGGTAACTACCCCACTATCTTTCAAGCGGAGCTGGTATCTATGGACCAAATTACAAAAAATCGGTACCGATGGGTAACTACCCCACTATCTTTCAAGCGGAAATCCACGCAATTGAATTATGTGGCAGAGAATGCCTCCGAGGAAGACTATCCTCTAGGCGAATCTACAATATGTCGGACAGTCAGGCCGCCCTACGTGCCTTGCAGTCTTATACTATAACCTCGAAGCTTGTCGATGAGTGCGTCGCAGTCCTTAATGATCTGGGAGCCAAAAACAAAGTTTTGTTAGGTTGGGTCCCAGGGCATGAAGGGCATTGCGGCAACGAAAAAGCAGATCACCTGGCAAAACATGGTGCTCTAACAGCATTTTATGGTCCGGAACGCTTTTGTGGACTCACGAAGGCCCACGTAGAGGAGACCATAAGCAACTGGGAAAATAAACAATTTAGGCAGCATTGGCTTAGCAGGCTAGGGCAGAGGCAGGCCAAACTCTTTATAGTACCCTCACAAAGAGTATCAGCCAAGCTCATTAATTTAAGGAGGGTGGATCTAAGAACCCTCACTGGGTAATTTACGGGACATTGTGGTCTGCGTTATCACCTGAGTAAGCTGAATCTGTCAGATAAAACAATTTGTCGGTTTTGCGAACTGTACGATGAAACGCCGGCTCACATACTCTGCGAATGCATTGCTTTAGCAAGAAAGAGAGTCTGCTACCTAGGTGGGGTCACTCTCAATCCGTTCGTAATATGGAATAAAAAACCTGAGAAGGTGCTCAAATTTATAAAGAGCTTCCGCATACAGCAATAAGCTGATAGGTCACATAATAGATCGTACTAATGGTCGCGGTGTCATAAGGCCTTATAATAATAACTAGTATATCCCGTGGTCGAGATATTTCGAAAACTAATTTGAAGTTGAGAATTTTTTGATCGACTTTTGACCAACTTCCAGGTAACCTAGGAAATTGAAACTTGGCATTAAATTGAGAGAACAGTGACACTACAAATAGTAAAAATCAAAGTTCCGATAGATGGCACGCTGGTCTATATAATTGCAAGTCTTAAAAAAAAAATTAGAAGACTCCTGGACTTTTGCAATCGATTTTTAGTAACTTCCAGATTAGTTAGAGACTTGAAACTTTACACATTTGTCACAACCCAATGACAATGCAATCCCTCATCAAAACAATTCCGGTAGGTGGCGCACGGATCGAGATATTTCGAAAACTAATTTGAAGTTGAGAATTTTGTGATCGACTTTTGACCAACTTCCAGGTAACCTAGGAACTTGAAACTTGGCATTAAATTGAGGGAACAGTGACACTACAAATAGTAAAAATCAAAATTCCGATAGATGGCACGCTGGTCTATATAATTGCAAATTTAAACAAAAAATTAGAAGACTCCTGGACTTTTGCGATCGATTTTTAGTAACTTCCAGATTAGTTAGAGACTTGAAACTTTACACATTTGTCACAACCCGATGACAATGCAATCCCTCATCAATACAACTCCGGTAGATGGCGCACGGATCGAGATATTTCGAAAACTAATTTGAAGTTGAGAATTTTGTGATCGACTGTTGACCAACTTCCAGGTAACCTAGGAACTTGAAACTTGGCATTAAATTGAGGGAACAGTGACACTACCAATAGTAAAAATCGAAATTCCGATAGATGGCACGCTGGTCTATATAATTGCAAATATTTAAAAATTAAGAGACTCCTGGACTTTTGCGTTCGATTTTTAGTAACTTCCAGGTGAGTTAGAGACTTGAAACTTTACACATTTGTCACAACCCGATGACAATGCAAACCCTCATTAAAACAATTCCGGTAGATGGCGCACGGATCGAGATATTTCGGAAACTATTTTGAAGTTGGGAATTTTGCGATCGACTTTTGACCAACTTCCAGGTAACCTAGGAACTTGAAACTTGGCATCAAAATTGAGGGAACGGGACACTACAAATAGTAAAAATCAAAATTCCGATAGATGGCATGCTGGTCCATATAATTGCATATCTTTAAAACAAAGGGGGAATCTTGCGATCGATTTTTGAGTAACTTCCCCGTAAGCTAGAGACTTGAAACTTGACACATTTGTCAGAACCCGATGACACATTTGTCACAACCCGATGACAAAGCAATCCCTCATCAAAACAATTCCGGTAGATGACGCACGGATCGAGATATTTCGAAAACTAATTTGAAGTTGCCAATATTGCGATCGACTTTTGACCAACTTCCAGGTAACCTAGTAACTTGAAACTTAGCATTTAGTTGTGGAAACGGTGACAATACAATTTGTTGAAATCAGAATTCCAAAAGGTGGCGTGCTTTTCAATATAATTTTCGATATAATTAAAAATCTCTGAAACATAGGGGGAATCTTGCGATATAACTTCCCGCTAAGCTAGAGACTTGAAACTTGTCACATTTGGCAGAACCCGATGACAATGCAAAAAATTCCAGTTGCAATCAAAAAAATTCCGGTAGTTAGCGCACATATCAAGATATTTCCAAAACTATTTTGAACTTGAAACTTAGCATTAAGTTAAAGGAACCGTGACAGTACCATATTTAAAAATCAAATTTCCGATAGGAATCTAAAAATTAAAAATAAATAAAAAGATAGGTTTGTTTATTGGGCTGCTCTAGCTTACGCCAGATTGAGATATTTCACAAAATTGTGTTTAACGAACACTTTTCTTGCTCTAGGTTGCTCTAACTTTTGTTTCATGAGTACGCTCAAAACAAAACTAGAGTAATCCAGATCACAAATTTCTGCTCTAACTTTTTTTATGGAGTAAGTTAGAGCAGAGAAGCAATTGTCAGTCACGAAAAAATAAATTTTTGAAAACTTCAAAAAAAGTAGCTTGCAAGAAAATCAATATTTTTGTATTCGTGAATTTGCATTAATTTTGAAGATTTTTAAACAAAAAAACCAAATAAAAAGAAACTATCGAGATTCAAGTGTTTCATGGCATTTCTGCTCTGAGTTGCTCTAAGTTTCTCTATTTCTATTTTGACAGCTGCCCTGCCCTGCTCTGCTCTAACCTGCTCTGAACTTTTTTTTGGTCAGTAAACAAACCTGATGATAAAAAAATTTTAAAGACAACCTTTATATGAATGCTGTCAAAAAGCCTCAGCAAATTTGTTGTTAAACAAAGACATGATTTCGGTGTTTTTGGTTTTGAAATTCTACACATAGCAATTGTAATCAATTTTGAGATTTGAAAATATAAAGGTTGCGTTTCCAAAGTAAGGCAAACAATTTCTGTGAGGCTAAATAGAAGTTCGGTTATCGACAAAACATTTAAAGTCTAAAATAAACAAAGAGATAGTGTGTGTATGGTAGATTTACCAATCAGTCGGTTTACGCCAGGCTTCAGGCTTTCGCACAATACACTTGATAGGACCTTATATGCGATACTCAAAAGGCTGATTCCACGATAGTTGGCGCAGTTTGTAGGATAACCCCTCTTATGGATTGGGCAGAGAAGACCTAGATTCCAATCTTCAGGCTTGCGTTCATCCGACCATAGTCTGCCGCATTTAAATAGCTCAGCGGGCACACCATCAGCACCCGCCGCTTTATTGTTTTTTACCCGTGATATAGCTATTCGTACCTCGTTATAGTCGGGTTTTGGAACTTCGATTCCATCGTCTTCAATTGTGGGGTCGGGTTCGTCCACTTCTCTGGATTATTGCTCTGTTCCTCCGTTTAGAAGGGCAGAGAAGTGATCCCTCCATAACCTTAGTACTCTCTGAATATCTGCCACCAGGTCACACGGAGAAGAATACTTTTCTTAAATCTAGAAAAATATGTTCTCAATCTCAAAATAGTAAATAAATTCAGAAATTTTAAAAATTTACTTGATTTTCACTGAAATTAGTCAAAAAAGTTTACTTCAAACAAGCAAGTTATTTTCCTAACAAAAACAAAAACAAAAACTATAAGGAAAAAATGTTAAAAAAATTTAAATAAATAAGAAAATGTTTCACTTTATTGAAGAAATATTTTGTTATTTATTTAAATTTTTTTTATTTCAGCCCATATTGAAATTTCGTTTATTTTATTTGCCATACAAACACCTGTAATTTGAATATGCTTTTTATGAAAATACATAGTTTATGCCTGCAATAACAAGCAGAATGACGCTCTAAATCCTCAGAACCCAAGGGCTCGCCCCAAATGAACACATAGAAGGTAAAGGTAAGGTCCATTAGATTTCATAAATATAAAAATAAGAATTTAACTAAAATAAAAAATCTTTGGTTGAGGTAGAATTCGGGCGGGACTCCCAGGCCAACTTCCTCAACCATAATAATTGTGCGTCCATGAAGCTGCAAGAAAAAAATTGTTTATTTCAAGTAAACATTTCTTATTTATTTTAGTGTTTATCAAGACATAATTAAGAAAACATTTTCCAAGTTCAAAATTATTCCTCGGTTTTCTTGTTTGTGCCTTGCTTATAGTAAAAAATTCTCTCCGTGCGCCGTTGTCATTTTTACATGAGTTTGCCCCGGATTTAAAACCTTCCGTCATTCGTTGAATTTTTTGATAAAATTTTCGGGCGTTGCTTCCGCTGTCTAGCATTTCAAGCTCTTCGATTTCACGCTTTTCCGCTTCCCTTTCCTTCGCCCGGAAAAGCCGTCTCGCTTCCCTCTTCATCCCACGGTAGTGTTTACACACGCTCCTCGTTGCATTCGCTTTTAACGTTGCCTTATAGGCGTCGTCCTTTCTTTTCACTGCGTCTTTTCACTCCTATCATCGTACCAGTTGTTTTTTTGCACTTGCCGGAATCCAATTAGTTCTTCGGCTGCGGTACGAAGTGCTCCCACTGCTCATGCACTCCGCTGGGTTGAATTGTGCTCTCAGAGAGAAGGTGTGCGAGTCGTTCGTTGGCTGCCTGCTGTGACTGAAGTTTTTCGACGTCCAGATTTCCTTGCGTTTTTTGTGGAGCCTCTTTTGTTGTACTTAGGCGGGTAAGAATCTTGGTTGCTAAAAAGTAGTGATCGTAGTAAATGTTCGGGCCCCTCATCGTGCTTACGTCCATAACGCTGGAAGCGCGCCGTCCGTCTATCACAAACTGATGGATCTGGTTGCGTGTTTTCCGATCTGGCGATAGCTTGATGGGTCTTTTTATGCTTGAACCTGGTGCTGGATACGACCATGTTTCGTGCACCGGCGAAGTCAATCAGTCTGAATCCATTTGCCGAAGTCTCATCATGGAGGCTGAACTTTCCGACAGTGGGGTCAAATACACCCTCTTTGCCCACCCTGGCGTTAAAGTCGCCAAACATGACTTTGATATCATGACGGGGGCAGCGCTCATAAGTTTCTTCTAATTTTGCGTAGAATTTATCTTTTTCCACGTTGTTCTTTTCCTCGGTCGGTGCGTGCACGCAGATAAACAATATGGTGAAAAATCGTAGTTTTATTCGGATTGTGGCGAGACGCTCATTCACGGCTGTGAAGGACACTGCATGTTTCACAAGACTCTTTCCTGCCACAAAACCGACGCCGAATCTGCGCTCATTAGTATGGCCGCTCCAGTAGACATTGCAGGTTCGGATGGTCTTATAACCTCGCCCCCTCCATCGCATTTCTTGTATTGCACTGATATCAGCTTTTGCCTTATTGAGGACCTCAACTAGCGGGCATCGTAACTTTCCCTAGTAAGGGTTCGGACATTCCACGTACATGCCCTGATATCATTAATCGTAATCCTAGTTCGTTTACTGTGATCGTTATCTGAAAAGTGAGTTATCATATCCGAGGCCTGTCTGTTAGATCTCATTGGAATTTTGTTTTATGTGGTGGGTCCCAAACCCTACGCACAACCCGTTTCTAGGGGAGTTGGATTTAAGTTACACATTTATATAGCGAGCCGCTTGATCCTAGACTGACGCCCGCTTGCAGCCGCACCTCATGATGATAGACGCTTCTGTTGGAGTCCCCTGGCAAGCCCTTAAACCAATTATGTCGGGGTGGCCTTGTTAGGTTGTCGTTTTTTCGCATCAGTTCAGTACCGAACGGATGTTCAGTGGCTATCCAGAGGATACGACTCGGACGTAGTGAGCCGCTTGGACCGCACATAGAAGAATCGCTCCGGCCATTCCCAGTTGAATGGCGGTCAGAAACTATCCCCACTTGCGTGGACTTCTACACACAAACCCATCCTCCCATATATAAAAAGGGATATAAATTTTGAGTTAATTTAATCTTGGCTAGCGTCATAATGACGCTTAACCGCCTAGGCGATTTTGGCCGTTTCGTATCAAAGCACGCCAGTCATTCCTTTTTAGCGATAACTGACGCCAATTGGAAACCACAAGGGAGTTCAAGTCATCCTCCACCTGTTGTTTACATCTCAGTCGAGGTCTCCCCCTTCTTCTGCTGCCGAATTCGGGTGTCGATAGGAAAACTTTCTGTGCTGGTGCTTCTTTGTCCATTCGCATAACATGACCCAGCCAGCGGAGCCTTTGGGCTTTAATCCGCAGGTCTGCGTAAAGCTCGTACAGCTCATCGTTAAATTTCCTTCGATACTCGCCGTTGGCATCACGGGAAGGACCATAAATCTTCCGGAGAACTGTTCTCTCAAATACTCCAAGGGCCATCTCATCTTCTCTTGAGACTGTCCATGATTCCGAGCCGTACATCAGGACTGGTATGATGAGAGACTGATCTTTGTTTGTCGAGAGAGGACTTTACTTCTCAATTGCCTACTTAGTCCAATGTAACACTTGTTGGCAAGGGTGATTTTCCGTTGGATTTCTAGACTGATATTATTTTCAGTGTTAAGGCTGGTTCCCAAATAGACGAAGTCTCTCACCGTTTCAAACTTGTAGCTATCAACGGTGACTTGGCTGCCAAGGCGCAGGTGCGCCGATTCTTTCTTTGATGACAGCAGATACTTCGTCTTGTCCTCGTTCACCGCAAGACCCACTTTGGCTCAGAGAGGTCATTCCCGATTCTGACGGAGCTGTTGGTTTTGCTCAACGTCATTTGGCAAAGCCGTATAAGCTTTGCAGGGAAGTTAAATTCAGACATGGCGGCATACAGGCAACTCCTTTTTGCGCTGTCAAAAACGGCTTTAAAATCGACAAAAAAAATGGTGAGTGTCGATTCTTTTATCATGGGTCTTCTCCAGGATTTGGCGTATCGTGAAAATCTGGTCGATGGTAGACTTACCAGGTCTAAAGCCACACTGATAAGGTCCAATCAGTTTGTCTACGATGGGCTTCAGCCGTTCACACAACACGCTAGAAAGAACCTTATATGCGATATTAAGAAGACTGATTCCGCGGTAGTTGGTGCGGTTAGCGGGATCGCCTTTCTTGTGGATTGGGCAGAGCATACTTAAATTCCAATCTGGAGGCATGCACTCATCTGACCATATTCTGCATAAGAGCTGATGCATGCTTTTTACCAGCTCTTCGCATCCGTGTTTGAACAGCTGGGCGGGTAGTCCGTCTTTCCAAGGCGATTTCTTGTTTTTGAGCCGGGATATAGCTATCCTCACTTCATCATAGGTGGTGGGACGACTTTTCCATCGTCAGGGATTGGGGTATCGGGCTCGACGTCTCCCTCGCAATTTAGCAGTGAGGAGAAGTGCTCCCTCCATAATTTAAGTACATTCTGTACGTCGGTTACCAGGTCGCCGTTATTGTCCCTACAGGAACTTGCCCCGGTCTTTAAACCTTCCGAATTTTCGGGCATCATTCCTGTCAGCCAGCATCTCAAGCTCCTCACACTCCCGCCTTTCGGCTTCACGTTTTTCTGAAAAGACGTCTCTCTTCCTTCCTCCCTCACTATAGCGTTGCCATACACTGCGGGTTGCGCCCGTTCGCAACGTCTCCCTGTATGCAGCGTCCTTTTTGTCCGAGGCAGTGCTACATTCCTCATCGTACCAGTTGTTCTTGCGGGCTCGCTGAAACCCTATAGTGGACTCAGCGGCAGTACGCAATGAGTGAGAGATATGCTTCCATTGCTCGGTTACATCGTTAGGTCGAGGATTGCCCTCTGATAGCAGGTGTGAGAGTCGAGTGGAGAAATTATCAGCTGTCTGTGTCATGCGCAGCTTCTCGACGTCAAACTTTCCTTCCGTTACTGTGCGCACTTTCTTCGCAGCACAGAGGCGTGTGCGTATCTTGGCTGCAACAAGATAATGGTCCGAGTCGATATTGGGACCACGTAGGGTACGCACGTCCAGAACGGTGGAGCTGTGTCTGCCGTCGATCATGACATGATCAATCTGGTTTCTAGTTCTTTGATCAGGGGACAGCCATGTGGCTTGGTGCATTCGCTTATGCTGGAAGCTAGTACTACTGATGACCATATTGCGAGCAGCGGCGAAGTCAATCAGCCTAGTGCCGTTGGGGGATGTTATATCGTGGAGACTGAATTTTCCAACTGTAGGACCAAAGACTCCTTCCTTGCCCACCGTGGCATTCCGGCATCCGTCTCCTCAGTCGGCGCATAGGCGCAGATAAATGTTATGTTGAAAAACCTCGCCTTGATGCGGATCGCATCGAGACGCTCGTCCACAGGAGTGAACGCTAATACTTGGCAGCGAAGTCTCTTTCCCACCACGAATCCTACACCTCGCGCTTTGCCGCGTGCCTGGCCACTATAGTATACGTCACAAGGACCGTCCTTGCCCCTTCCATCGCATTTCCTGCAGGGCGGTGATGTCGGCCTTTGCGCCTACGAGGACATCAACCAGTCGGGCAGCGGTACCGTCCCTTGAAAGGGTCCGAACATTCCCGGTACATGCCCTAATATCCAAATCATTATGCCTCATTCCTTTTGCCGGGTCGTCAACATTAAAGGGGGTTCTCATCCGAGGCTTTGGTATAATAGTTTTCATTGGAATTAAGTTTTTTACGTGGCGGGTCCCAAACCCAGCGCACAACCCGTTTTGGGGTTTTTGGAAAATATTTACACATTTATATAGCGAGCCGCTTAAACCAAGTATGTCAGAGTGGCCCCACCGGGGCTCCCTGTCTTTCTGCCGCGAGCCTAGATAGCTCACGTTGCCCAGAGTGTACGAACGTGGACGCAAGAGTCGGGATTTGAGTTAATTTGGTTTTGTGTTTTTTTCCGTCAGGGTGGATACTAGATGTATATTGGAACGATTTTTCGTCATCCCTTGTCAATTTTTGTTTTGTCACAAACCGGTTTCGGCGATCCGCCATCTTCACTGTTTGATTTTGTTCTCGTTTTCGAAATCAAACACTGAAGATGGCGGATCGCCGAAACCGGTTTTTCGCAAAACCAAAATTGACAAGGGAAGACGAAAAATCGTTACAATATACATCTAGTTATAAATTTTCACTTATATACACCTTATAAAGCGTGTAAACGTATAAATTTATCAAGTGAGTAAATGAACTTTCAAAATTTGTATGGAACAAAGTTTACACAAATTTGGTAAACTTCAGCGACGATTTCGGTGTGTAAAAAAGTGCGTAAATTTATACAGTTCAATGACGCTGTTCGACATGTAATTTCTTTAATGCATTTAGTGCACACAAGACAAAATAGAAGAACATACTGGAAAATAGGCCAAAAATTACTTTTTTAATAGAAATTTCGAAATACAAAGTTTTTTTTTGACATCAGTTTGATGAATCCCCCTATTATCTATTATATTATATCAAATTTCTTTGGAACTTTCGCATTAACTAGCTGATTACATCAAGTTCGAATACTTTTGTGCTTATAGCCATGTAGGTATATACATACAAGGAAAAACCGAACTGGCATTACCTAATGGTTAAAATTATGTATAAGGTTTTTCCTCTTCCGATACATCAGTTGAAATCCTATATAGGTTGTATGACTGTTTCAGTTTGTAAATAATTAAAACAAAAACTTCATCAACAATTTTTTAATGATTTTTTTGTGAATTTGTGACGTAGAACTTTGAATGTACACTTGAAAAAAAAACATACATTTTTGTCACGAAAGTACTGTAATATCGAATTTTCTTATATAGGAGTACAAAATTCTTATATCAGGAATTTTTTATTAGATCGAAAACTCTTATTTAAGAAACAATTTTGTCCGAACTTAAGAGACTGCATTCTTGTTTTATAATTTTTTTTTAACTACATAATTGAGATGCAAAAAGTTTCAAATATAAAGAAAAAATGTACTTAAAACAAAATTATTATTTATTCAAATCAAGAAAATCTCTACATATTGGCATTATTAATATAATCCAATTCTACCGTTTTTGTTTGTCTCTCTGTATGTTTGTGGTCGTATCACTCGAAAACTGCTGAATGGAATCAAATGACTGTATCTTATTGGAGCTTAGCTCGAAAATTGTTTCTACCTGCTGTTCTTTTTTACTAGTACTAGGGTATTCTAATTTTTGATGTTACGAAATTTTATGAATTTTGATACTTATTTTGATACTTAGAGAAAATTGACAAAGATTTACACAGTGATGGATACCATGACGCGTTTCGGAGTTTCCAGGCTCCACATCAGATGGTTTTTCGGACACAAAACTACTGTGCCTGTACCGAAGCGGCCAAAGCAATTGCTTTTAACAAATCAGCTACGATGCCCTGTAGTATTTCTAAGTCAACTTTCTTATAAGCGTGCCAATTTCATACCTTTAGACATAAGTCCGCGACATATTTTTCATACGATACACGGAATATGAGTATATTATTAGGCGTGCAATCAAATGACATTCAACTAAAATTTTAAGATATCCCTTATTATTTCTGTAAGGTCTTTTTGTGTTTGATCCTAATTTTCTGCTCTCATTTGAAACCAATATTAATAAATAAGGTATCGTTTTAAAGGTGGGGGTTAGCTCTACATGCGAAACCAAATATTAATTAGCGGATTGCTTTTGTTTAAGCGTATTTTATAAAAATTAATTTGTTTAAATAAACCATTGGGAATTCACAAAAAAATCAATTTGTACTGCAACGCTATTGTGACTGACATTCATCAGACTTCAGAGCGGTGTTGCCAGAATCGGGGATATCGCCCTTTTTCGGGGATTTTCCGTCTGCCAATGTAATTTCGAAATGGTTTGGTATTTGTTTCCTTTGGGGGTTATTTGCAATCAAAGTTGCAAGTTTTCATGTGGTTGTTGTAATCACATTAGGCCGTCCCTAAAAATGTTCAAAAAAGTGTTATGCGCAGAAATGCTGATACCATGGATCCCGATCCGAATTGGGATCGGACCTGGGTCCTTTTTCGGGATTTTGATCATAATTTTTCACTGAAACAAAAAATTAAAAAAGCGCTCCGGGATTCGTGATCCTGCGGCCAATACACGTTTTTGAGCTTTCTCCCATAATTTTTGAAAATTTTTTTGCAGTTGACCCCTAAAGGAAACCAATACCAATGCTTTTTGGCTATAAAATCCCCAATTCATGATTTAAGAAACATCGTTTGTTTTTCCCCGCCGAGGAACAAACTCAGAGCAGCACTACAAAAATTTGAAGAGAAATGTTTTTGAAGGTTCTAATGATAACCTGTACATTTATCGCGCCATAGTTCTTTTTAGGTGTGTTTTTCCATGTTAGAAAAAAAATTTGAACCAGCAATACAAATATTTATAACTAGCAGACCCTCCTCCCACTCTTCTGTGGTTCCGTCTCACATTTTAGAAAATATTTTCGAAACCAGCTGAGATATCTAAATGAATCACCTTGCTTATGACCGCACTCGTTGGCACCTTTCCTTTGATACTCATATTGTACTAACACTTTATTATTTACCCCTGGTCCACATATTTGTAGATATATCTAAACCGGTCGAGTTATCGAAATAAGGGATACTAGGTGGACCCGTGCGCTCCTTGCGCAAAAAAAAACAAATTGTTTGAAATCGTTTACTTTACGTCATACAATCTTATGTAATATTTTCGGAAATTTGATAAACATGACATGTATTTTTTTACAAAGTTTCCTTAAATACAATATTTGACGTAAAAATAAAGTCATTTGTAATTTTTTGTTTGAATGTCGGTTGGGCTGAAAAGTTATATCTTGGAATCGCCTGACTCTAGAAAATGCCACATACAACTGATTTAAGGTGACCCTAGGCATTATAATTTAACAATATAAACAGAATGTGAACACATGTAACTCATGTAAAAATACACATTTTAGAACTTACGAGTTATATATTTTATCACGGTGTATAATAAAAGATCCAATAAGAAACATGCATAAAAGATTTTCAATGCACTTGTTGTGAGAAAGAATAAGAAAAATATTCGCAACAGGTGTTTAGCAAAGACTTTCACCACTGGCAATTACCCGCCCGCTCGCCATCTACATTTGAACATTTGAAAAGAATATCCATTCACCATTGTCCTTTTTTAATCAAAATCAAAGACTTGCACCACTACCAGTCCAGCGCAGTATTGCCACTCATATTTATTTTTTGTACCAAAACAGTTTCAAGAGTGCCAAATTTTTTTTCTAGCATGGAAAAACCTAAAAAGAACTATGGCGCGATAAATGTACAGGTTATCATTAGAACCTTCAAAAACATTTCTCTTCAAATTTTTGTAGTGCTGCTCTGAGTTTGTTCCTCGGCGGGGAAAAACAAACGATGTTGCTTAAATCATGAATTGGAGATTTTATAGCCAAAAAGCATTGATATTGGTTTCCTTTAGGGGTCAACTGCAATAAAATTTTCCAAAATTATGGGAGAGGGATCAAAAAACGAGTATTGGCCGCAGGATCACGAATCCCGGAGCGCTTTTTTAATTTTTTGTTTCAGTCAAAAATTATGATCAAAATCCCGAAAAAGGACCCAGATCCGATCCCAATTCGGATCGGGATCCATGGCATCAGCATTTCTGCGCAGAACACTTTTTTGGACATTTTTAGGGACGGCCTAATGTGATTACAACAACCACATGCAAACTTTCAACTTTGATTGCAAATAACCCCCAAAGGAAACAAATACCAAACCATTTCGAAATTACATTGGCAGACGGAAAATCCCCGAAAAAGGGCGATATCCCGGATTCTGGCAACACCGCTCTGAAGTCTGATGAATGTCAGTTACAATAGCGTTGCAGTACAAATTGATTTTTTTTGAATTCACAATGGTTTATTTAAACAAATTAATTTTTATAAAATACTCTTAAACAAAAGCAATCCGCTAATTAATATTTGGTTTCGCATGTAACCCCCACCTTTAAAACGATAAATTATTTATTAATATTGGTTTTAAATGAGAGCAGAAAATTAGGATCAAACACAAAAAGACCTTACAGAAATAATATATATGATGATGATAGGTAAAAGTGTATCAAATATGACTCCGTAGTACTTAAGTACTTTGTTTAGTCATATTGTATCCAAAAAGTCTATTTGGATAGAAAAACCCAACCATGCGCTACATATAGGTTTTTTTATATTGCATTCTCATAGCGACGTGAACCATGGTGAAAATACAGGAAGTTGGTTTATAATCGAATGCGAAAATCCGCGCACATATACATACATATGTAACACCACAGCGACCTGATAAAACAATTCAATAAAAGATAATCAATAATTTTAATGAGCTTTTTTAATAATGGTTTCTACTCGTAATTGCAGTTAAGGCAACGAAGAAATGACTTTGTTGGGCGGTCAAAATTGCCTGTTGGATGAACATTTTAAGTAAGTAAATTAAAACAGCAAATAAATTTCAAGCCAGTACCTTTCTTAAAGAATTTCTTAATACATGAGGACTGAACAAACAAAACGCCTTATTTCCACTTTCAAAAATTTTTCAGAAACCGAAAAAAACTCTGACAGATTCAAATAACCAAAATTTTTTTTTTGTGTAGTTGTAGTTTTTTAACTTTATAATTTGGAAATATGCCCTTTTGTTTGAAACAGGCAATTTTATACGGGATCCCATGGGGTTTTTAGAGTTAAAATAACTGGGCGAGGCTTATATCGAGCCGTAGATGTTTATAGACCGAAAAAACCAACAAAAAAAATTAACAAAATAAACTTTTGTTTTTTTGAGAAAAATTTACCCACGCGCTGCAGGAACCAGACAAGCCGACATATGTTTCGATGATACTGGAATTACATCTCTTCATGGACTTTTCTTCCCGGCATTGTGAGAGTCGAACTCACAACACTGTAGTGAGTTCGACTCTCACAATGCCGGGAAGAAAAGTCCATGAAGAGATGTAATTCCAGTATCATCGAAACATATGTCGGCTTGTCTGGTTCCTGCAGCGCGTGGGTAAATTTTTCTCAAAAAAACAGATTTTCATACAATCCCGAAAATTGCTTCACAATACCGTCGGTATTTACAGCAATAGACTACAAGTCAAAAGCAACAAAGAGTTAAAATAAACTTTTGTTGGAAAATAAAATATTGTCCTTTCAATTTTTTTCAGCCTATCAACATCTACGGCCCGATATAAGCCTTGCCCAATTGTTTTGGTGCAAAAACTTCCACGCACAAACAAATGAGAAGGAAATATTTCCGATTTGTAAAAAATTTTGATTTTGACGGATCTTTTTTATAGGAAATATGACGTTTTAGTAGTTTTTATTGAGTACATCATATGTAATGTTGTCTGAACCACCAGATTACATCAAAACACTAAAAAAGTGAAAAATGGAAATAAGGCGTTTTGTTTGTTCAGTCCTCACATGTAATGCATGATCTGAAACAAATTTAAGTTTTAACAAGTAAGGAAGTCTAAGTTCGGGTAAGCCGAACATTAAATACCCAGTGTATGGAAACAATAGTAGTACCTATAAGGTATATATTTTCTATATATATTATAATTTGGGAAAAATGAACTCAATAAATTTATTAGTTAGTTAATAAAATTAATATTCATTCATGCTACGGTATAACATATATGTACATTGTTCGTGTGCCCTCAAAATCTTACTTATAGTTGAATACATTTGAGGAGCTTCAAACCAAAACGCAATAAGTATACACTGAATCAGTATACATTTATGGCGTTTTGGTTTGAACCTCCTCATTTATTACTTCTAATATACTTACGCCCAATTTATGACAAAGTTTTAAATTGAAAAAAATACGTTTGGGCCAGTTTTTCGAAATTCGAATCATTTTCAAAGTTATAGCTATCACCACTCTTCGAAATTCCTTACTTTTTGATGATTTTCTCACGATTGGTGAAACCGATGGTATCTTCTACCAAACGACGATTCTAACTCTAACGCAATTTTTAAATTCTCCATCGTCAGATGGCGCTTTTGTATGATGTTGTTGGGCATTCCCTTAGTAACTATTGGCAAAAAAAATTTTTTGGCACTTTAAGGGGGCGGGAGTTAATTACATTTTTTTACAGACTAGTAAATTTTTTATGAAATTTTGTTTTTTCTCTACGTACTGTGGACTATGAAGACAAAAAATGTAAATAACTTCCGCTCCCTTAAAGTGCCAAAAAAAATTTTTTTTTTGCTAACAGTTACTATTGCAATGCCCAACAACATCATACAAAAGCGCCATCTCGCCACGATGGAGAAGTTAAAAATTGCGAATAATGTTTGCAAAAAAAAATACTAGTATGATTTGTGCCAAATGTCATCGTTCTACCATAATTTGTTTAAAAGTTACGACCAGTCGAATTTTCAAAAATGCCTCCATTGAAAGTGGGCGGTACCACGCTCACTTTTTAAAATTTAACAGAAAATCATAATAGAATGATAAGGGAGATTCACCTATGAAATTATATCATTTTATCAATTTCAGCTACCGATATATGTCAGTTTATGTGATTTTCGAAATTTTCGATATCGAAAAAGGGGGCGTGGTTATCATCCGATTTCGCCCATTTTTAATAGCAACCTATCTTGGCCAGAAAGTAAGGTTTAAACCAAAATTAATGCAAATATCTAAATTTTTAGTCAAATTATGTCAGTTTATGTGATTTTCGAAATTTTCGATACCGACAAAAGGAACGTGGTTATAATCCGAGTAATCTGTATACCAAATTTCATGCAAATTCCTCAATTTTTACTCAAGTTGTGTTAATTTGTATGATTTTCGAAATTTTCGATATCGAAAAACGGGGCGTGGTTATCATCCTATTTCGCTCATTTTCAATAGCAACCTACCTTGGCCAAAAAGTAACCTGTATATAAAATTTCATGCAAATATCTTAATTTTTACTCAAGTTATCGTGTACAAAGACGGACGGACGGACGGGCGGACATGCCTGAATAGACTCCTCTTTTCAACCTAAGAAATTTCATACATGGATCTTGATTATTATGGGCCGGTACGTAGTACCGTTATGTGGACAAAATTATAATACGCCTGTACAGTACGCTGGGTATAAAAATGCCTCCCTTAAAAGTGGGCGGGGCCACGACCACTTTAGAAAATTTATCAAAAAATCATTATATAATGACCATGGGGATTCACCTATAAAATTATATAATTTTACCCATTTCCGTTAGCGAATTATGTCAATTTAGGTGATTTTAGAAATTTTCGATATCGAAAGTGGGCATGGTTGGAGGGCGATTTTATCCATTTTCATCAGGTTTACTCCCAACGATACTAGTATGCTTTTTGCCAAATTCCATCGTTCTATCGTAATCAGATTAAAAGTTACGACCAGTCAAATTTTCAAAAATGCCTCCCTTAAAAGTGGGCGGTGCCACGCCCCCTATAAAAAATTCATGGAAAAATCATAAGAGAATTACCAGGGGGATTCACCTATAAAATTATATCATTTTAGCCATTTCAGCTACCGAGATATGTCAATTTATGTGATTTTCGAAATTTTCGATTCGAAAGTGGGCATGGTTGGAGGGCGATTTTATCCATTTTCATCAGGTTTACTCCCAACGATACTAGTATGCTTTTTGCCAAATTCCATCGTTCTATCGTAATCAGATTAAAAGTTACGACCAGTCAAATTTTCAAAAATGCCTCCCTTAAAAGTGGGCGGTGCCACGCCTCCTATAAAAAATTTATGGAATCATAAGAGGAAGGGGGATTCACCTATAAAATTGTATCATTTTAGCCATTTCGGCTACCGAGATATGTCAATTTGTGTCATTTTCGAAATTTTCGATATCGAAAAAGGGGGCGTGGTTATCATCCGATTTCTCCCATTTTCAATAGCAACCTACCTTGGCCAAAAGGTAACCTGTATACAAAATCTCAAATATCTCAATTTTTACTCAAGTTATCGTGTGCACAGACGGACGGACAGACGGACGGACATGTCTTAATGGACTCCTCTCTTCAACCTAAGAACTTTCATATATGGAACTCTATATCTATCTCGATTATTTTGTGCCGTTACGTACTACCGTTATGTGAACAAAATTAATATACCCTTGTACTGGTACTAGTACACTGGGTATAAAAAAGCTTCTTAGCTATTGACTTTTAAGACTCCTGACAATTAGGTATAAAAAAGTTAATGATTATGCATTTGACACTTGTATTGCTTGTTGATTCCAAATTTAATTGCATGCACAAAAATACACGAAAAACAATTATATTTCAGCAATACTTCATTAATTTTCTTTATTCATTATTTAATACACCGCTACTGACAATACTTGTGCTGCTTGAGGATCATTGGTAGAGGAACGTGTGCGCAAAACGTTTAGCACTTTCTTTGGCCCTTTGTGTCTTTGTTATTGTTGCGGTAGACTTACTGGCAGAGAGCAGGAGTATTTGGGAGGCAAAATGAAGACCGCCTGCCCCGTCAGATTGACCAACTGGTGGCTACCACACTTGGTGGTTGTGCAGAAGGTGCAATGCGCACCCATTAATTTTCAGTTTAGTTTGCTTGTTACGTTTTGTTATTAATGATGTTCAACAAAATGAGTTAAAAGTTTTTCTGTTGTTTCTGGTTGCCTTCGATATTTATACGTGTTGTTTGGTACTTCTCCGGAGATTTCGATAATAATAACACCAATGATGCTTGTCTGCGGGTGTCTATTTATTTTGATGATTACCTTCCTCTTGGTTCAATTTCGACCGAACATCAGTTGATTTGTTATTTTCTATTTAATTGTTCTTTTTTGTTTTCATTTTGTAGCTATACTTTTCAAGCAAAGATGCGTTAGGAATTAATTTGTTTGTGAGTCTATGTATTTTGCATTATTATTGCTTGTTGTTGAATGATGTCGTAGATTTGTTTTGACTTAAAGTTTATATTATGTTGGCATTACACCCTTAGAAAAATACTTACTCTCTTATTTCTTAAAGAATTTACTCTTTGATTAATGACTTTCCGATAGAAATAATGAAACCATAGTTCCTTGCGTTTTTGAGAAGGATTGATTGGCTGTAGATTGAGGGGGAAAAATAATGCTTTTCACCTGGATGGTAAAGTATTTGATTGTTGAAAGTGCAAAACAGCATACATATATTATTTAAAACTATTTCAAGGAGGTTAGTTTGTATAGAACTATTTATTTCCTGCCTACCCAGTTTATAGCTTTATTTCATATAGATTAAAGGTAGGCAAATCGAAATCTGGGGGTGTATTACACAGTGCTACAAAATTGACCAAAATTGAAATACCTGGAACGTGATAGCATTTTTCTTGTAAATCTCGGTGAGTAAAGAAGTGTTCGGTTCAGGAACAAAAAATCAAAAGCCAAGAAGATCAAACTAGGGTACCCCAGGGTGGTGTCCTTTCCCCGTTATTGTTTAACTTCTATATTCCGAAGCTTCCTCCTCCACCAGAAGAAGTTACGATTGTTTCTTACGCAGATGACTACACGATATTGGCAACAGGCACTTCCGTTGATGAGCTGTGCCCTAAGATAAATGCTTATCTCCTCTCTCTTGTCGAATTCTTCACCGCTCGGAGCTTGACAGTGTCACCAACAAAGTCCTCGGCGACACTATTCACGACTAGGCGATCAAAAAACACCTACTGTCGCTCACCCAAAATCTTAGGAGTGACTTTCGACACCATGCACACTTTCGCTGCCCATTCAGCTGCAATTGTCTCTAAACAACAGCAGCTGAATGCCCATTCAGCCGCAACAAAATCCTCAAGTCACTAGCCGGCAGCACTTGGGGTAAAGATAAAGAAACGTTGTTGGTAACTTACAAGGCAATTGGTCCGCCGATCCTGAACTATGCGTCGCCGATATGGTCGCCGGGGCTTGCACACGTTCCTTGGAGTCAGCTGCAGGCCTGTCAAAACACCGCACTCAGAACCGCTACGGGGTACGTCCTTATGTCTCCTATAACTCACATACACCATGAGGCGGAAATGCTTCCAGTTAAGGAGCATAATGAAATGCTAAACAAGCAGTACCTTCTGAATTGCTGTAAACCACAGCACCCCAATAGGCAACTGTTTGAGCTAACTCCGCCTCCTAGGACCGTAAGGACGCATCTACGTAAACATTTTTATGAGATCCCGCACTTTATAACAACACCGTTTGATCCAGAGGTGCATAAGCGGACCTTGGGGCATATCCATGACATGTTGACCACCAGGTCGCGCTCTGTCCGGTGAATGCTGTTTTGTATGCGTCAACACCATGCGTTTCTGTGGAGTAGCGTCATCTTCCTCGAGAGACAAGGGTAACTCTGGCTCAATTACGCTCTGGATATTGTAGCAGATTAAACTCCTACATATCCAGGCTGAAACCTGATGTGCCGAATGAATGTCCGGCATGCGGCTCGTCCTCCCATAATATCTACCAACCACCTATTACTTGCTCTACGGAGCCCACTCTTCTAACACCCATCTCCCTTTGGTCCAAACCTATTGAAACTGCTAGTTTCCTTGGACTCCCGTTAGAAGATATTGATGACAATTTAGGCTAAGGAAAAATACGCGTTGGGCAGGACTACACCTCGTTACAACAACAACAACATATACGATAACGGCAAAATCCTTGATAATCACTAAAATAAAAAAGAACATGTTTTCCATCTGGAGTATGAAATTTGAATAATCTTTGTTCAAAATTTGCAAAAAATGCTGAGCTGTTGAAGAACACGTTTTCTTCAAAAGTTTCAATCGTAGTGTTTGTTGTTGTTTGTCAAAAAAAAAGTTTCCTTATTTTTTTCTTGATATAAGTACAGATATTTTCAAAATTAAGTACATTTTTGAAAATATTTTCTTGGTTTTTTTAATATTTTTGAAACTTTTTTTTCTTATATTTTGTTTTTGTTTTTAAAAAGAATATAACTTGCTTGTTTAAAGTAAACTTTTTTGATTAATTTCAGTGAAAATCAAGTAAATTTTTAAAATTTCTCAAATTGTTCACTATTTTGAGAATGAGAAAATATTTTTCTAGATTTGAGAAAAATATTTCTCTCCGTGAATTTCTTGTATGCACACGGAGAGAATTTTTTACTACACCTTTTCAAGGCCAAAATGAGAATACGTAATTTGTAATGAAAAAATGTAACATTGTATTGAGAAAGTGTAAAATGAAATGAGAAGGCGTAAATTCAAATTGAGAAATGTAAGTTCAAAATGAGAAAACGTAAATCCAAATGAGAAAGTATAAATTTGTATTGGGAATATATAAATTGATATTGATATTTGTATTTCTCAATATCAATTTATATATTCCCAATAAAAATGTCATTTTGAACTTACATTTCTCAATTTGAATTTACACATTCTCATTTCAATTTACACTTTCTCAATACAATGTTACACATTCTCATTTTGAGCTTGAAAAGGTGTAGAAACAAGGCACAAACAAGAAAAGCGAGAAATAATTTTGAACTTGGAAAATGTTTTCTTAATTATGTCTTGATAAACACTAAAATAAATAAGAAATGTTTACTTGAAACAAAAAAAATTTTTCTTGCAGCTTCATGGACGCAAAATTATTATGGTTGAGGAAGTTGGCCTGGGAGTCCCGGCCCTAGTTTTACTTCAACCAAAGATTATTAATTTTATTTAAAATCTTATTTTTATGTTTATGAAATCTATTTCATTTATTTTCCATTCTAATATTTTTCTAATAAAAAAGTAGGGTTGATTTTTAGAATTTGTTTTGCAGAAATTTCATTCTATAGCATCGAAAATATATTTATTATTACTACACCTTTTCAAGGCCAAAATGAGAATACGTACTTTGTAATGAGAAAATGTAACATTGTATTGAGAAAGTGTAAAATGAAATGAGAAGGTGTAAATTCAAATTGAGAAATGTAAGTTCAAAATGAGAAAACGTAAATCCAAATGAGAAAGTATAAATTTGTATTGGGAATATATAAATTGATATTGAGAAATACAAATTCCTAATGAGAATATGTAAGTTCAAAACGAGAAATGATGAATTCAAAACAAGAAAAGGTAAATTCAGAATGGGAATTTACAATACCTCGTTTTAATTTTACACATTTTTTGTAGAATACTACCCTCAAGTAGCATTCGGCTTTTTTAGACTTCGGTCCATGGCAAAAACTTTAGCCAGACACCTAAATGCTCGGGATTTTCACTAATTTTTACAGAGATTTCACTTGTTTCATCAGGTTTCTCCAAATTTGACTACGTTTAAATAGCGGATCTTTACACATGTATCGTATAACACTACCATTAACTAATATCAGACATTTTTAGACTTCGGTCCATGGCAAAAACTTCAGCCAGACACCTCAAAGCTCGGGATTTTCACAAATTTTTACAGAGATTTCACTTGTTTCAGCAGGTTTCTCCAACTTTGACTAGGTTTAAACGCGGATCTTTACACATGTGTCGTATAACACTGCCATTAACTAATGGCTCCCTGAAATAACTCCCACGAAATAAGTCCCACTTTTAAAAACGAAATAAGTCCCACCAAAAATTGCTATTTTGAAAGTGGGAGTTATTTCGTTTTTAAAAGTGGGACTTATTTCGTCAATTGGTGGGACTTATTTCGTTACGCGTTTTTATTTTAAGTGGGACTTATTTCGTTTTGAATGGGAATAAATTCGTTTTGTAAAGTGCGAGTTATTTCATATAAAATATTTTGAGCATCAATGGATGCAAAAGGTACAATATTCCCTTTTACAGAATATTTACAAAAAGATGTTATGATTTCATTAATGCAAAAAGTTATATATTGGACATTTCGTAAAAGGGACAACCATAATTTTTTGTCCTTATCTCTCATAGCTCTCCTTTTTTTGTTATAAACTACTTTATACTTACTATTTTAAAAAAACTTTAAAGAATTGTGTACAAATAGGTACCGAACTTAACTACTGGAAAAACAATATTAAAAAAAATTGTTGATGAATTACGTATGTATGTGTTTTATTTTATTTTTAGTAGGAATTTGGAATTCGTGTTCCATGTTAATAATAAATTCTGGAACTCTATCAAAATTCGTAATATCCATTCCATTAAGAAGCCTTCTGAGAGCTTGCATACGATTTTTCTTTATTATTTCTCTGCTTTGATTATTCATTTTATTCGACGTGTGTTTTTTTTCGAAGAGCCACGTACTTCTTATTTGAAATCGCATTAAACAGTGAAAAAGTGGGACTTATTTCGCTTATGAAAGTGGGACTTATTTCGTTTATGAAAGTGGGACTTATTTCATTTAAGAAATATATTATTCAAGGGGGAGTTATTTCATTTTGAGTGGGAGTTATTTCATTTCAAGTAAATTTTTAAATCATTTCATTTTGGTGGGACTTATTTCGTTTTCAAAAGTGGGACTTATTTCATGGGAGTTATTTCATTTTTTTCAGCAATTTTTGGTGGGACTTATTTCGTTTTTAAAAGTGGGACTTATTTCGTGGGATTTATTTCAGGGAGCCTAACTAATATCAGGCATTTTTGAACTTCGGCCCATGACAAAAACTTAAGCCAGACATCTCAAAGCTCGGGATTTTCACTAATTTTTACAGAGATTTCACTTTTTTCAGCAGGTTTCTCCAACACTGATTACGGTTAAATGGCGGATCTTTACACATGTTTCGTATAAAACTACCATTAACTAATATCAGGCATTTTCAGACTTCGGCCCATGGCAAAAACTTCAGCCAGACACCTAAAAGCTCGGGATTTTCACTAATTTTTACAGAGATTTCACTTGTTTCAGCAGGTTTCTCCAACTTTGACTAGGCTTAAACGCGGATCTTTACACATGTCTCGTATAACACTACCATTAACTAATATCAGGCATTTTTAGACTTCGGCCCATGGCAAAAACTTCAGCCAGACACCTAAAAGCTCGGGATTTTCACTAGTTTTTACAGAGATTTCACTTGTTTCAGCAGGTTTCTCCAACTTTGGCTACGTTTAAACGGCGGATATGTACACATGTATCGTATAACACTACCATTAACTAATATCAGGCATTTTTAGACTTCGGCCCATGGCAAAAACTTCAGCCAGACACCTAAAAGCTCGGGATTTTCACTAATTTTTACAGAGATTTCACTTGTTTCAGCAGGTTTCTCCAACTTTGGCTACGTTTAAACGGCGGATATGTACACATGTATCGTATAACACTACCATTAACTAATATCAGGCATTTTTAGACTTCGGCCCATGGCAAAAACTTCAGCCAGACACCTCAAAACTGACGAACTTTTATAATTCTTACTGCGTTTTCACATGTTTGAGATGGTTGGTCCGACTTAGACTGCTTTTAAAGGGCAGATATTTTCAATGTGTCATAGAAGACCACCTTTAAGCCTTTGCCTTATGAGAAACACTTAAACCAGACACCTTAAATCTACGTAGTTCTCATAATTCTTACTATGCTTTCGCCTGTTTAAGCAGGTTTGTCGAACTTTGACTAATTTTAAAAGGCGAATATTTACACATCTGTCGTAGAACACTACTCTTAAGTGGTATCAGGCATTTTTGGAGATACTCCCATGACAAAAAATTCAGCCAAACACCCCAAAGCTCGGTTTTTTTTTCACAATTGATCTCTCCATAGGACATGATCAAGCAAATTAGAACAGTTAAGCCCATACAAAGTGTTCAGATATGGTATTTGTTGCAGCAACTGATCCCGGACGCATCATAGACCTTCGGTTAGTATTTAATTAAATTTCACCCAGCGATCACAACCCAAATTTTCTCACATGTGTGAGTGTGAATATGCAAGTGCCTGTACACACTTATGTACACACTTATATACATACACTGGCTGTAGTTTTTGACATGTGGCGAAGTTTAAAAGTACCTGATAAAACTTAAGGTGGTCTTCTATAACACATGTTAAAAGATCCGCCCTTTAAAAGCAGCCAAAGTTGGACCAACCCCATTAAACATGTGAAAGCGAAGTAAGAACTATGAAAATTCCTCAGCCTTGAGGTGTCTGGCTGACGTTTTTTCCATGGGATGAAGTCTAAAAATGCCTGATACTACTTAGAGATAGTGTTCTACGACACATGTGTAAAGATCTGCCTTTCAAAAACAGCCAAAGTTGGACAAACTCGCTTAAACATGTGAAAGTGCAGTAAGAATTATAAAAATTCCTCAGCTTTGAGGTGTCTGGCTGACGTTTTTTCCATGGGATGAAGTCTAAAAATGCCTGATACTACTTAGAGATAGTGTTCTACGACACATGTGTAAAGATCTGCGCTTAAATATGTGAAATCGCTGCAAGAATTATGAAATTTCCTCAGCCTTGAGGTGTCTGGCTGAAGTTTTTGTCATGGGCCGAAGTCTAAAAATGCCCGATCTTAGTTAATTGTAGTGTTATACGATACATGTGCAAAGATCCGCTGTTTAAACGTAGTCAAATTTGGAGAAACCTGCTGAAACAAGTGAAATCTCTGTAAAAATTAGTGAAAATCCCGAGCTTTTGAGGTGTCTGGCTGAAGTTTTTGCCATGGGCCGAAGTCTAAAAATGCCTGATGTTAGGTAGTGGTAGTGCTATACGACACATGTGTAAAGATCCGCTGTTTAAACGTAGTCAAATTTGGAGAAACCTGCTGAAACAAGTGAAATCTCTGTAAAAATTAGTGAAAATCCCGAGCTTTTGAGGTGTCTGGCTGAAGTTTTTGCCATGGGCCGAAGTCTAAAAATGCCTGATGTTAGGTAATGGTAGTGCTATACGACACATGTGTAAAGATCCGCCGTTTGAACGTAGTCAAAGTTGGAGAAACCTGCTGAAACAAGTGAAATCTCTGTAAAAATTAGTGAAAATCCCGAGCTTTGAGGTGTCTGACTGAAGTTTTTGCCATGGGACGAAGTCTAGAAATGATTGAAATTACTTAAGAGTATTGTCGTACGAAACATGTGAAAAGATCCGTCATTTAAAAGCAGTAAAAGTGGGACAAACAAGAGGAAGCAAATTAATAGAAAAATAAAGGTTCCCGAACTTTGAGGTGCCTGGCTGAAGTTTTTGCCATGGGATGATGTCTGGAAATGGTTGATTCTACTTAAGGGTAGCATTTTACGACACATGTGTGAAGATCTGTTATTTAAATAAAATTAAAGAAAAAAAAACTTTTTTTAAAAATAAGCTTTTATTATTGGTTTATAAAATTAACTAAAAAGTAAAAAATAAATTCACTGTAAAGGAATATAGCACTTTATAAGTTCATTGTAACCTTTAAAGATAATTTGGCTTCTTCGTCTGCCACAAAATAATTCCATATTGTACATAATTATATATTTCTAACATTAAAACTTTACACCTAAATTATTAAATCTTCCAGTATATATCACATTCCTAATTTTATTAATAATAAAAGCGTGTTAAATTTCGATAGCAAGAAAAGAAGGTCCTGAATGTTCTTAATTATACCATCAAATAGAAAAGAAGGTTTAGGACCTTCTTAATTATACAATCAAAATTTAACACCTGAATGTTCTTAATTATACCATCAAATAGAAAAGAAGGTCCTAAATGTTATTTATTATACCATCAAAATTTAACACGCTTTTATTATTAATAAAATTAGGAATGTGATATATACTGGAAGATTTAATAATTTAGGTGTAAAGTTTTAATGTTAGAAATATATAATTATGTACAATATGGAATTATTTTGTTGCAGACGAAGAAGCCAAATTATCTTTAAAGGTTACAATGAACTTATAAAGTGTTATATTCCTTTACAGTGAATTTATTTTTTACTTTTTAGTTAATTTTATAAACCAATAATAAAAGCTTATTTTTAAAAATAATTTTTTTTCTTTAATTTTATTTTTTACTTTTTAGTTCGGTTTATCAACAAGAGGCAATAATGTCGCAGCGACATCAATCGGCTGCTCGCAGCAACAGAAACCATAGAATCTTTTACAATAAAGCCGCGTGGTTAATAAAGATACTTTCGGTTTATCAACAAGAGGCAATAATGTCGCAGCGACATCAATCGGCAGCTAGCAGCAACAGAAACCATAGATTCTTTTACAATAAAGCCGCGTGGTTAATAAAGTTACTTTTGGGATATTGGAATAAAGACTAAACTAAACGATAAATGGGATTTTTGAAATTAAGCTAATTTTTTTATTTACTGTTAGCGAAGCCTGAACGATGATGAAAATTTGCAAAATCCCATCTTAACTGCAAGTTAGTACAATATCAAAAGCAAAATTTCCTGGAATGAAAACTTTCGAATATCTCTACTCGTGCGCCACCTATCGGAATTATTTTTTTGTTATTTTGCGTGGAGGCAGAAATTTAACGATGATGAAAATTTCAAGATCCTACCTCAACGGGAAGTTCGCTGAAAAACGAATTAATCGACACTGAAAACAGACCTTCGTAATTCTCAAATAAAGTGATCCAATTTCAAATAAAGTGGGTCCAATTTTTTTTTTAACATTTAGAAATTAATTAAGTAACACACACGTAAAATATCAGCCAAATCGGTCCATAATTACGATTTTGAATTTTTATTACCGCTATCTCAGCCCCACCTAGCGGAATTTTTTTTATAATATTGCATTGTCATCGGGGTTATACATGGGTGCAGAATTTCAGATCAATCGGACACCGGGAAGTGTATCAAATTTAGCTTGCAAGATTTGATTACAGACAGCCGTCAGGTGAAACTAAATAAAAGCTTATAAAAAGGCCAAAGCTGGGCAAACCCGCTTAAACATGTGAAAGCGCAGTAAAAATGAGTGAAATTTCCCGAGTTTGGAGGTGTCTGGCTGAAGTTTTTGCCATGGGACGAAGTCTAAAAAAGCCTGATGCTACTTGAGGGTAGTATTCTACAAAAAATGGGAAAATATTGGGTAGTTAAAAACAGCCGAAGTGGTCCAAATGCGTGAATGGGCTAAAACAGAATAAATTTCCATAGGAACAACACTTGATACTGACGCGGGGTGGTAATCTACGTCAAATATGTGAAAATCAGCCATTATAAAATAAGTGAAGTTAGGGTCATTTTTTGGCGACTTTGACCCCCGATTTCTAGGCCCTTGTCATAGGTACAGCTTTGAAATTTTCACATTATTTCTAGATTTGGGGAGGACTATCGATCGGTATTGGTTTCATCCATTTGAGGCTCTGGGATCTCCCTCTATTAATGTTGGAAGTTTTCGAATTATATATTTATATCGAATTATGCATTGGAATTTCGATGCATACTTTTGCCCACAGTAATTTTTGGTATTGCACAGTAGGGTGTCCCGTCAAGGTATGAGAAAAATATCTTTTTGAGATATGATACCGCAAAAGGTGTCAAAATTTGCGTAATTAAATACATAGTTATATGTATTTATGTATGTTAAGGTAAATTTCAAATAAATAAGCGAACTTCAATTTCAAAAAACCAAATTAGTTGGTAATAGGGCGTCTTACAACAATAGCAATGGTAGAGGGTAGAGCCCTCAAGTTGTAGTTGTTTTTAACTTTTAAAATCCATTTCCTAATCTGCTATCAAACACGCAAGTTTTATTGCGTTAAGAAAACAATAAAAAAAAATTTCGACTCACCCTATTAGTGTGTCCCGAAAAACTTTTTTTAAGGCTTTTCTTAACGCAATACCCCTTAAACTTGCATGTTTCATAGCAGATGACGAAATGGCTTTCAAAGGTTAAAACCAACAATAACTTGAGGGCTCTACCGATCTACAAAGAGTTAAATATTGCTGTTGTTGCAAGCCGATTTATTACCAACTAATCGGGTTTTTAGAAATTTAAATTCGCTTATTTATTTGAAATTTACCTTAACATACATAAATTTATACAACTCTGTCTCAATTACCCAAATTTTGACAGTTCTTGCCTATCGTATCTCAAAAGAAATTTGTCTCAAACCTCATACCTGGACGGGACACCCTATTGCACAGCTCTGATTTTGTTTTCACCATCGCCAGTTGTGGTTGGCAGGGCACTTAAGTTTTTTAGGTAATAGTAAAATTTATGGTGTTAGTGTTTTTATTTGAAACCCGAAACCGGAACGAAACCGTAACCGAAAGCGAAATAAGCGAAGAACGAAACCGTAACGGAAACCGGAACGTTATTTTAATCGGTTTTATTACTTGATTAGGAGCAACACAAAAAGACCTTAAAGAAATAATATATTTATATTTATATTTATATTTATATTTATATTTATATTTATATTTATATTTATATTTAGGGTTTGGTGTAATGGTTACACACTGCGGTTTTTAGAAAATTCCTAATCTCCGTGATGCTAAATTTCTAAAAGCAACAATACAAAGCGGTTTGACAACATCCTTCAACAAGATCGAAATTGCAATCATCGTAGTTGGTATTGTATGTAGCATTTTTCAACTTGTTTTCGCCAAAAAACTCAGAAGAATAATTTGATAAAAATTATTCGACAGGTCAAAAGTCCACAAAAATTTTCAAAGTTCAGAATATAATGACCAATAATAACAACTAAATTATTTATATTTATATTTATATTTATATTTATATTTATATTTATATTTATATTTATATTTATATTTATATTTATATTTATATTTATATTTATATTTATATTTATATTTATATTTATATTTATATTTATATTTATTTATTAATCAACAAACAATATGTTTACAGACTGTATAACAAAATGATAATAGGCTTAATATATTCTATGTATATACAATAATCTATCTATATATAAATACGCCACATGAAAAAATCTAGGAAACTTTTGTGAGCGAACCGTTTGACCAATTTGAATGAAATATGCACCGATGGAAAGGAAATTGAAAAAAACTGAGGTATAGGGGGTATATTTTCAGGGGCGTCTCCGATATTTAAGGATGTGGGGTACAGGGCTAGCGACCCCGCGATCCCCTAAAGAGTTTATTGGTAGAATTTTCGATCCCAAGCGATACTAGTTAGAAGTCCTTATGAGCAGGCTCTTAAAAGTAAACTTGGTATAACAACAGTCAAATCCCGAAGAAAAAGGAAAACTATTTAATTCTTAGTGTCCTGAGACTTATAAGCAAGCAACGAGAACGATAGGATGGGACTTGGTCCGCAAAATTCGTCCGCCGCAAGGCAAAACGTATGAAAGCCCTCTGCACCGACTCCAATCTCCTAATACGAACGGCATGAAAAGGCCTCCAGATAAATACTGCATATTCTACTTTCGGCCGAACTAGAGACGTTTACAAAATCTTTAAAGTGTATGGGTCAGAAAAAGACGAACAGTTAGTGGTGTGATGATGAATGATGAATTATGATGATGATGATAATGATGATGATGTTTGTCATTCATTTTAAATCCCGCATAAGTTACCAATAGCATAAAACTTTTAAACATAGCGACTCAATTGAATAAGGTTTGCCGATGTCTAATATACATAGATCAAAATCTATTTGGGTGTTTTCTAACAGTGATTTCGTTTAAACAAAAAAATTCCCTTGCACGGTGAAAATCATTGTGAATAAGTTTGTCACCTTTTTATACCTTTCATGAACATGAAATGGTATTATAACTTTGGTCCGATGTTTGTAAATATGAGAAGAAGAAGAGATAGACCCATCAATAAGTATACCGAAATGATCAGGATGACGAGATGAGTTGATTTAGCCATGTCCGTCTGTCCGTCTGTCCGTATGTCCGTCTGTCTGTTTGAACGCAAACTAGTCCCTCAATTTTTGAGACATCTGGCTGAAATTTTGTATGTGGCCACCATTTTGTAATAGGGGAATCATTTGTCGGAACTGACAAGATCGGACCAGTATAACATATAGCCCCCATACAACCGATTGTTCAGATATAAGGTTTTTTGGCCAAAACTTCCGCAATTAAAAAGTTAGAAACGTAAAATTTCGCAACTCGAGTACTTTCTATTTATGTAGTGTATATAGTGAAAATCAACCAGATCGGGCAAATGTAACATATAGCCCCCATACAACCGATTGTTCAGATATAAGGTTTTTTGGCCAAAACTTCTGCAATTAAAAAGTTAGGAACGTAAAATTTTGCAGCTCGAGTACTTTCTATTTATGTAGTGTATATAGTGAAAATCAACCAGATCGGGCAAATGTAACATATAGCCCCCATACAACCGATTGTTCAGATATAAGGTTTTTTGGCCAAAACTTCTGCAATTTAAAAGTTAGGAACGTAAAATTTTGCAACTCGAGTACTTTCTATTTATGTAGTGTATATAGTGAAAATCAACAAGATCGGGCAAATGTAACATATAGCCCCCATACAACCGATTGTTCATATATAAGGTTTTTTGGCCAAAACTTCCGCAATTAAAAAGTTAGAAACGTAAAATTTTGCAACTCGAGTACTTTCTATTTATGTAGTGTATATAGTGAAAATCAACCAGATCGGGCAAATGTAACATATAGCCCCCATACAACCGATTGTTCAGATATAAGGTTTTTTGGCCAAAACTTCCGCAATTAAAAAGTTAGAAACGTAAAATTTTGCAACTCGAGTACTTTCTATTTATGTAGTGTATATAGTGAAAATCAACAAGATCGGGCAAATGTAACATATAGCCCCCATACAACCGATTGTTCAGATATAAGGTTTTTTGGCCAAAACATCTGCAATTAAAAAGTTAGGAACGTAAAATTTTGCAACTCGAGTACTTTCTATTTATGTAGTGTATATAGTGAAAATCAACAAGATCGGGCAAATGTAACATATAGCCCCCATACAACCGATTGTTCAGATATAAGGTTTTTTGGCCAAAACTTCTGCAATTAAAAAGTTAGGAACGTAAAATTTTGCAACTCGAGTACTTTTTATTTATGTAGTGTATATAGTGAAAATCAACCAGATCGGGCAAATGTAACATATAGCCCCCATACAACCGATTGTTCAGATATAAGGTTTTTTGGCCAAAACTTCTGCAATTAAAAAGTTAGGAACGTACAATTTTGCAACTCGAGTACTTTCTATTTATGTAGTGTATATAGTGAAAATCAACAAGATCGGGCAAATGTAACATATAGCCCCCATACAACCGATTGTTCAGATATAAGGTTTTTTGGCCAAAACTTCTGCAATTAAAAAGTTAGGAACGTAAAATTTTGCAACTCGAGTACTTTCTATTTATGTAGTGTATATAGTGAAAATCAACCAGATCGGGCAAATGTAACATATAGCCCCCATACAACCGATTGTTCAGATATAAGGTTTTTTGGCCAAAACTTCTGCAATTAAAAAGTTAGGAACGTAAAATTTTGCAACTCGAGTACTTTCTATTTATGTAGTGTATATAGTGAAAATCAACCAGATCGGGCAAATGTAACATATAGCCCCCATACAACCGATTGTTCAGATATAAGGTTTTTTGGCCAAAACTTCTGCAATTAAAAAGTTAGGAACGTAAAATTTTGCAACTCGAGTACTTTCTATTTATGTAGTGTATATAGTGAAAATCAACAAGATCGGGCAAATGTAACATATAGCCCCCATACAACCGATTGTTCAGATATAAGGTTTTTTGGTCAAAACTTCTGCAATTAAAAAGTTAGGAACGTAAAATTTTGCAACTCGAGTACTTTCTATTTATGTAGTGTATATAGGGAAAATCAACAAGATCGGACAAATGTAACATATAGCCCCCATACAACCGATTGTTCAGATATAAGGTTTTTTGGCCAAAACTTCTGCAATTAAAAAGTTAGGAACATAAAATTTTGCAACTTGAGTACTTTCAATTTATGTAGTGTGTAGAGGAAAATCAAGAAGATCGGGTAAATATAACATATATTTAGCCCCATACAACCGGTTGTTCCGATATAAGGTTTTTTGGCCAATACTTCCGCATTTAAAAAGTTAGGAACGTAAAATATTTCACCTTTAGTACTTTCTACATATGTAATGTGTATAGTGTAAGTCAGTACAATTGAACACGTATAATATATAGCCTCCATACAATCGATTGTTCCGATAACTCGGATCCTATTATTTTTTAAGTTTTTTTTAAATTATAACAAAGATGTGTAATGTGTATAGTAAATATAGTTAAATTGAAACAGGCTGTACTGGGGATCGAACAGTGAAAATCGTGCCGCTTATTCATGAAAGGTATATAGCCTTCGGCACAGCCGAAGACAACTTTCCTTACTTGTTTTGATCTCCGTTATTACTGCTAGTAACTACTTAAAATTGGTAGTGAGTGTGTATTTTACTATATGATACTTAAATATGTGAAAAAGTTATTTTAGAAAAATATGTCAATTAGGGCCTTTGTGAAATAAGGTAACGATATGTTTTTTTGAACGCGGCACATTCGGTAAGATAAGGTTGATGTGGCTGCCTTATAGGCACACTAAGGTCAGCTTTAGAAGGCCATCAAGTCCTTGATGTCTTGCTCCGCAACCTGGCGTTGGCTAACCAGTAAGGGAACCCCCAGGCAGCGTCTTCTGCTGCCACTTAGCGCCGGGCATTTTCAGGTGACGTTCTCCACCGTCTTTTTAAAATAAATGAAAAAATTTCATAGATACTATAAAAATTATTTTCCCCTCAAACATTCTAGGAGCGCTCATAATTTGAGAGTCCGAAATGAGTCCAAAATATGTAAAAAATATGACCCTCCAAAATATGATCATATATGAGTCTTTTAAGACACCGATATGATGAAATTTATGAGCAATATACCGAGAGTGTTCATTGAACAAAGCAGCTTTGGAACAAATAATCACATTTTGTTTGTGAAATTTTTTTTTATTTCAAATAAAAATACAATTCAATTACAACCGGTGTAGCCCTGCTCAATGCGTACTTTCCCTTAGCCTAAATTGTCATCAATATCTTCTAACGGGAATCCTGGAAACTAGCTGTTTCAATAGGGTTTAACCAAAGGGAGATGGGTGTTAGAAGAGTGGGCTCCGTGGAGCAAGTGAACAGGTGGTTGGTATTATAGGGGGACGAGCCGCATGCCGGACATTCATTCGGCACGTCAGGGTTCAGCCAGGATAAGTAGGAGTTTAATCTACTGCAATATCCAGAGCGTATGGCATGCAAAACAGCATTCACCGGACAGAGCGCGACTTGGTGGTCAGCAGACGTGTCATGGATATGCTTCAGGTCCGCTTATGCACCCCTGTATCGAACGGTGTTGTTATAAAGTGCCGGATCTCATCAAAATGTTTACGTAGATGCGTTTCTTAGGGTGTAAAAGTAGGTCGCCTCCCAGTTGGTGCACCCTGGGTAACGCTAAATGACCTACATAGCCTTCACGGCTAGTTTCTTGTATTGCCGGTTCTACGAGAACGGTACCAGTACTTGTGCTGTACCCATCGTGCCGAAACGACCCGGGCCGAAACGATCGACCCGGCCAAGAGCAATACACTCGGGGTGACCCTGTCTGACATTTAGGCAGGGCTACACCTCGCTACAACAACAACAACAACAACATGCGTCCTTACGGTCCTAGGAGGCGGAGTTAGCTCCAAAAAGTTGCCTATTGGGGTGCTTTGGTTTACAGCAATTCAACAGGTACTGCTTGTTTAGTATTTCATTATGCTCCTTAACTGGAAGCATTTCCGCCTCATGGTGTTTATGAGTTATAGGAGACATAAGGACGCACCATATAGCGGTTCTGAGTGCGGTGTTTTGACAGGCCTGCAGCTGACTTCAATGGACGTTTGCAAGCCCCGGCGACCATATCGGCGACGCTGGTTAAAGTTGGTTAGTAAAATGGTAATCAGTGTTGCCGCTGAAAAATTTCAAAAAGGGTCCCAGCAGAAAAAAAGGGTCCCCTTTTTTGATAGGAAACATTTACATACATATTTCCATTTTTCATGCTGAATGGCTGAGTTTTGTACTATTGCACGTAAAACATACAAAATATAAACATTTTCTAATGGTTGTAATTAGTTTAATATGTAGTAATGATAATCGCATAATGTAAAAATGTTTTTTAAACTTAAAAACCTACACTTAAAAGTTATATGTAAAGGATTCACATTGAAAAGAAATACAAATTTTGCCCATAAATAGTTTTTGCGAAAAAAGTGACCCTTAAGGGTTAAGTTGCAGAGCTTTTAATCAAAGCTTATTTTCTTATCAATTACTAACTTTTTGGGGGTAAGACCCAAAATAACAATATTTTTTTTTATTTGAATCACCCTAATGTATACATACAGACGGAGTTGTCACATGATACAGAGTTGCCAAGTAGTAAGACTTCAGGCATGACATTTGGAAATCGGCAAGAGTTCCGGATGTAAGAGTAAAAAACGAACAAGGATAGTTTTTCGGTTTTTAACAAAAAAACGATAAAATGCATTTCATTGTAGTTGGAAAGTGAAAAGGGGTCAAAAAGGTGACGGATTTAAAAAAAGGGTCAAAAATGGTACTTTTTTGAAAAAGTAGGGTCAGGGGTCCTGGCTATAAAAAAGGGTCAAATTGGCCCTTTAGGGTCCCCAACGGCAACACTGATGGTAATACTCTCCCTTTGGCAGACTTTTTCCGATAGTCTTTATGACCTGAAGAGCTTCCAATTTATGAATGAATTCATGCTTGACGATTTGTTTACATATTTCATGAAAAATTACTTATATTCTAAGAAATATTCTTAAATTTCTATGAAAGAGTTCTTTGGAGAGTTTTTAATGAATAATTCTTAAAATCCATGTACTTTTTCTTTGGATACATGAACTTTTTTGGTTCAGTGTGCTGATAGTATGTTTTCCTATCCAAGCAATGACGTTGCTAAAACTTTAGCCTGGTAGAAGTTGCAATGATCAGGTAGTCTGAAAGATAGTTCAAGGTCTAGATCCTGTTTGAAAACCCCCCTTCTTTGGCATTGTTTTTATTGCGTTCATTGATTTGTGAACTTTATCTAAAATATCTAGGTTTGTTGCTTTGTTCGAGCATGCTACCATACCATGACTTCTTAAGGCATTATTGGTGGATACCTTATTCAGATTGTCTAGAAAAATAGCTCGTAACTTTTTTCTCTAACTCGGAATTTCATACGAAACTGGTTAATTGAACTAAACTTAGCTAAGAATAAAAAAAGTCAAGTAAAAATCAAAGTCAGTCGATCAATAAATAGAGCATAGTGTCACTTACATAGATATGAATGAAGCACAGAGACAATTTTTCATTGAAAACTGAACAAACAAAGTGGGGGCGATATCCATAATAGCTAATATTTGCTCAAGAAAAACACTCAAAGCAAACACATACTTCGATTTATGTACCACTTATTCTGCTACCGATTTGAAGAGGAATGAAAGTGTGTTCTAAGGATGTAGAAGTTTGCCGCACCCTTCCAAAAAAGCCAATTTCGAGGAAATAATAATAAACAGCGAAACAGTGAATGGAAAAAAATGTTTGATATTCAATCCATCAAATTTAAGCATGAGGGTGAACAACAAAGCCATAATGCCATTGCGAGTAAGAATGTGGCTGCAAGTGTGCACTGACAAGACGTGGGAGTGTGACGAGTATTTATTAAAATCGGAAGCGCCTCCTTTACCCAGTAGGGCGTTTTATTAATACGACTACACTATCGTTTTTAATTTATTTTTACTTTTTATATTCTAAGCATACACAGAGCCGAAAATGCCTAATAAAATTAATAAGATTGTCTTCATGAGCGGGTTTTGGGCTGAGGGGTAGTCGAAACGACGGAAACGAAAAAAAAACTATACGCAAATCTATTTGGTTTAATGAGGAAATTATTATTGATATTATTAAGTGCAATTTCTTCTTATTTCTTTTCGATTTCTTTTTATATGTGTTATTAATAAGAAAATCTTTTCAAGATTTCCTTAAAAATATGAAAAAAAGATGAAAAAGGAAAAACTTCTTATTTTAATAAGATGATCTTAGGGTTCCTAACAACAAGATTTGACTTATTAATGTTTTCAAAGGGAAATCTTGCAGAAAACGAAATGATTTCTTAGGTTCTTTTTAATAAGATAATCTTAGGGTTCCCAACAAGAAGATTTGACTTATTAATGTTTTCAAAGGGAAATCTTGCCGAGAACGAAATAATTTCTTAGGGTTCTTTTTAATAAGATGATCTTAGGGTTCCTAACAAGAAGATATGACTTATTAACTGATTTCCGCATAATTGTATGTGTTAATAAGATGATCTTAGGGTTCCTAACAAAAAGATTTGACTTATTAATGTTTTCAAAGGGAAATCTTGCAGAAAACGAAATGATTTCTTAGGGTTCTTTTTAATAAGATGATCTTAGGGTTCCTAATAAGAAGATATGACTTATTAACTGATTTCCGCATACCTAATTGTATTTGTTAATAAGATGATCTTAGGGTTCCTAACAAGAAGATTTGACTTATTAATATTTTCAAAGGGAAATCTTGCATCATCATCAGCAGACTTCATGTAGAACAATTATACGCTGAGAAGCAGAAGTACCCGATGGCTCGATGGTAAGCACCTGTGTTCAGCATTCAATATGTGGTTAGTTCGATTCGCGGTGGAGGCAATATGGCAAGTGTGGAAGGCAATGTAAGGAAGAGTGCGTTGAGATGGCTTGAAGGAAATATAAAAAGGCAACATAAGAATGTAAAGGCAATACAAGAGAAATCTAAAACTGGATCGTAACTGATAATCTGAAGTTCTCGAAGACAATATAAGAACTCTGAAATATAATTTTTATTTTTTTATTTGAAATATTAAAAAGAAGATCTTCTCAATAATATGTGATTTCATTTTGAAAACATTAATAAGTAGAATCTTCTTGTTAGGAACCCTAACAAATCAATTCATTTTCTGCAAGATTTCCCTTTGAAAATATTAATAATTCAAATCTTCTTGTTAGGAACCCTAAGATCATCTTATTAACACATACAATTATGCGGAAATCAGTTAATAAGTCATATCTTCTTGTTAGGAACCCTAAGATCATCTTATTAAAAAGAACCCTAAGAAATCAATTCATTTTCTGCAAGATTTCTCTTTGAAAACATTAATAAGTCAAATCTTCTTGTTAGGAACCCTAAGATCATCTTATTAATACATACAATTATGCGGAAATCAGTTAATAAGTCATATCTTCTTGTTAGGAACCCTAAGATCATCTTATTAAAAAGAACCCTAAGAAATTATTTCGTTCTCGGCAAGATTTCCCTTTGAAAACATTAATAAGTCAAATCTTCTTGTTAGGAACCCTAAGATCATCTTATTAAAAAGAACCTAAGAAATCATTTCGTTTTCTGCAAGATTTCCCTTTGAAAACATTAATAAGTCAAATCTTGTTGTTAGGAACCCTAAGATCATCTTATTAAAATAAGAAGTTTTTCCTTTTTCATCTTTTTTCATATTTTTAAGGAAATCTTGAAAAGATTTTCTTATTAATAACACATATAAAAAGAAATCGAAAAGAAATAAGAAGAAATTGCACTTAATAATATCAATAATAATTTCCTCATTAAACCAAATAGATTTGCGTATAGTTTTTTTTTCGTTTCCGTCGTTTCGACTACCCCTCAGCCCAAAACCCGCTCATGAAGACAATCTTATTAATTTTATTAGGCATTTTTGGCTCTGTGTATTTATTTTAGTGTTTATCAAGGCAGGATTAGGAAAACTTTTCTTATTTATTTCAGGGCTGCACACCGATATAAAAGAAATAATTCCTTTTTGCTAATTATCAAAAAAAATTATCAAAAAAATATTTCGTTTCAATAATTATCAGAAAAAAATTTTTTACGTTGATGATCAAATAAAAAAATATCAAAAAATAACAAAATTTTTTTTATTCGTTAAAGTCAATTCATTTTGCAGATATGTTCACTAGGCTTGGTCGGAAAATAATAAGTTAAGGAATACAAAAAAAGTTGTTGGTAGTTACTAAGTACTAAATGGAATTGGAAGTCGGCACTTAGGGCGGTGGCCCGTTTCCGTAAGAAAATGTACAAAATTCTCGATTTTAATATCGTCACACTCGACTCGATCGAAATTGAAAAAAAATAAAATTGTCACTACCTCAAAAGCAAGTGAGAAAAAATATAAATCGACAAAATTAAATTTTTTTACAAGAACAAAAAAATTAGTGTGACGTCAAATCGACAATTTCAGTCGAGACGATCGATCGAAATGAGTTACAGAAACGCAGTACTGATCTGTAATTATTCATAAAATATTTTTAGGTCGAAAGCGCTCTAACTAATGACGGTTTTTGCCGAGGTTTTCTTCCAACTTGTAGTGTGCTGCTTTTGATTTTTTTTCTACAAAGCAAGCTGAGAAGCTTCTCATGGCACCCGGAGAGTTTGCCAAACTGCTGCCGAGGGGCGACCCCGTTTAGAAAATTTCTTTTCTAAATAATTTTTGATGTTGGTTTTTGCCGGGCATTGATATGACACGACTTGGTGTAGTAGGCCGAGTACTTAACCGCTATAGCGCTCTACGAGTACATTTATACTACCGTCCTTAGAAAAAAGGCAGTATCTAATATCTTTAAACGAGTTAATCTTGTATATTTGTATGTTCGGACTATCTCGAGAACCGCTTGACCGATTGGGATGAAATTTGGCACAAAGATAGTATGATGGATTCTAAGACTACCCACTTTAGGGTTGCCACTTGGGGCGGTTTACAGGGTTGCCACCTATCCCTTTTTTTTAATTATGGAGCAAGATATGCCAATATGGGTATCATATGAAAGGTATTTTCGGCGAGATACCAACTAAAATATTTTCAAGTAGAGTTGCCACCTAGGGTTGCCACCTTACCACAATATATTTGTATATCCGGTACTATCTCGAGAATCGCTTGACCGAATTTGCTGAAATTTGGCATGGTGATAGTATGATCGATTTTAAGACTACCCACTTTAGGGTTGCCACTTGGGGCGGAGCAAGATATGCCAATATGGGTATCATATGAAAGGTATTTCCGGCGAGATACCAACTAAAATATTTTCAACTAGGGTTGCCACCTAGGGTTGCCACCTTACCACAATATATTTCTATATCCGGTACTATCTCGAGAACCGCTTGACCGATTTGGATGAAATTTGGTATGTAGATAGTTTGATTGATTCTAAGACTATCAATTTGGGGGTTGCCACGTCATCATTTGGGATAATTTTTGGGTTATTTTGGGAACATCTGAGGGACTATTCAAGGATTATTTTGGGATCATTTTTGGATAATTTTGTGGTAATTTTCGAATCGTTTAGGGTACATTTAAGGCTGTTTTTGGGGTAATTTGTGAATTATTTTTGGACCAATTTGGGATCATTTTAGGGTCATTTTGGGATCATTTTTGGGTAGTTTTGGGTATCAAAGTAAAGGTATTGTCGCCGACATACCAGCTAAAATATTTTCAAGTAGGGTTGCCACCCAGGGTTACCATTTTACCGTATTGTAATTGTATTTTGTATTTTGGGATCATATTTGGATATTTTAGGATTATTTTGAGAACATCACTTTGGGATAATTTTGGGGCTTGCTTGAGATCATTTTGGGTTCAATTTCGGATTAATTTGGTACAATTTTGGGTAATTTTCGGTTCATTTTGGAGCCATTTTTGGATAATTTTTGTATCATTTTGGGATAATTTTTGGGTTACTTTGGGAACATTTGAGGGTCTTTTTGGGGTGGTTTTGGGATTATTTTAGGATATATTTCGGATCATTTTGGTGTATTTTTTGGATCGTTTAGTGTGCATTTAAGGGTATTTTTGGGGTAATTTGGGAATTATTTTTGGACCAATTTGGAATAATTTTAGGTTCATTTTCGCATCATTTTTGGGTCGTTTTGGGTTCAATTTCGGATCATTTTGGGCACATTTAAGGGTCTTTTTGGGATCATTTTAGGATTATTTTTGGATTATTTTAGGGTCATTTTGGGATCATTTTGGGTAAGTAAATTTAGAGCTAAATTGATAGCACCGAGCAAGCTCGGTCACCCAGGTACTGTTATAAAAATTGATTTTCGAGAAAACTGAAGTTGAAGTTGGGGTGTGTTCAAACTAAATAACTAGCTATTTTACTACATAACAGACATAAATGAATATTGAGATATTAAAAGGCTTCATGTAGAATCATTTGCATCTGATTATGTGCGAAAATTATCCCTGGGGCCTTAAAGGATCAGCGAACTGCCTTTCTGCTTTGTAAATCGAAAAGCAGTAAAATATCATTTACTGCTTTTTTGGATTGTAAAAAAAAAATTATTTTTTTTTGGGGAGATACTGCCTTTCTTCTTTGTAAATCCAAAATAAATAAAAATTCTTTTACTGCTTTATTGGTTTGTAAGTCAAAGTTGCTGCCTTTCTCTCCATATATTCCAAGCAGCATTCTTAACTTTGTGAGCATAAAGGCAGTACATTTTCATTTGTACTGCCTTTTTACACTGTGATACCTTTATACTGCTTTTTTTTCTGGAAAAATACAAGAGATTCTAGATGTATCACTAACTTAAACCTTGTTTTATCGTTGAAATTGCTTTCTGACCGATACTTTTTATAATCAGTGAATTGTAAGACATTGAAATAATGTAATGTTATCAAAATTCCTAAGAGGCAGTAAAATGATTTTACTGCCTTCTTGCTAAGTACGGCAGTATAGGGTCGTGCAGTATTTGGTATAATTGATATATGAGCCTCTTGAAGCACAAGTGGCGTTAGTCCAGTTTCGGAGGTTCTTTTAGTTAACAATGACACTATTTGAGGGAAAACGTGTTTTAACTGGGCAACTCCTAGCTCCCATAGCAGAACTAGTTTGTGAAATCAAGGCTACCCCCTTAGTTGAAACAAAAAACCTTTAATATCTCAGTTTAATAAAAGGTGGAATTACGCTTCACATCGTCGGTGACCCTGCAAACCAAGCATAATAAAAGATATTCTTTACTTGGTTTTGCACTTTCTTCGACGATAAATGCGTAAATGTACATAAAGTGCTATCGTAATTTTGATTTCTGGAAAATGTATTGTCATCGTGCCCTAAACTATTTATGTGCCACGATCCGAACTCCACCGGAGTTCTTATGATGAGGAATTGCATTGTGACCGCTGCGGGAACGTGCCTTATGCTTATATCAGCAGCAAAGCATTATCGCACTATTTTGCCCTCTCTTTTGCGACCCGAAATAATATTGAATTCATTCAAATAGCTAGGATCTTGAAATTTTTACCACAGTTCAGGTCGCGATGACAATGCAATATTATGAAGAAAAAAATTCGATAGGTGGAGCTGAGATCGGGGTAATAAAAACTGAAAATCCAAATTATGGACCGATTTGGCTGATATTTGGCGTGTGTATTACCTAATTAATTTCCAAATGTTTGAAAAAAATTGGACCCGCTAGGTGGCGCGTGAGTCGCTCTATTTAAGAAATGCGAAGGTCTGTTTTCGGTGTCGATTAATTCGTTTTTCAACGAACTTCCCGTTGAGGTAGGGTCTTGAAACTTTCATCATCGTTTAGTTTTCTGCCCCAACGCACTATAATAAAAAAATAATTCCGATAGGTGGCGCATGGGTAGAGATATTTGAAAAATTTCATTTACAGAGATTTTGCTTTCGATTTTGAACTTACTTCCCGTTGAGCTGGGGGTTTGAAATTTTCACCATCGTTCGGGTTTTGCTTCGGGTTTTGCTGACAATGCATTATACGAAAAAAAAATATCTAAAATATTGCTTTATTTGCAAAAATCCAATTATCGCCCTAGTTTAGTCGTTTGTCCTTATTACCATAGAAGAAGAACGGAATTCGCCGCGTGGTGTATTCCAAAAGTAACTTTACTTACCACGCGGCGAATTCCTCTACTCTTTTGAGCATTATCTATTGATATGCAGATGGCGCTGAAGAATGCAACATTCGGCGAATTCCTTTACTCTTTTGAGCAATTCTGCGTAAAAGGCTGGATCTGCTGATTTTGAATTATTAAATTGAAGATGAGCTGCGCAATGATGAACGCAGCAAAAAACTAAATTTAAAAAAAGCATAAAATAACAAAAATAGAATAAAAAATATTTTTAATTTAAAATGTTTTTAAAATGAGCTTGTCCTGTACATTTATGAGTGGGAATTCTTATAGATATTACAATACTTGGCAAGATTGAAATCTATAAACACATTTGGCGCTTGCTATATCGTGAAAAGATGATCTGCTGCAGGAACCAGACAAGCCGACATATGTTTCGATGATACTGGAATTACATCTCTTCATGGACTTTTCTTCCCGGCATTGTGAGAGTCGAACTCACAACACTGTAGTGACTTGTATGCTAGAAGGTCTAACACCTTAGGCCACTACCCAGCTTGAAGGTAAACCCTTCTCAGTGTCCATTTATGCATATATTTATACTTCCATATAGAACATTTCTTTAATTTCAATGCTAAATGAAAGATTTGCGAATTTTAGGACTTGGTGTGAAACCTATGAAATAATTTTCTATGCTTAATTAAGCACGAATATTTTTCATTTATAACATTTAAACTCTTTGTTGCTTTTGACTTGTAGTCTATTGCTGTAAATACCGACGGTATTTACAAGCAATTTTCGGGATTGTATTTTCGTTGAACAAGTTACAAATTTGAAACTGTGAGGGACTTCGTCTATTTGGGAACCAGCATTAACACCGAAAATAATATCAGTCTAGAAATCCAACGGAGAATCACTCTTGCGAACAAGTGCTACTTTGGACTGAGTAGGCAATTGAGAAGTAAAGTCCTCTCTCGAAGAACAAAGATCGCGCTCTATAAGTCTCTCATCATACCTGTCCTGATGTATGGCTCAGATTCATGGACAATGTCAAGAGAAGATGAGATGGCCCTTGGAGTATTTGAGAGAAAAGTTCTCCGGAAGATTTATGGTCCTTCCCGTGATGCCGACGGCGAGTATCAAAGGAGATTTAACGATGAGCTGTACGAGCTTTACGCAGATCTGACCATAGTCCAGCGAATTAAAGCCCAAAGGCTCCGCTGGCTGGGTCACGTCATGCGAATGGACAAAGAAGCTCCAGCCCAGAAGGTTTTCCAATCGTCACCCGAATTCGGCAGCAGAGGAAGGGGGAGGCCTCGACTGAGATGGAAACAACAGGTGGAGGATGACTTGAACTCCCTTGGGGTTTCCAATTGGCGTCAGTTATCGCTAAAAAGGAATGACTGGCGTGCTTTGATAGGCGACGGCCAAAATCGCTTAGGCGGTTAAGCGCCAATAAATGATGATGATGATGATTTTCGTTGAACAAATAACGTTAATTTTATTGATAAACGAAACGAAATCGAAAGTTTTTTTTGTTTTTTGATAAATTTAACGTTAATTTTCAGCCCTGATTTATTAAAGTGATTATCAAGGCAGAATCGAGAAAATATTTTCGTATTTATTTAAACATTTACACAGTGCAAAGTGAAATATTACTTTTAATACCAGTCGGTATTGAAATTAAGCCTTTTTGGAATTAAATTTGAGTTTTAATACTATTTCGGCGTTGTTATATATAAACACCAAAATGGTATTAAAGTTACTATGTAAGAAACAACTTTCCAAGTTCAATATCATTCCTCGTTTTTTTTTGTTTGTGTCTTGTTTTTAGTAAAAAATTCTCTCCGTGTGCACTATTTTGATAGCACAGCTCTTGTGAGCACTATGATGAGTTGAACGGTCGTATCTGAAAACTGTAAATGAAAATTTTGTAAAAACTTATCAAGAAATTGTTATCCTGCTTCTTTCACTTTTCAAACTAGACAAATAAAAATAAATATTTAAAGTAATGCTCTAGGCCGTGAATTCATTGGGTCGTTTTGGGTTCAATTTCGGATCATTTTGGGAACATTTAAGGGTCTTTTTGGGATCATTTTAGGATTATTTTTGGATTATTTTAGGGTCATTTTGGGATCATTTTGGGTAAGTAAATTTAGCCTAAATTGATAGCACCGAGCAAGCTCGGTCACCCAGGTACTTAAAATTTTATATGAGAAATTACAGCATGGAAATTATGACAGTTTTAAATTAGTAGCAGATACGCGAATAGGAAATCTTGTGAATTGCCTAACTGTGTTATTTTGCTGTGTTTTTTATGAAAAAAAATTAAGAGAGAATACACCAATTCTTATTTGAAAACAAAGCAAAATTATATTTTTCAATTTTGCCACATATTTAAACATACATAATATACCAAAAAGTGGTATTTTCTATTTGCAGGTAAAACAAAAACAAAATATTTGCTAGCTGACAATATTTACATGGCTGGCATTATGGGACTGTGAGTACCATACATGTTAAATAGATGCACTTCGTGTTAGTGACTTCCTGTAAAATTAACATGAATCTAATGTTGGAAAAATTTACTTCGTATTAAATTAAGATAACTTCCTGTTAAACCAACACCATCTGTCTCATTATCTCTTGCAAATTTAATAGGATCATTCTTGTTAGTTTAACATGGTTCATGGTGATAAATATAATTCTGTGTAAAAAAAAAAAACAGTTCATATTCGTCTCTTCTTTTCTGACCTCTTCCTTCACTGAACCAAAAAAGTTCATGTATCCAATGAAAAAGTACATAGATTTTAAGAATTTTTCGTTAAAACCTCTCCAAAGAACTTTTTCGTAGAAATTTACGAACATTTCCTAGAATATAAGCACTTTTTCGTAAAATATGTAAACAAATCCACAGAAAGCATGTATTCATTCATAAATTGTAAGAAAATTTTCTTAGATTCTATGAATTTTTTCTTATATTTTAAGAAAAACCAGCGCGAACTTCTATGAAACTTTGTTCGTAAAAAACATGTACGTTTTTGGTTCAGTGTTTATATCGTGTGAACCTATGACTAGAAATAGTGCTCCAATCTCTCCTAAAACTTTGACGATAATGTAATTATGTACATACTTTGGTTGGCGCGTGCATGATTTTCGCAACACGACACGTTCACGAAACAGATTTTCGAAAAAAAGCACTAAAACGCACGGGGAAAAATTACTAAAACACGACACGCACGAAAAAAATAAAACGGTATTTTTTGGCATTTTTTATTTTTGCATATATTTGTAAATGTCCTTTGTACATGGTATGAACTTACACATCTAATAGTACATTTACACCGTCCCAAATTTGGCACTTTTTTCCATACAAATCTTATTTTCCAAATTTGGAATTACATTGTATTTGACCTCATTTTCCAAACAATACAATCCACAGTTCCTCAAAATAGCAACCCTGCGGCTGTTCCACATTTAGAATCGCCCAGCAAGAACCTTAATGGGCAATTGACTTGTGATAAATTTTGCACTATGCACAGCTGTAAATAACAATTTCAAATAATTTTTTTTAAGAAAATGGGCGAATTCTACCAGGAAAAGGCAGAAGCCTTCTTGACTCTTCTTTTATTATTACTCTACAGGTGTTTGAATCATCGCGGTAATGCATTTTCTTTGCGTGGCTTTTTGTCCTGGTAGAAGATTCTTGCAGGGAAGGTGAAGCCAAATGCAAATTTGCCAATGTAAACGAGGTCGAACTGGCTCATTTGAATTACCCAAATTTGGCGCGGTGTAAATGTAATATAAAGCTTATAAGGTATGACTGGGTGGCATGTCGCCCTATTTCAAAATATTTTTCAAAAACTCATTATATCAAAATTTGGAATTTGTTCAACAACGCTCTATCTAATAATTTGATTCAAAAACAACCTATCTGGGATATTTATATATACATTAGGGTGATTCAAATAAAAATAATTTGGTTATTTTTTCGGTCTTACCCGCTGAAACTTTAGGTATTGACGAGAAAATAAGCCTTGCAAAAAATTAGCTCTCTAACTTAACCCTTAGGGGTGGCTATTTTTTCCGCCCTTTCCCATACATTTTGTATGGGGAAAAATGGTATTTTTTTCAAAGTGAATTTTCTTTCAATTTTTGAAACTTTTTTACATACTCTTAAAGTTGAAGCTTTGGAGCTTCCAAAATGGTAAGCCATGTGCGAATATCTTAACTATTAAAATAATTACAGGCTCTTAAAGTTGACTAAATTTTATATGTGTTACTGTGTATGTGTGTGCTATAGTACAAAACTCAGCCATTTTCAAATGGATGTAATTATCTTAGTAGTTAAGATAACTGCACATGGATTACCATTTTGGAAGCTTCAGGGCTTCCACTTTAAGAGTATGTAAAAATATTTTCAAAAAAGTTTCAAAAATTGAAAGAAAATTCACTTTGAAAAAAATACTATTTTTCCCCATACAAAATGTGTGGGAAAGGGCGAAAAAAATAGCCACCCCTAAGGGTTAAGTTAGAGCGCTAATTTTTTGCAAGGCTTATTTTCTCATCAATACCCAACTTTTTAGGGGGTAAGACCTAGTCGAGATTTTTTTTGAATCACCCTAATATACATATATATATATTGAAACGAAGTCGTCGATATATGTTTACACATATTTTTTTATGTACTTATGTTGATACATACAATGGTAAAATAAGAAAAAAAATTAAAAAGAACAACTGTAACTTTGCACTCAATCAAGTGCACTTACAGCCTAACCTAATGCGTTTACTGCACGTACATGCACGACTTATTTCCTTGTAACCGAAATAAATGTGTGTGCGTTTGTATCTTTGCCTGTGTACAAACGTCAAATCGAAATGTCACGCAGAACAAAAAGTGGAAAACAAGTTAGGTTTTTAGGCCGTGTGATCAAATTCGGTTGCTCCCATACAAGTTGTATGCGCATGAGACATTTTTGACAGAAAACGCAGTCCCTGCGTTTATATCAGGTAAGGCTGTCAGTAAATGCAAATGCAGCTTACATTTTACATTTTTGAATTCAGTTTAAGAAAATGAGAAGCTTTGGCAAATAAATATTTTTTTAAGCCTATACATAAAAAAACTTTTAGGGAGTTTGTATTATAATGCGCACATGTGAACGCGTATTTTCATCATCTGGTATGATGATGAATTAAGAAAGTTATAAAAAATATAGATAATTTACAAGAAATAAACGTGCGCCAGTTTAGTACAAAAAGTAAAAAAAGTTGATCGTGTTTTTTTGTTTTCGGGCTCAACACGATCACCACACGAAATCGCATTTTCAAATACGAGCACATGAACACAAGCGTGCGTGTTTCGGGTCACGGTCAAAAACACGCGCGACGCCCACCTCTAATACATAGTAACTTTATCTCCCAGTTACATATGTATATCTTGAATCTCTTCTCAGAGCTGATGATCATTAGAAGTTGCAGATTTATTTATTTTTCTGCGCCAAGGGTGACGTTTCCTTTGGCAAAGTCACTTGCAAAGCAGCGTTAGTGGATGTGCTAGGGGATTCCCGACATTATAGCCAAATATATTCTGGTTAAAAATGTATAATTTAAGTTTTTCCTATCAATTACACATGAATATTTTATGTGATTGGGTGGTTTTGTAATCTAAAATTAGCCCAAGTGAACCCAAACATTTAGAATCGCCAAAGCTCCAAAATGCATTAAAGGTTTTGGTCGATGGAGACTAAGCTGTATCAACCTTTAGAACTCCGCTGCAGATATACCTTAGAAGGCAGATATGCATTATAACAGAGAATGCCTGTAATTTTTTGTAAAAGGACGTCTATAATTTTCCTGTAGGGAACAGCAAAATTACTTTCTGTAGGTATGGAAAAATAAAACAAGTGACACTGACGGCGAATGAATATTTAAAAACTGACTTTGAAACAGAAGAGCTGTCGTTCCATTGTGTTTTTGGGTTTTTTCGTTGCACTCGTAATAACTTAAAACTCCTTCCATATAACAGTACTTTACTCACTCCCATTTACTGGGAATTTGCCAAACGTTGCACGCACTGCTGTTGCTGTGACCCCAAAACTCTGAAGTTCCCACTCTTCTCTGATACTCACAAAGCGTACTATTCATGCTATTAGGAACTCAAATAGTAAACAAAAATGTCTGACATTGACAAATGCCATCCGTCACTGTGAACACAAGATTGATATAGATTGGAATGTGACACAAAAATACGCACAACCACCATCCCCACCATTGCAATCGTCAGCCATCATCTTCACCATCACCAATACCATCGCCATTACCGAATAACAAAAACAATAACAAAAGCAAAACGAGCAGCTGAACTATTGACGGTAAACAATGGCAAGGAGTCATGGTACGCACAAAACAAAAGCAGAAAAAAACGAAAAAAGGGACATAGATTGGTGCGTAGATGACACAAAATGACGAGCGTTGATGAGCAGCGTCGACGCCTGTCCATCAAACAGGCATCAACCTCCCTTAAATCAAGGATATCGTACAACTAGACTTCTAAAGGGATGGGACGTATAGATTAGGGTGACCCATATTTACAGATCTAGGCACCCTCTACATTTTTAGCTATCGCCAAAACAAACATTTTGGCAGAGTTTCAACCTGATATTCCAACGGCAAGACAGTGCTCAAGGACATACCAAATTAAAAAAAAAAATTTAAAAGCTCGTAATTGTGGTCATTTTTTGCAAGAAGTAAAACTGCGTAGGAAGAAATAAATGTATTTATTTGATAGGACAACACATTTATACTGCATTTTTGCAGGAAAATTGGACGGCATTGTTTTCCATAAGTGATAGTTATGAAATATATCAAACATGTATAACTTTGGGTACTGCTATGAGATGTTTTTCTGTATAATATTAAGTTTTCTTAATCTAGATCTAATAGATGATATTTTTTTGCATCTGTTTTATATATGAGCCGCTTAATGCACAAGTGGTATAAGTTCACCTTTTCTCGAAATGAGATATTCAAGGTCTTGTGTTGTCAACAAATAGGGGGTACCGTTGATTTCACAAGTTAGTTCTGCTTTATATTCGGTTTCTATGGGTGCTAGGAGTTACCCCTTAGCGTGTTATATAGAGCACATTTTCCTCTACATAGCGTCATACCTAACTGAAAAAACGAAAACTGGACTTACACCACTTGTGCTTTAAACGGCTCATATTTAAAACACCTGAAACAAAGAAACACACTTAAAAAATTAATATAATTTTTTTGACTTTTGCCTACAAATCGCCAAACTTAGGGTGCATTAAGCACCCTTTTCCCATCCATCAAAAAATCTGAAAAATTACAAAAGTTATATTGAGCCCCATTCTAAAAAAATGGAGGCGTTCCCGAGGGGAATTTTTGAAGTTAGTCCTTTTGGGTCACCCTAGTATACATATGTGCGTGTATGTATGTGTGTGCCGAAGTTTATGTTGTTCCTTTATTGTTAGATTTGAAATTTTTATATACATATAATTTCCCACCTGCACGCAAAATTTGATTAAAAGATTTGGTTCATGCGTACCCTTGTCATTACCGAAATTTGGGTGGTAACGCTATTACTTGGACCTAACCTAGCGGACATAAAGAAACGCACTACATCGTTAACTTGCGACTTCCCGTAAAATGCACTGCGGAATAAATCAGGGAAGGCCCCGTCATAGGACTGTTCTCACGGCTTTAGACCAGTGGGCGGCATGGAGAGAGCGCTCACTACGTCAAAGCATTCGTTATTTCCTGGGAGAAGAAGGCTTCACATGTTGAGCTCTCTCTCGGTGCCGACCAGTGCTATAGACTTGTCAAAGGCTTTCGCGGCACCTTTTTATTTGAAAAAGATATTTCTGACTTTAAATAAAGTTTTTCTTACCCCTTTTTATTTATTAAACACTTTGTATTCCCCTTTTACTTACATGGATAATACCTTTCCTTTTCCCAACTTTTAATTTGTTTTACAGTCCGCCTTAAATACGCGTGCTCAAAGGTTAATTAGCTGTCAAAAATCCTCATGCCCATACACATTGTATGAGCCCAACACAAACAACGCGGCGTCAACGCTGAGCTTTTTAAAGCGCGTTACAGATGAAGTGAGAAATGGGGGAATGGAAGAGAGAGAATTTAGAGCAATTTGCGCTTTATTTTGAGTATGTCGAGTGTTGCTGACGTTGGCGAAAAAAACGCTACGTCGAGCGCTCTTACTTAAGTGGGCCTGTTATATAACAATATTTTCTGAGGGCCCGGCCAACAAGATCAACTCTTTCATAGTCAAGAAAGCTTCGCTTGATATATAAAGTAACTATTCGTACTGAGCCACCTGCATGAAACCGATATATCTTTTTAATTCAGAGTTGATTTCAAAAGTCAAAAACTTATGAGTTTAAACCCTCAATTGACGTTAACTCCGAGTTAAAATCATTGGGGCATATTCATAGTCGTAATGAAGTAGGCACTAAAGATAGAGTCAGCATTTTTGACAGATAGGCCGTTAGAAAAGGTGTCAAAAAGCTGACTTTAGTGCCTACTTTATTTCGACTATGAATATGCACCATACATCTTCGTGGTGCAAGTGAGCCTTAAAATTTAACAATTTAAAATTAACATATTAGGGGTATTCGCTAAGTATTGCAAACGGTGCACGGATTGTACGGATTGCATGGATTGTAAAGTCACAACAACAAAATACACGTAAAAAATTATATCCTATCCGTAAAATTTATACAATGCTCAAACATATGTATATTTTAATGCAAGAATTGTAGGAAATAAAAAGCAGCCCTGTATTTCTCTCAATCCTCTCAGTTCGCTCACAAAAAGTAAAAGTAATTGTCAGCGCCAACTTTTTTCAGAAAAAAAACTTTCAGCTTTAATGTAAATTATTTGACGTTTGTTAACGATTTGATTCGAATTCTTTAAAAAAGAAAAAAATTTTTTGCTTTTCTGAGATTCGCGGCATTTTTTCGAATTTTATTTTATTTTCTATTTACAGTTTGACAGTTGAATCTTCTGTTACATTTAAGCTTGCTACAATTATACAATGGGGCGCTCGAGTAGTATTGTAAATTTCGACATAAGACTTTTACAATCCATGCAATTCGTGCACCTTGCAAGACTTAGCGAATCCCCCTATTATAAAAGCGCTTTTGCACTTTCACCTAGGATATACATTAGACTGGGCCAAAAATAAAAAATGTCTTTTTTTCAAAAATTATATTGATTTTCTTTTTAAGAAAGGTGAACAAAAATTACTGTAATTTTTTCAGATTTTTAAATTAAAGTCTAGAGATCTATCATTGCTAGTTTAGATTTTACAGACTTAACCTTCAATTTGGTATTAAAACGACAAATCATTATTGAAAAACACAATTTACCTGAACATATTTTTGTAGGAAATTGAATTCCCTACAAAAGCTGCATAGACTGAAATTTTCTCAGACTAGCCGTTTTCTAGTATTCTAGCCTCAAACATTGGCATGTTTTTTGGATTTCCCGATTTTGGTTTGAAAATTTGCGAAACATGAAAAAATCAATATCGAATAAAGCTAAATACATATTCTTAAGGGAAGATTGCGCCGGAAAAAGTGCAAAACCGCACATCGCACTTCTGCAAAACCGCACATTAGAAATTTCTGTAAAAAATTAAATTAGCCTTCCCTCAGTTTTTGAGATATTTGGCTGAAATTTGGTATGTGGCCACCATTTTCTAATATAGAAATCATTTGTCGGAACCAGCAAAATCGATTGTTCCGATATACAGATTTTGGGCTATAACTCCTGTAATTAAACAGGTAGGGACGTGAAAATTTGTAAGTATTGCTATTTTTACATGTGCATCGATGTCGAAAATCATTGAGATGGGATAATTATTTCACATAGCCCCCATACAATTCGATAAACGGGTTTTTGTATAGCTCCTGTAATTAGAATTAGGAACGTGAAATTTCGTAACTATTGCTCTTTTCGAATGTGGAATGTCGGTGTTAAAAATCAATGAGATTGGACCAATATTACACATCGCCCCCATCCAATCGATAGTTCCAAAAATTTCGGTGTGAGTTAAAGTTAAATTCACACAGACGCTTATTCATGAAAGGTATATAGCTTTCGACACAGCCGAAGACAGCTTTCCTTACTTGTTTTTTGTTAATTAAGGTACAATATTTTTTGCATATTTCAGTTTTATAAGGTTGCTTGCAAAATGTTAAAACTCCAAAAAACCCAAGTCCAAAGGTTAAAACTTGAAGAAGTCTCTTTTTGCAATAACGAAAAACACATAAAACACATAAATTCCTCGATTGCAATCACAGGTTATTGCTTTTATAGTGATTGTAAGTTTTACAATATACCATCATTTAAAGCAACTAATTGGAATAATTTTTTTATGTAAAAGTATATGAAAGAATAGTGCAATCTTCAACCATTTGAGAGCTTTTTAATGAAACCAGGTTTTGGAAACAATCAACATTTGTGGAAACAAATGAAAGGACAATAAATCCAAAAAAATACAAACAAAACTTAAAGTTGTTTTCCTAAAATTTGTTTCAAAGAGTAAAGCTTGAAACAGAAACAATACGGCAATCCGTCGAAATAACTCAAATCCTTCTGGATCGCATAAAAGTAATTTGATTTTTAAAAACTTGAAATCACTGTGCTCTTTGAAGAGTAAGGATAATAGCCAAAAGAAAAAAAATTGTATGTACTACTTTTTATTAGGCAATCTTAGTCAAGTAAGCGACCTAAAAAAATGTTTAGTTGTGACGGTTTTTGATTTAGGGTGCGATTTGTAGACTGCGCACGTCCCGTATCTGACGTAAGGACTGATTCTGTTTGACCTATAAGGTAGAATATTGAAAGTGAAGTACAAACCGATGCGCAACGTGAAGACTTTAATAGTCCAGTTATCGAAATATGTATGTATTTATCCATTCGATTTCTGTGGAAATAAAAAATTGTACTTTTTATGATTTCAATCACAGGAGTGCTTGCAATCATTTCATTGCAATAGATGTTTCTAAATTGATTGCAGATTTTATAATTTTACTATCACAATACAAGGAATCAAATTTGATTGAAATAAAAAAGTTGATTCCTTGATTGTAAAACAAAATTATTTTAAATTCTTACACCTTTGGTACCTATGTATTTTGCTCAGTTTTAAGTAAAAATGTATTTAGTTATATTATAGTAATTAGCTACATGTTATATATTTTATAGCAATACTTTTTTTAATCAGATCCCGAAACTTCCTGTATTGTAAAAATGGAAAATTGGCATCCCTAATATATACCTTCGTTTGTTTGATTAATACTTTTACCACCGCACAGAGTTCATTCGTTCGTTCTTTGCTAAAAGCTTAATCTGAATGCCATCACCAACTGATGGCAACGCATTAGTTTTGGCAAGCATCGCTATTCTTCGCCCTGCTACATACAAACATATTTCCAAACATCCCCAACAAACATTTTTAGCTAATCTCAATTTGAGATGCATTTGAGAACCAATCATCTTCTCAAATCTCAAACATTCGTTTTAAATTTGAGGCGAAATAACCGTTGATAGGGTTCTCAACCTAAAAGGCTCATTTTTAATATGGGATTTTCCCTGATTTTCAATTTGAGAACGGCAGAATTTTCAAACGTTTCTCAAACTGAGCGAAGTGGATCGAAATGGAATCCACATGCCCTCATTGAAATATTTATTAAGAGATGCCAATCATGCAAAACAAATACCCATTTTAATAAAAAGCGAGTTTCCATTTATGCAGTTAAGTTTTACTTAATACTTTTTTAATTAATATAGTTCAACAAATAATCCTGTTATATAAATAACATTTGAGAAAAAGTTGAGAATAGATGTTTTCTCAAACGTTTGAGTTTTTGGTGCTCGATGTTTGTTGGGCAATATTGGTAATTGTGGTTGTGGTAGTGACGCTTGTCATGTCACTGCCGGAAGTTTCATTACTGCTGCAAAGGAAGAGAAAGCCGTTTGTGAATGACGGTAACGGTAGCAGTGTTAATATGAATGAAAGTGTCATTGCGCTAGTACATATGTGTGTATGTAGGTATGTATGGTTTGTACACGACAGTTTGTGGAGTACACACTATAACTACCAGACGGCATCCAAATCATTCGATGGATATCTTGCATAATGATGATTTGTGGCAGAAAATTCTGCTGAGACTTGGCGAGTGTTGAATGAGTACAAAAACGCGTAGCTCAAGTTTTTGGAAACTTCAAAATAATTAACACTTGATTAGTATTCAGGGAGTTTTGGCTTCATTTTCTTACACAACTTTCTTGTTGAACTTTTTGAAACAATTAAAACTTTGGCACTGTCACCGTGGGGGGAAAGTTATATCATAATGCGGTGTGAAGGTGTGAATCGATGGGTGGAGATCAAAGGATAATATTAAATAAATGTATCATAATGCGTGGAAAGACATCTATGTTCTAACACTATTTGAGGACTGAACAAACAAAACGCCTTATTTCCACTTTCGAAAATTTTTCAGAAACCGAAAATAACTTTGATAGATCCAAATAACCACAATTTAAAGTTGTAATTTGGCGTTACTAAAATAAAACAGCTACGGCCAACTGGGGTCATCATTATACCTTTCATGAACATGAAATGGTATTATAACTTTGGTCCGATGTTTGTAAATATGAAAAGAAGAAGAGATAGACCCATCAATAAGTATACCGAAATGATCAGGCTGACGAGATGAGTTGATTTAGCCATGTCCGTCTGTCTGTCTGTCTGTCTGTCTGTTTGAACGCAAACTAGTCCCTCAGTTTTTGAGATATTTGGCTGAAATTTGGTATGCGGCCACCATTTTCCAATATAGGAATCATTTGTCGGAACCAGCAAGATCGGACCAATATAACATATAGCTCCCATACAACCGATTATTCCGATAAACGGATTTTGGGCTATAACTCCTGTAATTAAAGACGAAGGAACGTGAAATTTTATAAGTGTTGCTATTTTTATATGTGAAATATCGATGCTGAAAATCGTAGAGATGGGATAAATATTTCACATAGCTCCCATACAATCGATTATTCCGATAAACGGATTTTGGGCTATAACTCCTGTAATTAAACACGAAGGAACGTGAAATTTTGTAAGTTTTGCTATTTTTATATCTGAAATATCGATGTTGAAACTCATAGAGATGGGATAAATATTTCACATAGCTCCCATACAATCGATTGTTCCGATAAACGGATTTTGGTAGTTAACTCCTGTAATTATATAGGTAGGAACGTGAAATTTTGGAAGTATCGCTATTTTTATATGCGAAATATCGATGTTGAAAATCATTGAGATGGCATAAATATTTCACAATCGATTATTCCGATAAGCGGATTTTGGGCTATAAGTCCTGTAATTAAACACATAGGAACGCGAAATTTTGGAAGCATCGCTATTTTTATATGTAAAATATCGATGTTGAAAATCATTGAAATGGGATAAATATTTCACAATCGATTGTTCCGATAAACGGATTTTGGTAGATAACTCCTGTAATTATATCGGTAATCATTGAGATGGCATAAATATTTCACAATCGATTATTCCGATAAGCGGATTTTGGGCTATAAGTCCTGTAATTAAACACATAGGAACGCGAAATTTTGGAAGCATCGCTATTTTTATATGTAAAATATCGATGTTGAAAATCATTGAAATGGGATAAATATTTCACAATCGATTGTTCCGATAAACGGATTTTGGTAGATAACTCCTGTAATTATATCGGTAGGAACGTGAAATTTCGTAAATGTTGCTATTTTAGAATGTGGAATGTCGATGTTAAAAATCAATGAGATTGGACCAATATAACACATCGTCCCCATATAATCGATAGCTCCGATAATTTCGGTATGAGCTAAAGTTAAATTCACACAGGCTGTACTGGGGATCAAACAGTGAAAATCGTGACGCTTATTCATGAAAGGTATTTAGCCTTCGGCACAGCCGAAGACAGCTTTCCTTACTTGTTTTATTTTTTTTATTTTTTGTTTGTGTAGTTGTATTTTTGTAACTTTATAAATTGGAAATATGCCCTTTAGTTTGAAACAGGCAATTTTATACGGGATCCCATGGGGTTTTTTGCATTAAAATAACTGGGCGAGGCTTATATCGAGCCGTAGATGTTTATTAGAGTGGTTCACAAATATGGACTTTTTGGAAATTCTAAAACGCTACCTCCAATTATTCTTCCTTATGACAAAAAAGAGGCTGCTATTTTTTTTTTTTTTTTTAAGGTGGTTTAGAGGTCGCTCTACTCGTTTTTATAAAAAAAATGAGATACTTGCAATTTTAATTTCATTTTAACATGTTTAAGTGCAGTAAAAATTTGGGTTTTTGTGTCTTGTTATTCTGTTTTCATTGGCGAATATTCCTGCAATTCAATAGCCTTCTTGGATGAGTAGAAAGGGTTTAACTCCTGAAAATATGTTTCGAAATAGAAAACGGTGCAACTAAAACGCCTACACTGATCTCATTGCGCATTGGTTTTTTGGATATATTTCGCATCTAGAAGGTTTATGACATCGCTGATTATGAATCCGATGTCAGTTTTTTAAATTCCAATATGGCGGTGATTTTTTTGAAAACTAATAGGATTTTATTGAAACTTGGTACTCGGGGGTTAATGAGTTGTATGATTACGAATCCGATATCGGATTTTTTAAATTCAAAATGGTGGATCCAATATGGCGGTGCATTTTTGAAAACTAATTCGACTGTGTGAAACTCGTCACTGATGGATTTAAGACATCGATTTATATGAACTAGTATCGCTTGTGATCGAAAATTATACCAATAAAAACTTTAGGGGGTCGTGAGGTCGCTAGCCCCGTACCCCCATCCTTAAATTTCGGAGACGCCCCTGAAAATATACCGCCTATACCTCAGTTTTTTCAATTTTCTTTCCATCGGTGCATATTTCATTCCAATCGGTCAAACGGTTCGCTCACAGGAGGTTCCTAAAGGTTTTCATGTAGCGTATTTATTGACATCGGATTGCTATTCAAGTTTTGCAAAACTGGCATCTTATATATTATATATTAATATATATAAATGAAATATGCACCGAAGGAAAGGAAATTGAAAAAATTGACGGTATCCCCGAAATTTAAGGATGGGGGTACGAGGCTAGCGACCCCACGACCCTCTAAAGTTTTTATTGGTCGAATTTTCGATCACAAGCGATACTAGTTCATATATATCGATGTCATAAATCCATCAGTGACGAGTTTCACACAGTCGAATTAGTTGTCAAAAATGCACCGCCGTATTGGATCCACCATTTTGAATTTAAAAAAACCGATATCGGATTCGTAATCAGACAACGCATAAACCCCCGAGTACCATGTTTCAATAAAATCCAATTAGTTTTCAAAAAAATCACCGCCAATTTGGACCCGCCATTTTGAATTTAAAAAAACTGACATCGGATTGATAATCAGCGATTTCAAAAACCTTCTAGATGCGAAATATATCCAAAAAACCAATGCGCATTGGGGTCAGTGTAGGCGTTTTAGTTGCACCGTTTTTAATTTCGAAACATAATTTCAGGAGTTAAACCCTTTCTACTCATCCAAGAAGGCTATTGAATTGCAGGAATATTCGTCAATGAAAACAGAATAACAACACACAAAAACCCAAATTTTTACTGCATTAAAATTAAATTAAATTTGCAAGCATCTCATTTTTTTTATAAAATAAAGTAGCGCGACCTCTAAAGCACCTTAAAAAAAAAAACAAAAAAATAGCAGCCTATTTTTTTGTCACAAGGAACCATATTTCGGGGTAGCGTTTTAGATTTTCCAAAAAAAAAATTTTTGAACCACTCTAATGTTTATAGATCGAAAAAACCAAAAGAAAAATCAACCAAATAAACTTTTGAGGGAAAATAAAATATTGACCTTTCAATTTTTTTTCGGCCTATCAATATCTACGGCACGATATAAGCAAAAATTTCCACGCACAAACAAATGAGAAGGAAATATTTCCGATTTGTACCAAATTTTCATTTTGACGGATCTTTTTTATAGGAAGTATGACGTTTTAGTAGTGTCTATTGAACACATCATGTGTAATGTTGTCGGAACCATCAGATTGCATCAAAACACTAAAAAAGTAAAAATGGAAATAAGGCGTTTTGTTTGTTCAGTCCTCATTTATAATAAGTTATTTCATACTAACACTAGTTAAGTGACTAAGGAAAGCCAAGATTATAACTCCGAGTAAACATGTTTAAATATAAAATGTGCAGATTTTTAGTTGATTAGGCTGGAGCTCTATACCACTACTATTAGCATTTATGGTTAGAATGAGAAGTATTTAGTGAATAGAAAAAAAGTGATAGACGAATCATTACTCCAAGCTCAACTCAAAACTCCGCCTCTTCTATTTAGTATCGACGAAAGGGTGGCTGTTGTTGTCTACATAGACGCCAAACTCCCGGCGGTATTTAGTCTCTTGCAAAAAAAAACTTGAATAACTTAGGGTCTGTTCATCCAGCTTTAATCTTTTGATGCGAACGTGTATTAATAATATGTAACACTGTACAGCAGCCGGCTGGGTATGGGATCTAGCGAACTTTTTTGAAGAGATTGAGACATAGATAAAAAAAAATAAGTACCCCTTTTTAGAAGTTAGAAGATGTATTTCTGGGCTTTCGAAGTTCGAATTTTGCTTTTCTAATAGATGCATTTAAAAAATTAAAAAAGGAAAAATGTGGGTGCGGTCTTCTTGACTTTCTTGTTCGATTGGTAAACTTTGTTTTTGACAACGGCATCAAGTTTTTCGAAAACAGTTGAAAATTTTTTGAAATATACGGCTATTAATTTTTTCAAATATCTAACTTCTAACCCCTTTTACAACTTTTAAAACAAAAAGTGTATACCAATCGAACAAGGTAGTCAAGCAGACCACGCTCACATTTTTCCTTTTTTAATTTTTTAAATACAGCAATAATTTTCGAACTTCGAAAGCCCATAACTTAATTGAGTAGGCTAACTTCGAAAAACGAGGTACGTAGATTTTTTATGTATGTCGCAATCAATGATTTTTCGGTATATTATAATGATACAGCACGAAAGGAGTTGCCTATATGCCGCTATGTCTGATTTTGGTTTCCCCGCAAAACTTATACGGGTGTGCAAAATGACGCTGAGCAACACCCCCAGCTCGGTCAGAATCGGGAAGGACCTCTCCGAGTCGTTCGAAACTAGACGAGGTTTCAGGCAGGGCGACCCCCCTATAGTGCGATTTCTTCTTATTCTTATCGGCACCCGCCGGTGAAAGTAGAGCAAGAGGGAGACCACCACTCCAATGGCAGGACCGAGTGGAGGAAGATCTGAGAACAAGCGGTGTCTCTAAATGGCGTCAGTTAGCTCAACAAAAGAAATGACTGTCGTAACATGCTGGACGGCCAAAAACGCCTAGCAGTGTTGCGCCGCCTTCGAAAAAAGTGTATCAGTTTTTGAACAAAAAATGTATCAAAAAGTATCAAACGAATAAATATCACATTTTTTCCCGAAATCCGTCTTAGTGCCAGTGGTGTAGCGATAGTGTGTTCGAAAAATTACATTAAAGATTCCGTGTTCTCATTCCGTGGCGCCGTGGTTTGCTGCCTTTCTACCCTAGAAGGCTTCCCAATAAAAATTCATCTCGCTTTGCAGGTGCCGTTCGGAGAAGTACCGTAAGTCCCGCCAAATTGTGGGAAAAATTCAAAGCAGCACGGGAAAAAAGGTGGTCGCAAAGATCTCTATGTAGGTCTATCACACTATCCATTTTTTGATGGTCTGATTTTATAAAATGAAACGCGACGCGAAGAGTCACGTTCACCCAAGTGAAACCCTGCAAAAATGGCAAAGGACTCTCAATACTCTGTAGAGCATTCCAATGCCGGAATATCCAACAGTAGTCCAATTTCATACAAAAAATGTGCTCCAATTAACATGGCGATGTCATAGCATTGGACCACTGTATACAATTAGTAATCCATAGAGTACTCCAATGTAAAGCGAGAGTTGGAGTAGGTGTTCCTCTCTCGCTACGCTGTCTACTCCAACTGGAGTAGTCTAGTTGGACCATTTTTTGGAAAATACTCTTTTGTGGGTGTTCCATGGAGTACGGGATGGAGCACTTCTAGTTGGATTAGGTGGTCCAATCCTTGGAGTAGTATGGATACTCCAACGTTTTTACAGGGAACCCAATTCGTAGTTTATAAATCACTTCGTGACTGTCAGTGCCGGTTTCTTACGTTTTTTTGGTAACATATAAGAACGCGAACAGTCATTTTAGCTGTCAAACTAAACACTTCCGTTTGGGCCGCGTTTGCTGGATTCACTTAATTTATTTCAGATATTTTTTAGCAATTTAAAAAAATCAACAATTTGAGGCATGGGTAATTTGATGATAATAAAGCGTATATTTGTGAAAAACACCAAAATTACGACAGAGCTGAATTTTGGTAGAGAGCCTAGGTTCGCCTAGTTTCGAAAAGTGTCCTGAGACAAAGTTGTAGATCTGAAAATTCTCTACAAAAATTATCGTTTTAACACACTCTAGGTGTTCGGGGAAAATCCTGAACAGTCTATGAGCTATTTTCACAATCGCGTTATTTCATTACTGGAGGCTCATAGGGAATTCAAGGTCTACAACTTTGTCTTAGGTAATTTTTAGAAAAAACTTACCGTTTTCGAGAAAAATCCAAAAAACGTAAAATTTGGACTTTTGACACCGAACAACTTTTTTTAGAACACATGGGATCGATTGGGACTTTTTCAGTATTTTTTCTGACGGGGAACCTAAGCTCTCTACAAAAATTTTAAGTCTAATGCGGAGATTTATTTAACCGCGGTCCTACACCATCTATCTTATAACACCCTTATGTTACATACAACAATTTGCAATCTTGTTTGCAAATATATACATTAGGCCGGGTCGATTTGTATTAACGAAAGTTAACCGATATTGCGCCATCGATTTTTCGATAGCTTTTGGGCTCAGGAAAAAAAAGTTCCACTACGCATACCCAAAAAATAAATTTCGACCTGCGAAATTTAATTTTTTTGAATTTACTTCGACTTTGATTTTTAAGGTTTTTTTCATGACCTACTAAACAAACTTTCATTTGATTTTAGATTTTCATGTATACCCTGTCCGACTCCATGTCCGCTAAAAACGTTGACGATAACAGTTTTTTGAAAAGCAATATTTTTTGGGTTTTGGGGAGTGTTTTGGTAAAAAAAACACATGTTTTCGATGAAAACGAATTTGTCGCATATATCTTGTCCCACTCAAAATTATGCGCTAAAAATGTTGGTGATAACAGTTTTTGAAAAAAGAAATTGTTTTCGGGTTTTGGGTCTTGTTTTGGGTCGAAAAAACTACTTTTTCGATTTTTCATGCATTTCTTTTTCATTTTCAAGGCTCCAAATCATTTTTTATGCATTTTTTTCGGTGTCAATTGGCGTAGTCCCAAGTGTATTCATGCGCTAAAGGCGGTGGTTAATTCAGTATTTTGAAAAAAATTTATTTAATGGTGTTTTAGAAGAGTTTGGCTCGAAAAAACCAATTTTTTCAGATTTTGCATTGCCTCAATTTTATAGGCCTAGAGCTGGCAACATAAAAAATTGGGTCACTCGAGGCAAAGTCAATTTCCACATTTACGGACTCATTTGTTACCGACTTGACGTCAGCCCGGCCGCAGAACTCCTACTGGAAGGCAAAGGCGTGTTAGGGGGAGTGTGCTCCCCCTATTAAAAAAGTGTAAGTGAACCAACCAGATTTTCTAAGTAAGAGGGTTCTTAGAGGTTCTTTCATAGAATCTTTAACTATTCTTAGAATTTGTATATTGAGCTTAGCTCTCCCACAATCCGCGCTTAAAGCTCAAAAGACCTATTTGTCAAGGTACATGATTCTGAAAGCCTGAAAGTTTCTCTTTATCATACAATAGCGCTTTACTATCGCTGATTCATAGCAGACAAGCACGAGCAGATTTTATTGTACACCTTTTGACGAATTCGACTTTTTGCTCAAATGTAAATGAGATCTAAGTCTTTGGAAGGCTGAATGTGATAGAAAAAACAATTGTATTTACTGCCCAAGCTCAAAAAGTTATGTGTAAGTTACTAATTAGAAGTTAGGCAAGTTTACGTAGATGATCCCATTTAAATTTTTTTTCATATAAAATTTACAACTAGAAAAGTAGAAATAAAAATTCAAATGGAATCATCTACTTGAGTTTACCCCAATTTTCCAACTGAACAGTAAAGACAAATGTTTGGGCTATCATATTCAGTCTTGCAAAGTCGTATATCTCATTTACTTGTAGAATTATGGACCTCGAAAAATGAGCAAAAATTCGAACTCGTCAAAATTTGTGCAATAAAATCTTCTCGTTCTTGACTGCCATGAATCAGCGATAGTAAAGCGCTATTGTATGATAAAGAGAAACGTTCAGGCTTGCAGAATCATGTACTTTGATCCAAATATTGCTTCTAATTACAGAGTTGCAGGGGTCCAAACAAATAGGTCTTTTGAGTTTTAAGCGCGGATTGTGGGAGAACTAAGCCCAATATTAAAATTCTAAGGATAGCTAAAGATTCTACGGAAGAACCTCTAAGAACCCTCTTACTCAGAAAATCTGGTTGGTTCACTTACACTTTTTTTAATAGGGGGAGCACACTTCCCCTAACACGTCTTTGCCTTCCAGTAGGAGTTCTGCCGGCCGGGCTGACGTCAAGTCGGTAACAAATGAGTCCGTAAATGTGGAAATTGACTTTGCCTCGAGTTATCCAATTTTTTATGTTGCCAGCTCTCCGCCTATAAAATTGAGGCAATGCTAAATCTAAAAAAATTGGTTTTTTCGACCAAAATTCTTCTAGAACTCCATTAAATACATTTTTTTTTTCTTCAAAATACTGAATTAACCACCGCCTTCAGCGCATGAATACACTTGGGACTACGCCAATTGACACCCAAAACCCGAAAACAACTTGTTTTTTTTTTTCAAAACTGTTATCGCCAACGTTTTTAGAGCAAAATTTTGAGTGGGACAAGATACATGCGAAAAATTCGTTTTCATCGAAAACATGTTTGCATGTATGCTGAAAAAAAACCCTTAAAAAAAATAAGAAGCGAAAGGGTCGTTTTTTTTTACCAAAACACTCCCCAAAACCCAAAAAATATAGCTTTTTTCAAAAAACTGTTATCGTCAACGTTTTTAGCGGACAATTTGGAGTCGGACAGGGTATATATGAAAATTCTAAAATCAAATGAACGTTTGTTTAGTAGGTCATGAAAAAAACCTTAAAAATCAAAGTCGAAGAAAATTCAAAAAAATGAAATTTCGCAGGCTCGAAAATTATTTTTTGGGGTATGCGCAGTGGAAATTTTTTTTCCTGAACCCAAAACCTATCGAAAAATCGATGGCGCGATATCGGTTAATAAATCGACCCGCCCTAATATACATATCTATATATATAAAAATGAAATGGTGTATAATTGTAACGCTAAAACTCAAAAACGGCTGAACCAAATGAAATACTTCCTTTGGGGGATTTGTTTGTTATTACCACGCACAGGTCATGTCTTAAAATCAGAACAAAATATTAAGGGGGCGTGGCACCTCCCATACAAACTGAATTTTTCAAGTTGAATATCTTCAAAAGTGTTTAAGGTAGGAACATGAAAATTGGTACAGAGCTACAGGATAACAGCACCACTCTCACCTATAAAATCGGGGGTTATCCAATGAGGGGGCGTGGTACCTCCCATACAAACTAAATTTTTTAAGCAGAATATCTGTGAAAGGGTTCAAGGTAGGGACCTGAAAATTGGTATAGACCTATATGGTATCAAAAGCCTTCTTACACATAAAAGAAGGGGTAATCGGAAAAGGGGGCGTGGCACCTCCCATACAAACTGAATTTTTCAAGGTGAATATCTTCAAAAGTGTTTAAGGTAGGAACATGAAAATTGGTATAGAGCTATAGGATAACAACACCATTCTCACCCATAAAACTTGGGGTTATCGAAAAAGGGGGCGTGGTACCTCCCATACAATCTATATATATAAAAATGAAATGGTGTTCAGTCGTTACGCTAAAACTCGAAAACGAACCAAATCATATACTTCCTTTAGGGGGTTTGTTTGTTATTACCACGCGCATAAAATCAGAACAAAATATTAGGGGGGCGTGGCACCTCCCATACAAACATTTTTCTTCAAGGTGAATATCTCTAAATGGGTTTAAGGTAGGGACCTGGAAATCGGTACAGACCTATAGGATAACAACACCATTCTCACCCATAAAACTGGGGGTTAACCAAAATGGGGGCGTGGCACCTCCCATACAAATGAAATATTTCATAGTCGATATCTCTGGAAGTATTCATGTTAGACCACTGAAATTTGGTAAGGTGTTATATGAGATCGATCCCTACCACCTCCAAAAAACTGGGGATAACGAAAAAGGGGGCGTGGCACATCTCATACGAATGAAATACTTCATAGTCCATATCTCTGAAAGTACTTATGTTAGACCACTGAAACGTGGTTAGAGGTTAGATGAGGTCGATCCCTACCACCTCCAAAAAAACTAGGGTAACGAAAAAGGAGGCGTGGCACCTCCCATACGAATGAAATACTTCATAATCCATATCTCGGGAAGTGTTTAGGTTAGACCACTGAAATTTCTTGAGGAGTTAAATAAGATTAATCCCATCATCTCCAAAAAAACTGGAGATAAAGAAAAAGGGGGCGTGGCACTTCCCATACGAAGGAAACATTTCATAGCCCGTATCTCTGCAAGTATTTATGTTAGACCACTGAAATTTGGTGAGGGTTTATATGTGATCGATTCCTAATACCTCCCAAAAAACTTGAGTTAACGATAAAGGGGGCGTGGCACCTCCCATACGAATAAAATACTTCATAGTCCATATCTCTAGAAGTATTTAGGCGAAGTATTTAGGCTAGACCACTGAAATTTTGTGAGGAGTTATATAAGATCAATCCCGGACACCTCCAAAAAAAACTGGGATAAGGAAAAAGGGGGCGTGGTTTCTCCTATATGAAGGAAATATTTCATAGCCCATATCTCTGCAAGTATTTATGTTAGACCACTGAAATTTGGTGAGGGTTTATATGTGATCGATCCCTAATACCTCCCAAAAAACTCGAGTTAACGATAAAGGGGGCGTGGCACCTCCCATACGAATAAAATACTCCATAGTCCATATCTCTAGAAGTATTTAGGTTAGACCACTGAAATTTTGTGAGGAGTTATATAAGATCAATCCCGGACACCCCCAAAAAAAACTGGGAATAAGGAAAAAGGGGGCGTGGTTTCTCCTATATGAAGGAGATAGGAATATGGTTTAAAATAGATATAGGGACCGGGTTAGAGAAACAGACAGGGAAATAAATTTGTGGCAGGACAAAGTCTGCCGGGTCAGCTAGTTTCACATAAAAATAATAAGGGGATTCATCAAATCTTATAAGTTTACGAAATGCGTAACACGAATGGCGGCGATATACCAATAGGTTGTCATAACCTCTAACGAGATTTTAGCCGAGCTTCTCTTTCCAACTTGTGGTGTGTTGCTTTTGAGTTTTCCTACAAGTTGGCGGGACCTACAGTTTTTTGCCGACTCCGAACGGCACTTGCAAAGCAAATGAATTTTTTGCTGAGAAGCTTCTCATGGCAGAAATACACCCGGAGAGTTTGCCAAACACTTCTGCCGAGGGGCGATCCCGTTTTAGAAAAATTCTTTTTCTAAATAATTTTTGATGTTACTTTTGCCGAGCATCGAACCGCCACGACTTGGTGTAGAAGGCCCAACACTTAACCGCTACACCACGGCGGACGAAATGCGTAAGCTTATACATTTATCAGTTCAGTTAGATGAACGCCCTAGATAAATTTATGTGTACTTGATGTCAAACAAAAACTTTTTATTTCGAAATTCTCATTAAAAAAGTAAATTTCGACCCATTTTCAGCATATTCTTCTATTTTTGTCCAGTGTGCATTGAATGTATTAAAAACAAGTAAGAAAAAGGCTGTCTTCGGCTTACCCCAATTTTCCTTAACAACTGCCAACTTGACCTTGGACAGCAAAGACAATTTTTTGGGCTATCATATTCAGTCTTCCAAAGACTTGGATCTCATCAGCTAGTAGACTTATGGACCTCGAAAAATTAGCAAAAAGTCGTTCGTCAAAATTTATGCAACAAAATCTGCTCGTGCTTGTCTGCTATGAATCGGCGATATTGAAGCGCTATTGCATGATAAAGAGAAACGTTCCGGCTTTCAGAATCAGTATCTTTGTTCCAAATATTGCATATACCCTGCAGCGAAAGCAACTAGTTGAAAACTACTTTACAACTAGTTGGTGCACCGGACCCAACTAGTCAGTGTTCTGTCTTTTTTCCATATAAGCAACTGGTATTTTTTACGTGTTGATGTCCTACGAGATGCCAATTGTCAGATTTCGACCAGAATATACCAGTTATCTACTAGTCAGGAAATACCAGTTTCATACTAGTTGTAAAACACTAGTTCCATACTAGTTAAACCTGGAATAGTATAATTTCCATAAAATGAACTAGTCCACATACTAGTCCAAAAAGGGCTAGTATAAAATATACTAGTCCCATACCAGTCCAAAAAGCATTCAACCTGGACTAGTATGATTTCAACCAGAATTTGCCTGGCTTACCCTTTATTTTATCCCCCGACTTTATTTTCATGTTTATTCTTAAGAAAGCAGCGGTTATTTGTATTTACCCTATCACGAAAAAGCATCTATGAATTATAAGAGAAAACGAAACGAATGAATTTTGTATTTTTCAACTGGTATAATTTCACCCAGAAAAATCTAGTTGTATACTGGTATGAAATGGATATTTCCTGACTAGTATGAGTTCTACCAGAAAATTCTAGTTGTATACTAGTATGTAGTGGATATTTCCTGACTAGTATGAGTTCTGCCAGAAAATTATAGTTGTATACTAGTATTTTTCTGACTAGTTTGAGGTTTCGCTGCAGGGTATTTACAGAGTTACAGAGGTCTAAACAAATAGGTATTTTTAGCATTGAGTGCGGATTGTGGGAGAACTAAGCTTAATATAAAAATTCTAAGGATAGGTAAAGATTCTACGCAAGAACCTCTAAGAACCCTCATACTCACAAAGTCGGTATGGTTCACTTGCAGTTTTTTTAAGAGGGTGGGGCGCACTCCCCCTAACTCGCTTTTGTCTTCCAGTAGGAGCTCTGCCGGCCGGGCTGACGTCAAGTGAGGAGCAAACGAGCCCGTAAATGCGGACCTTGCCTCGAATGACCCAATTTTTTATCTACAAAAATTGGTTTCTTCGATCAAAATTCTTCTAGAACCCCGTCTTTAGCGCATGAATTCACTTGGGACTACGCCAATTGACACCGAAAAAAATACATAAAAAATGTTTTGGAGCCCTGAAAATGAAGCAGAAATGCATAAAAAACGAAAAAGTAGATTTTTCGCCCCAAACAAATCCCAATAACCGAAAACAATTTTTTTTTTTTTCAAAAAACTGTTATCGCCATCGTTTTTAGCGCATAATTTTTAGTGGGACAGGATATGTGAGACAAATTCATTTTCATCGAAAAAATGTTTGAATGTATGCTGAAAAAACCCTTAAAAAATAGAAAAACCGAAAGGGCGATTGTTTGACCAAAACACTCCCCAAATCCCAAAAAATATTTTTTTTTTCAAAAAACCGTTATTTTCTAACAACAAATACAAAGCCGTACGTCTAGTTCCTAAGCAAGAACGAAATTGCAATCACGGAAGCTGGTATTGTTTGTTTGTGAGTTGTTGCTCAGTTTGTTCGTTAATAACAAAAATAGAATAATTTAAAAATAAATTATTCGATCGGTCAAATAGTCCATGAAAATTTTCTACGTTATCACCTACGTTTTTAGCGGACATTTTTGAGTCGGAAACGGTTTACATGAAAATTTTAAAATCAAATGAAAGTTTGTTTAGTAGGTCATGAAAAAAACCTTATAAATCAAAGTCGAAGAAAATTCAAAAAAATTAAACTTCGCAGGCTCGAAAATTATTTTTTGGGGTATGCGTAGTGGAACTTTTTTTCCTGAGCCCAAAACCTAGCGAAAAATCGATGGCGCGATATCGGTTAATAAATAGACCCGCCCTAATATACATATTATTAATATGAATCTGAAGCCAATTCTCATGCTTATGGATTCGCAGATTCCTTCGTCAATGCTGTGCGCTTTGTTTCTACCCCGGCTACCGGCAGTTCATACATCTGTCTATTGCCATTTCCTAAGCCACATGTATTGGTATTGGCTTCCCTGCTGCTGTGGACACGGCTGTTTTGGTCGACTTTTATGCTGCTCATGATGACGGCATTTCCTATGGTAGTTGCGTACGTCATAGATTAATGACAGCAATTCATCAAAATCACTCGATGGACATGACGAACAACCAAAGTTCACAAGAAAAAAACGTTATTTTTTTTTCTTTTATTTTCGTTTTTATTTGTTGTAGTCCCTCTCCCTTACTATTCTACTTTCAATCGGTTTTATTTAGGTTGCGTACGCTTTCTTCAAAAACAAATATCTTCCGAGTTAAGGAACTGGCAGTGATACCACAAACAGCAAAAGCAGCAAGGATTCCAGGATACTAAAGATACATAGATATTAGGGTGATTCAAATAAAAAAAATTGTTTTTTTTGGTCTTACCCCCTGAAACTTCCCTGTAAAAACGTTGGAGTACCCATACTACTCCAAGAAAATCCAATTCCATAAAAAAGGCGCTCCAATTAACATGGCGATTTCCTAGGATTGGACCACCTAATCCAACTAGGATTACTCCATCCCGATCTCCATGGAACACCCACACAAGAATATTTTCCAAAAAAGGTCCAACTAGACTACTCCAGTTGGAGTAGAAAGCGTAGAGAGAGAGGAACACCTATTCCAACTCTCGCTTTACATTGGAGTACTCTATGGATTACTAATTGTATACAGGTGGTCCAATCCTAGGACATCGCCATGTTAATTGGAGCACATTTTTTGTATGAAATTGGACTACTATTGGATATTCCGGTATTGGAATACCTTTCAGAGTATTGATTAGAGTACTTTGCCATTTTTGCAAGGTTTAGGTATTGATGAGAAAATAAGCCTTTCAAAAAATTAGCGCTCTAACTTAAGCCTTAGGGGTGGCTATTTTTTTCGCCCTTTCCCATACATTTTGTATAGGGAAAAAAGGCATTTTTTTCAAAGTGAATTTCCTTTTAATTTTTGAAACTTTTTTCAAAATATTTTTACATAGTCCTAAAGTTGAAGCTTTTAAGCTTCCTATGCAGGACCGGTCACCTTTTTTAACTCTTTCGTGAGTTTTTGCATTTTTTTTTTCAATATTTTCGCGAACGAACTCACGGGAATCAAAGTACCTAGAGTAATTGCAATTTAAACAAGTAAGGAAAGCTGTCTTCGGCTGTGCCGAAGGCTAAATACCTTTCATGAATAAGCGTCACGATTTTCACTGTTTGATCCCCAGTACAGCCTGTGTGAATTTAACTTTAGCTCATACCGAAATTATCGGAGCTATCGATTATATGGGGACGATGTGTTATATTGGTCCAATCTCATTGATTTTTAACATCGACATTCCACATTATAAAATAGCAACATTTAAGAAATTTCACGTTCCTACCGATATAATTACAGGAGTTATCTACCAAAATCCGTTTATCGGAACAATCGATTGTATGGGGGCTATGTGAAATATTTATCCCATTTCAATGATTTTCAACATCGATATTTTACATATAAAAATAGCGATGCTTCCAAAATTTCGCGTTCCTATGTGTTTAATTACAGGACTTATAGCCCAAAATCCGCTTATCGGAATAATCGATTGTATGGGAGCTATGTGAAATATTTATGCCATCTCAATGATTTTCAACATCGATATTTCGCATATAAAAATAGCGATACTTCCAAAATTTCACGTTCCTACCTATATAATTACAGGAGTTAACTACCAAAATCCGTTTATCGGAATAATCGATTGTATGGGAGCTATGTGAAATATTTATCCCATCTCTATGAGATTCAACATCGATATTTCACATATAGAAATAGCAATACTTACAAAATTTCACGTTCCTACGTGTTTAATTACAGGAGTTATAGCCCAAAATCCGTTTAGCGGAATAATCGATTGTATGGGAGCTATGTGAAATATTTATCCCATCTCTATGATTTTCAGCATCGATATTTCACATATAAAAATAGCAACACTTACAAAATTTTACGTTCCTTCGTGTTTAATTGCAGGAGTTATAGCCCAAAATCCGTTTATCGGAATAATCGGTTGTATGGGAGCTATATGTTATATTGGTCCGATCTTGCTGGTTCCGACAAATGATTCCTATATTGGAAAATGGTGGCCGCATACCAAATTTCAGCCAAATATCTCAAAAACTGAGGGACTAGTTTGCGTTCAAACAGACAGACAGACAGACAGACAGACAGACAGACGGGCAGACGGACAGACGGACATGGCTAAATCAACTCATCTCGTCATCCTGATCATTTCGGTATACTTATTGATGGGTCTATCTCTTCTTCTTCTCATATTTACAAACATCGGACCAAAGTTATAATACCATTTCATGTTCATGAAAGGTATAAAAATGCTTCATATGAAGTTTGACCTTTAAAAAATTTTGTTGTTGTTGTTTTCCCCGCTAAAAAAATACGTATCGATCCCTATATTTGGTTTTTTAGTTTGGGAGTTTGTGGTATTCTGCATTTTTGCAAAAAAAAATTGGAAAAAATCAGGGAACTTTCTAATCGGCTTAAAACTTGTACCTCATATATTAAAATTCAAAGAGCTACAATACTTTATTACCTTTATTCCATTGTCCCGGTCGAAAGGTATGCATGATATTTTCAGTCTGCTTTTCTAATTATGTATGTAGTCTGACGTTCTTTATAAAGTAAAGCAGTAGGTATTAAATTGCAGTTACGTTAGTTAGTGAAAATTTTTTTTGGTCCATCTGCAGATACGTTGAAAATGTTATGGCCTTTTCCGAATTAACGGTACTATATGCAATCACACAATTTACGCACAAGATGCGACATGCCTAAAGAAGTCCCATAGTGGTCCTAACTCAATTGCGGAAAAAATGTCAGTTCCGTTAGTTGGTCATGCATATTTACCAAGTGTTCGAATAACCAAACGAATTTTTTTGTACCCAGTGTACTAGTACTAGTACAAGGGTATATTAATTTTGTTCACATAACGGTAGTACGTAACGACGATAGAGTTCCATATATGAAAGTTGTTAGGTTGAAAAGAGGAGTCCATTAAGACATGTCCGTCCGTCTGTCCATCCGTCCGTCCGTCTGTGTACACGATAACTTGAGTAAAAATTGAGATATTTGCATGAAATTTTGTACACAGGTTACCTTTTGGCCAAGGTACGTTGCTATTGAAAATGGGTGAAATCGGATGATAACCACGCCCCCTTTTTCGATATCGAAAATTTCGAAAATCACACAAATTGACATATCTCGGTACCCGAAATGGCTAAACTGATATAATTTTATAGGTGAATCCCCCTGGTAATTCTCTTATGATTTTTCCATGAATTTTTTATAGGGGGCGTTGTACCGCCCACTTTTAAGGGAGGCATTTTTGAAAATTTGACTGGTCGTAACTTTTAATCTGATTACGATAGAATGATGGAATTTGGCAAAAAGCATACTAGTATCGTTGGGAGTATACCTGATGAAAATGGATAAAATCGCCCTCCAACCATGCCCACTTTCGATAACGAAAATTTCTAAAATCACCTAAATTGACATAATTCGCTAACGGAAATGGGTAAAATTATATAATTTTATAGGTGAAGCCCCATGGTCATTATATAATGATTTTTTGATAAATTTTCTAAAGTGGGCGTGGCCGCGCCCACTTTTAAGGGAGGCATTTTTATACCCAGCGTACTGTACAGGGGTATTATAATTTTGTCCACATAACGGTACTACGTACCGGCCCAAAATAATCAAGATCCATGTATGAAAGTTCTTAGGTTGAAAAGAGGAGTCTATTCAGGCATGTCCGTACGTCCGTCCGTCTTTGTACACGATAACTTGAGTAAAAATTAAGATATTTGCATGAAATTTTATATACAGGTTACTTTTTGGCCAAGGTAGGTTGCTATTGAAAATGGGCGAAATAGGATGATAACCACGCCCCCTTTTTCGATATCGAAATTGATAAAATGATATAATTTCATAGGTGAATCTCTCTTATCATTCTATTATGATTTTCGGTTTAATTTTAAAAAGTGGGCGTGGTACCGCCCACTTTCAAGGGAGGCATTTTTGAAAATTCGACTGGTCGTAACTTTTAAACAAATTATGGTAGAACGATGAAATTTGGCACAAATCATACTAGTACCCCCCCCGTCCAACCACGGCTACTCTCGATATCGAAAATTTAGAAAATCACCTAAAAGACTGATCGTAAGTTTTAAACTGATCACGGTAGAATCGTGAAATTCGGCACAAGGTATACTAGAGTTATATGAAGTATACCTGTTGTTGTAAACGAAATCGCTTCCCAATCACTTTCAATATGGAAAATTTCGAAAATCACATAAATTGACATAATTCGGTAAGGTAAATAACTAAAATAGTATAATTATAGTATAATTTGATAGTTAAATTTGTAAGGAATTGTCTACTATTAACGAGTCTTAAAAGCTGAGTTAATTTTGTTAAGTGAGCCACCTATAATTTTTTCGACGGCCATGTATTTTATTGAAAGCTGGTAGTATGGCTCAGAACGATTAAACAAAAATACGTATACGATTTTTCGAAATTCGAATTATTTTGAAAGTTATAGCTATCAACAGTTTTCGAAATTTCTCACTTTTTGATGATTTTCTCACGATTGGTCAAACCGCTTTTGCTAATTTTTTAAATATATATAAAAGATGGTATCTTCTACAAAAAGACATTTCCAACTTTTGCATAAAATTTTTTTTTGCAAACATTATTCGCAATTTTTAACTTCTCCATCGTGGCGAGATGGCGCTTTTGTATGATGTTGGGCATTGCATTAGTAACTGTTAGCAAAAAAAAAATTTTTTGGCACTTTAAGGGAGCGGAAGTTATTTACATTTTTTGTCTTCATAGTCCACAGTACGTAGAGAAAAACAAAATTTCATAAAAAAATTACTAGTCTGTAAAAAAATTTAAATAACTCCCGCCGCCTTAAAGTGCCAAAAAATTTTTTTTGCCAATAGTTACTAATGGAATGCCCAACAACATCATACAAAAGCGCCATCTGACGATGGAGAATTTTAAATTGCGAATAATGTTTGCAAAAAATTTTTTTTTGCAAAAGTTAGAATCGTCGTTTGGTAGAAGATACCATCGGTTTGACCAATCGTGAGAAAATCATCAAAAAGTAAGGAATTTCGAAAAGTGGTGATAGCTATAACTTTGAAAATAATTCGAATTTCAAAAAACTGGCCCAAACGTATTTTTTTTTTTTCAATTTAAAACTTTGTCACAAATTGGGCGTAAGTATACTAGAAGTAAGAAATGTATTCAACTATAAGTAAGATTTTGAGGGCACACGAACAATGTACATATATAGGCTGGTTTTCATTAGGTCAAAATGACTACCTCAAAAACTGACTCAACTGTCAGCATAGAAATTTGGTGGCATATGTGTTTTCATTACGTCTCTAAAACTGACATGAAGTCGATAAAGCGGTGCGTGTCAATGAGCAGCGTCACATTTTCGTGTCAGTCGATTGCATCCCTGTTTTCATCACTGATGTCAATCGCGAAGTAAATTTGTTTGACAGCTGATCAGCTGATACATTGTGGCAAACAAAAAATTAATTAAAAACGCGCAAAATAATATCCGCAAAAATATATGGGTAATTGTCTACTTTAGCTGTCAACTAATAATAAAATAGCTAAAATTATGGGAGGGGCCTCAAAAGACGGGGTTTGGCCTCAGGAACACGAATCCGGAAGCGTTTTTTTTTCAATATTTTTCTTCTCTGAAGAGATATTTCCATTTTTTATAACTCAGAAAGGTGGCACATAAATACCCTGGATTCCGCCCCAATTTTGTTATCGCACCCGGGTAAATTTTCGGTTTTTTGACCATAACTTTTCACTGAAACAAAAAATTAAAAAATCGCTTCTGGATTCGTGATCCTGAGGCCAAACCCCGTCTTTTGAGCCCCCTTCAATAATTTTAGCTAATTTATTAGCAGTTGACAGCTAAGGTAGACAATTCCCAAAGAAACAAATTGCAATAGCTTCTGCGACGCTGTGCTTTGTGACAACGTTGAGGGCATGGACGCGGAAGAGGGGCCAGTTAAGAAAGCAGAAGCAATGGTGGGTTGAGTCTACGAAGAAGAGAAAAGTGTGGGTTCTACGCTACACTTCCATCGTTCCCTCCATTTTTATTATCAAAAAACATTAAAAAGCATTGTAAAAATTAATAAATCACAGTTTTACAAATTTTACAAAACATTTAATTTGTGATGCTTATATCAGCTGTTCGTACGACGAATGACACCAATTTGCCAACATGTTGGCAAATCTCTTTTGAGTGTCAATCGTTGCCAACTGCGCTGTCATACTGAAATTTGACCGTTTTCACATACATGTCATTTTATATGACAATGAGTCGTCAAAACTGACTGCAAACGCAATTGACACCATATGCCAGCCCGTTTTCATTAGTATGCCATCATTTGATTTCATATTTTGACCTAATGAAAACCAGCCATATGTTATAACGTAACATAAATAAACATTAATTTTATAAACTAACTAATAAATTTATTGAGTTCGTTTTTCCCAAATTATAATATATATAGAAAATATATACCTTATAGGTACTACCATTGTTTCCATACACTGGGTATTTAATGTTCGGCTTACCCGAACTTAGACTTCCTTACTTGTTCATATTAAAGCTTTATAAAAGGGTACACTGAGAGAAATGCATTGAATGTTGTGACAATATCGCTATTGATAGCGACGAGTTTGATGCAATATTCATTCAGAATGAGCGAGTTATCAAATATTATTTGCTCCCAATGAAAAGTAAAATGACATGTCAACCATTTCAATATGATGTACTACTTTCTATATTTATGGATAGAATGCTAATATATTTGAACGGCACGTCAATATCTATGGTCGTGATAAGAATTTCTATTGTCGGTATATCCATATCCATATTTACTGCGTAGTAATAATGGAGAGACAGCGCATTAATATATACTGGCGAAATATAAATTTTTCTGGGACGCATAATCATAATAGTTCAACAATTTTTACTATGGATTTAACAATATTACAACTTGTTGGAGCGTTTTTTTTAATTCAAAATTTTTTGAATTTCTTATGATTGAACATTTTTCTAAAAATTTTATAATAAGCCGTAGCCGAATGGTAGAATACTGGGCTAACGTGCCAGAGGAGCAGGGTTCGAATCTTACTGAAACCAGATGTCAAATTATATAAAATTTTGTTTTTTTAAACTATTTAGAATTTATCAATAGTTTATATGGATACCATTTCAATAGTGATTTATCAAAAAAGCATTGATGAAACATCCATATTCATTGATGGGACAGGATTATCAATTTTTATTTAATGTGATATCAATAATTATGGATGTTCCATCCATAGATTTCCTTCCGTGTACGAAATCCTGTTAATTTTTTTCTCTAAATTTTTTACCGTTACATTTTTATAACCAATTGAATTTTGTTGCATAAAATCGGTCAAAAATTTTTTTCTCAGAAACTACTGAACCGATTTTAATAATTTTTTTTTTTTCATTTAGAAAAAAAAGCCACTCTAATTTTGAATTTTTTTTGATACACAAATTAATTTTTTTTGTTAAATAACATTAATTGTTATAAACAAATTATTATATAACTAACTTCTGCGCCTCTGAAAAAAAATTAAATAACATTTAATTATGTGGTATTCAATTATAATTTATATCTGAAAAAATGGGGGCCCAGCAATAGTTTCCTCATAATAACGTTATATGTCACTGTGGGTTTTAAGCATGTTTTATTAAAAGGTGCATGTCCCTACATTCTTTCTTTTGAATTCTCAAATATGCATTAAAATAAGATGATATGTTGAGTTTCAACATATTTCAAAGAGCTCTTTTTTAAAAAACTAATTTAAAATAACAATTTTAGTCAAATTTTGAGGTTTTTAGCATTTTTCTTGAAAACGGTTAGTTTTCTCTAAAAACTACCTGAGATAAAGTTGTAGACCTGAAAATTCTCTAAAAAAATGATCTGAACAGTTTTTCTCTACGAGTCACCAGTTCTGAGATATCGCGATTGCAAAACTAATTCTAAACATTATATTCAAATAAATGCCACGTACCTATATATAGACTTTTGCGGATTTTTCTCGAAAACGGTTATATGTATCGAAAAATTTTCTTTTACCGTTTGTTCGCCACGAAGTTCACATAAATATGAGATTATATCTACGAATTGCACAAAAATATGAGATTACATCATAAATATGAGATTACATCTAAAGTTAAAGTCCTAGCTAAACCTTAAATATTTAAGATAATATGTCCATTCGACTCACATTTAACCATGTATAAATTAAAACGAAATATAGCCACTAAAGAAAATGGGAGCTAGCCAGGAGACTGACGATTTGAGTGGAACCGTATAAATAGACTGGGTAAAAGTTACGCTAGAACTGATATCATAATGGCTACCGTTAATATTTTTTGTTCTACATCTTCCTGAAGCACTGCCATTTAACCTGCACAATGAATTATTCAACGTTCGGCAATATTTTGCGAGAGTTTCACATTTTAACCTGGCCCAGGGGACTGACGGCAAAAAACGATGAATAAGTTTATTCACATTTTTTCAATTAAGAAGAAATTTGCCGGACACCTCCAAAATCTTGAGTAATGCTATGATACACACACGGGGATTACCTCCAATAAATCTTCTTAAATCAGATCAAAATTTTACCCTGGCACACACAAATTTGAAGATTAACAATCGGCGCACTAGATGGCTTTGGTTGTAGTACTTGCAGTTTAAAATTAGATGTCCCTATTTTTTGGTGACTCTAGTGTCTAGTAGCAGTAAACTCGTAATTTTGGTAGTTGTCCTTGCTATTTTTGTTTATTTATCAATGACAGTAGCAGTCAAATCTTTATGATATCTGCTCAAATCTTCTTAATTTTGCGAGTTTATAAGATTGTGCACAGTAAAAAATGAAAGTATACCTTTAATACCAGTCGCTATTGAAATTAAGCCTTTTTGGAATTAAATTTGAGTTTTAATACTAAATAGTATTAATTTTAGTCCCTGAAAATTTTTTAATTCCAAATAGTTTTAAAATAATACCAAAATAGATCTAAAGCGCTCTATATAGCGCTCTCTCTCATTTTAATGTTTTAAGTACATTTGGTTTAAAAACAAAGCCGGAAAGGTATTAAATTAATTACTTTTTAGCATTAAATTAAGTCCGGTGGTTTGTTCTTCAGAGCACGCGGTTCGTCGCCATCATTTAGAACAAAGCTGCAATTTGACGCTGTCAAGCATAAGTACTCGATGGCTTGATAGTAGACATCTCTGTTCAGAATTCAATAAATTGTGAGTTCAACTCTCGGTGAAGGCAATATAATAAAACTGTGTAATTTTTTTTTTTTTTGCCTGAGAGAATTCCTCTCTCTCTTAATTAGACCGAACATGGTATTAATTTAATACATTTCGAAGTTGTTATATATAAACACCAAAATGGTATTAAAGTTAGACTTTTCTTTTTACTGTGTGCTCAAGTTAACTCCCAAAAGCGGAGTTAATTCGGAATTTGAGCTAATTTATCAGCCGTATGGCGGCCGCCGTGGTGTAGCGGTTAAGTGTTCGGCCATCTACACCAAGTCGTGGCGGTTCGATGCCCGGCAAAAGTAACATCAAAAATTATTTAGAAAAACAATTTTTCTAAACGGGGCCGCCCCTCGGCAGTAGTTTGGCAAACTCTCCGGGTGTATTTCTGCCATGAGAAGCTTCTCAGCAAAAAATTCATTTGTAGGAAAACTCAAAAGCAACACACTACAAGTTGGAAAGAGAAGCTCGGCTAAAAATCTCGTTAGAGGTTATGATAACCTGTTGGTATATCGCCGCCATTAGTATCAGCCGTATTAGGGGTCAAAAACCGGGTTTTCATACCTTGGAACACTTATGCTAAGTAATTTTAACCCGATTTTTATACTCAGCGTACTAGTACTAGTACAAGGGTATATTAATTTTGTTCACATAACGGTAGTACGTAACGGCACAAAATAATCGAGACAGAAATAGAGTTCCATGTTTGAAAGTTCTTAGGTTGAAAAGAGGAGTTCATTCAGGCATGTCCGTCCGTCTGTCCGTCCGTTCGTTCGTCTGTGTACACGATAACTTGAGTAAAAATTTAGATATTTGCATGACATTTTTTATACAGGTTACTTTTTTGCATGAAATTTGGTATACATATTACTTTCTCACCAAAGTAGCTTGCTAGAGAAAATGGGCGAAATCGGATGATAACCACGCCTCTTTTGTAGATATCGACAATTTCGAAAATCGCATAAACTGACATAACTTGAATAAAACTTGAGATATTTGCATTAATTTTGGTATACAGCTTACTTTCTGCCCAAGGTAGGTTGCTACTAAAAATGGGCGTAATCGGATGATAACCACGCCCTCTTTTTCGATATCGAAAATTACATAAACTGACATATGTATCTCGGTAGCTGAAATGGATAAAACGTTATAATTTCATAGGTGAATCTCTCTCACCATTCTATTATGATTTTCGGTTAAATTTTAAAAAGTGGGAGTGGTACCGCCCACTTTCATGGAGGCATTTTTGAAAATTCGTCTGGTCGTAACTTTTAAACAAATTATGGTAGAACGATGAAATTTGGCACAAATCATACTAGTATTGTTCGGAGTATACGTGATGAAATTGGATAAAATCCCCCTCCAAATGGAATATTTCGAAAATCATATGAAAACTACCGCTGGGTATTTAATGTTCGGTTTACCCGAACTTAGACTTCCTTACTTGTTATTTTTTTCTTGATTTCGATAGATCTAACGATCTATATATGAACCGGAAAGAAGTGGTAGTATTTGCCCCACAAACACACAGAAGCCTATACAAACCTTGAATGGTATTGAACAGAAAATTTTTCTACGAGTGCAATGAAAGTTGATTTACTCAAAAAAGTTGAAAACTGACGTAGTTATTAAGATTTCCATGAAAACTAAATTTAAAAAAAAAGTTATCTTACTAATATATAAAAACGTAAGTTTGTGACTGACTGCGGATGTTTAACGTCTGAACCAATACCCTGATCTTTAAGAAATTTTGTAGACAAATTCTTAGGAGTATAGAGTCTGCAACAGGTATGATAAAATTGCGATATACTTATCGATAACATAGTTATCGGTCAAAATGTAGTTTTACGTAAACTTTGGAATATTCGCACAAAATTGGTATCACCCGAAAGGGGACTCTGTTTCATTTCGATATATTTATAGATAACAGAGTTATCGGTCAATATGTGGTTTCGGGTAAATTTTGAAATATTCACACAAAATTGGTATCAAACGAATGGGGAAGACCACAGTTTTCATTTTGACTTTGGTTCATTTCGATATATTTATCGATAACATAGTTATCGGTCAAAATGTGGTTTCGGGTCAACTTTGGAATACTCGCACAAAATTGGCATCTAACGAAAGGGTAAGGCCACAGGTTTCATTTGGACTTGGCTTCATCTATGCTAGCATTTATTTTGATAACGGATGGACACAATAAAATTAAATTTGGAAGCGAGATTTTGTATCACCTCGAGATGATTATACGATAAAAAAGTAAAGGCATTTGGAAATGTTTTGGAGATATAGCTCAAAATGTGGACCAGGGTAACCTTATTAAGTGATAATGAAAGGGATTGATAAGTGTTTTAAAATGGTGAAGTTTTCGGTCCAATATGAGACCCCGTTTACGAGATATTGATTAAAATGTCAACCAGGAGGGGCCCTCGAGGGTATTAGTGCGATATGAGTATTAAATGAAAGGTGGTAACAAGTGATTTAAGGTGTTTTAGTATTTTTCCCATATAAGACCAATGTTTCTAGATATTGATCAACACGTGGACCAGAAGTGGAGCTAGAAGGTTTTTGTAAAAAATGGGTCTAAATTAAAGGTGTTGATGAGAGTTTTAAAGAGGAGTCATTTTAATTCATTTTCGGAGTGGGATTGGGAAAGGGATAGGGGTATGGATGACAATTCGAAAAACAATATGAAAGAGAAAAGCATATGAAATGGATGAAGGTGGGGAGGACGGGAAGAAGGTTGTGGAGCTGAAATGTGTAGGGCCAGTCACATTTTATAAATGAAAACAAGTTAATGTTTGGGCAAGACAGCATCTGCGGGTCTGCTAGTTTTGCCAATAATTTGAAATTTACGTATACCTATAGTATATATATAGTTGCTTTTTTATACCACCGTGCCATAAGAAAACTAACACTCAAATTTTGTGTCTAAAGAAAACTTACACTTTTATTTTGTGTCTGACGAAAACTAACACTTTCAATTTGTGTTTGACGAAAACTAACACTTTCAGGTTTTCTCTGAAGAAAATGTACTAGCCAAAAGTGTTAGTTTTCGTCAGACACAAATTGAAAGTGTTATTTTTGGTCTGACACAAACGATTCGTAAATTTTCAAATTACTTACATATATGGCAAAATTAATTTTTTTTAAATTTAGTTTTCATGGAAATCTTAATAACTTCGTCAGTTTTTAACTTTTTTGCTAAAATTAACTTTCATTGCACTCGTAACAAGATTTGCTGTTGAATACCATTCAAGGTTTGTATAGGCTTCTTATAAGATAATTTATAGAGATAGCGCCAATTTGACCAACCTCGAAAAAAGACGAAAAAAATGTGTTTGTGGGGCAAATACTACCACTTTCACCACTTCTTTCCGGTTCAAATGTACAACATGCAGAGAAAGTAGACGCGTTTTAGTTACGCTGCAATAAAATAAAATTAATTTCTAGTTATACGTCATAATAAATTGTTATTCTTCGTCCAGACGCTTTGAAAAACATTACCAACTTGTGTGCGCTATCTGGCTACAAAAATTTGAGTTTCACTCGCAAACAAACAAAATAAAAACACCAAAATTTGACATCCTAAAAAATATATAAACAAATAAAAAAAGCAACTACCTACTAGAGCGAGATCCCAGAGCCTAAAAGCGTCACTTATTTTATAATGGATGAAACCAATACCGATCGATAGTCCTCCCCGAATCTAGAAAGAATGTGAAAATTTTAATGCTGTACCTATGACAAGGGCCTAGGAATCGGGGGTCAAAGTCGCCAAAAAATGACCCTAACTTCACTTATTTTATAATGGATGATTTTCACATATTTCACGTAGATTACCACCCCGCGTCAGTATCAAGTGTTGTTAGACCAGTACCAGTGACAAGGCGCCAGCCAGACACCCCCGAGTTCGCGGATTTTCCTATGAACTTTTTTCTGTTTTACCAATTTCACGCATTTGGGCCACTTTGGCTGCTTTTAACTACCCAATATTTTCCCATTTTTTGTAGAACACTACCCTCAAGTAGTATCACGTTTAAACGGCGGATCTTTACACAAGTCGCGTATAATACTACCCTTAAACAGTATCAGGCATTTCCAGACTTCATTCCATGAAAAAAACTTAAGCCAGACAACCCAAAGCACGGGGACTTTTCATCATTTTTAATGCGCTTTCACATGGTCAAATGGGTTTACCCAACTTTGGCTGCTTTTAAATGGCGGATCGTTACAAATGTATCGTATAACACTACTATTAACTAATATCAGGCATTTTTAGACTTCGCCCCATGACAAAAACTTCAGCCAGACACCTCAAAGCTGAGGAAATTTCATAATTCTTGCTGCGAATTCAAAGGTTTAACTGCGTTGGTCTAACTTTGGCTGCTTTTAAAGGGCAGATAATTTCACATGTGTCATAGAAGACCACCCTTAAGTGGTATCAGGTACTTTTTGACTTCGCCCCATGTCAAAAACTTCAGCCAGACACCTCAAAACTGAGGAATTTTTATAATTCTTACTGCACTTTCACATGTTAAAGCGAGTTTGTCCAACTTTGGCTGTCTTTGAAAGGCAGATCTTTGCACATGTGTCGTGGAGCACTATCTCCAAGTAGTATCAGGCATTTTTAGACTTCATCCCATGGAAAAAACTTCAGCCAGACACCTCAAGGCTGAGGAATTTTCATAGTTCTTACTGCTTTTTCACATGTTTAATCGGGTTGGTCCAACTTTGGCTGCTTTTAAAGAGCAGATATTTTCACATGTGTCATAGAAGACCCCCTTAAAGAAGGATCGGCTGTTTTTATACTTCGCCCCATATCAAAAACTACAGTCAGACACCTCAAAACTGAGGAATTTTCATAATTCTTACTGCGTTTTCACATGTTTGAGATGGTTCGTCTAACCTTGGCTGCTTTTAAAGGGCAGATATTTTCAATGTGTCATAGAGAACCACCCTTACGTGGTACCAGGTACTTTTAGACTTCGCCTTATGACAAATACTTTAACCAGACACCTTAAATCTGGGTAGTTTTCATAATTCTTACTGTACTTTCGATTGTTTAAGCAGGTTTGTCCAACTTTCACTATTTTTGAAAGGCGAATATTTACACATGTGTCGTAGAACGCATTTCTTAAGTGGTATCAGGCATTTTTGGAGATCTTCCCATGACAAAAACTACATCCAAACACCTCAAAGCTCGAGTTTTTTTCGCAATTGATCTCTCCATACGACATGATCAAGCAAATTAGCGCAGTTCAGCCCATACAAAGTGTTCAGATGTGGCATTTGCTGCATTTCAGACAGTGTCACTCTTATGTCGCTACCCTGCAGCGAAAGCAACTAGTTGAAAACTACTTTACAACTAGTTGGTGCACCGGGCTTATATGGAACAAAGACTGAACACTGACTAGTTGGTGCACCGGGCCAAAATGGTCAAAAGAGCCTAAGTCCAAAATTTATAATTATCACACAATTGACCGGAAACATTCAAATATTAGGAAATATTAAAGTTTTCCGTAAAGGATCTATAAAACGAAATATATGTGCAAAATGGCTGTTTTTTTTCTTTGCATATATCTACATAGTCGCGATAAAGGCTTGATATTGTTTTGCTTGCTTCAATAAACGTTTTAGATGTACTTGCTCTCGTATAATGGCTTTCGATTTTCGGTATTGTTTCAATAAACGCCTTTATTCCATCTGCCATATTCTTGTCAAGTTTTTTGTGCTTTGCCTCTTTGATCCGGCTCCAATACTTCGTTCGCGAGTTTTTCTCGTTTCTCTATTACTGTTCGTATTGGTCGATCGTTGATATCAAGAGTGTTTTTAAAAAATAATTTGCAGACGCGAAAAGAATTATAAAATTTCTTAAAAAAAGGCATTATTGTATTGTCGAGGAGCTCTCTTTCCACCCAAGCGCACATAGCGGTATTTGGGCTCAACGAGTTTCAAACAATTGGAAATAAATTGCCTCTGCTTCTCAATGTCGCCAAGAGCCCAATATGAGGAAAATATCTCTTTTCTCTGCTCTTCGCTAAATATATTTGTACATTTATACCGACAGTTTTCACCGCACGGAGGTTTAAATTCTCTTTTGTTTCGAATAACTTTTTTTAAGCTTTCATAGTGTTCACCACTATTTCTCTTTTTTTTGACAATGCTTTTCTTCCAATTTTCTGGCTGCTTCCCCTTTTTTTTCCTTTCATCGCCGGACTAACCAGAATGGTGGAGGAATTGTTAATGTTTGAAGTTGATGTGCTTGGTTGTACATCAAAGGAGTTTTGTTCAGGTACTGGCGTACATAATTCTAGTTCTGGAGAATCTTCCTCGAAGCAGTTATCATAAATTAGGCTGTTTACCTCGGTCGGATGTGGTGGGTTATCTTCATCATTGCTGTAGACACTATCACTGGAATCGTTAGCAGAACCTGGGGAGTATGTCACATCAGCTATGGAATTGTCACTATCTTCTGAGAACAATGATGAAGAAGATCCGCAATTATTTTTGGATAACGACATTTCCAAGTAAGCTAGAAAAAGTCGAAATTCGTAATTTTATTATCAGAAATAGCGTATCATTTTACGTTATGAGAAGGTGTTTTATATTATAGCCGATAATATTTTCGTAAATAATGACATATTTTATATCAACACAAAATCCCCATTTGTACACAGCCCATTTTTTCACGAAAAAAACGTCACAAAACAAAATACCTTGTTACGCAATTAATTTATTTTCAACAACAACGTCACATATTGTGTTGCGCAAATTTTGAGGAATTAAAATTTTTCAACAGTATAGTCCATAGTACAAATAAGAAGGTAATGCCACTGTCAAAAATTCGTTGTTGTTGCTCACCACCTGACATTTAAGGAGATCATGACATTTCATGCTACCAATTATTCGTGTCGAAAATCCTCCATTTTCTGTCACATACAAATAAATATTGACAAATAAAAAGATTTTTCAAAACAATTTGTTTCTGCTTGTGGAAAAACAAAAAAATTTAAAAAAAGCAAATTAATTGAAATAAATAGAAATAAATAGAAAACAATAATAATTCAACAGACCGCCTACAATACCAGTACAACATCAGCCATGCAACCCCCAAACACGAAGCGCTGTAGCAACAACGCACAAGGAACACCAGCTCGGACAACAACAACTGCGAAAAGACGCAGTCTTAAAGACGCACTGCACCAAAAACCAAAAATGGTGCTAACCACAGCAACAGCGCTTGCGGCAACAACAGCGCTTGCAACTGCAATAGCGCCAACAAAAACAGAGCTGCAGCATAAACGCGCTACAACAACAACTACAAGTGCGTAGCAACAACAAAATCGGCTCGCTGCAACAATACCATCTAACTAGAGCAACTACAAGCTCTAGCAGCAACAACAACAACCAGCCTTGCAAACAGCAGGGGCTGTTATAGGCCCACTGCAATAACCAGCAACAACAACAACAACAACAACGGGACCGCTTCGTATATCGTATAGGCCTGCTGCCACAATACCAACCAACAACAAAAGCGCTATCCCAGCATACACAATCTAACGTTAGAGAAATTTTAGTTTTGCACATTAGAAGGTGGTGTAGTTCTCGAGTCGTGAAAATTGTTAGAAAACTACACTAGTTTTCGACTCGTGAACGATTAGAGAACTAATTGATTAGAACTAATTTATTAGAAGTCTAGCCTTCTTCTCTATCCCAAAAAACCATGAAGCTTAATTTCGATTGGAGGTACATTAGAGAACTAGCCACATTCTCCAATCTCTAACGTTAGAGGACGAGTCGGGAAACACTCGAGAATCGCAGCGTTCTCTAACAAAATGGGACATAATTCTCAAATGGAGAAAACTATAGTTTTCGAGTCTAATTCTAATGCCATTCTCTAATGTGAATTTGCAAATGGTGCAAAATTCTTGCCTTTTGACTAGTGCTCTAGCCTATCTCGAACTGAGTTTTAGTGTGTTGTTGTTGTTCTTGTTGTTGTTGTTGTTAATGTAGCTCTCTACTGTTGCCTTCGAATAGTTAGAGAATTACCCTAGTTATCTAACGTAAAGACGAACCTTTATCTAACGTTAGAGACTGTGTTTGTTGGGATATCGAGAACTAAGTACCCTTTTTTGTTGACAAAGCTATAGTCCTTGACAGTTTTTCTTTAACCCCCCTCTAACCCTATACCCTAGAGAAGGTCATTATAATTCGAATCGTTCTCTAACCTAAATGTTTGCTGAGATAAAGCGCGCTACAACAATAACAACCACCAATAGTTTTATTTGCAAAACAATCACCACAAAATCACTAAATAAAAGGCAACTTGAATGAATCAATTTAAAAACAAGTAAGGCAGTTTGAGTTCGGGTAAACCGAACATTAAATACCCAGCGGTAGTTTACATATGATTTTCGAAATTTTCCATTTCGGAAGTGGGCGTGGTTGGGAAGCGATTTCGTCCAATTACATCAGATATACTTCCTATTATGCTAATATACCTTGTACCAATTTCAAATATGTGTCCCTGAAAATTGGGCACTGCCACGCCTACTTTTAAAAATTTATCAAAAAATTATAATAGAATGATTCATCCTACCAAACTATATCATTTTAGCCGTATCCGTTACCGAATTATGTCAATTTAGGTGATTTTCGAAGTTTTCGATATCGAAAGTGGGCGTGGTTGGAGGGCGATTTTATCCAACTTTATCAGGTATACTCCCAACGATACTAGTATGCTTTGTACCAAATGTCATCGTTCTATGGTAATCAATTTAAAAGTTACGACCAGTCGAATTTTCAATTTCCTTAAAAGTGATCGGTGCCACGCCCACTTTAAAAAGTTTATAGAAAACTCATAAGAGAACGACCAGGGTATTTGCCTATAAATTTATATCATTTTAGCCATTTCAGCTTCCGAGATATATCAACTTATGTTATTATCGAAATTTTCGATATCGAAAAAGGGGGCGTGGTTATCATCCGATTTCGCCCATTTTCAATAGCAACCTACCTTGGCCAGAAAGTAACCTGTGTACAAAATTTCAGGCAAATATCTAATTTTTTTATTCAATTTATCGTGTACACAGACGGACGGACGGACATGACTTAATAAACTCCTCTTTTCAACCCAAGAACTTTCATATATGGAACTCTATATCTATCTCGATTATTTTGTGCCGTTACGTACTACCCTTATGTGAACAAAATTATAATACCCTTGTACTATTACTAGTACCCTGGGTATAAAAATATATATTTTTATACGAGTTAATAAAAAAACAAGTAAGGAAAGCTGTCTTCGGCTGTGCCGAAGGCTATATACCTTTCATGAATAAGCGTCACGATTTTCACTGTTCGATCCCCAGTACAGCCTGTTTCTATTTAACTATATTTACTATACACATTACACATCTTTGTTATAATTTAAAAACTTACCAAATAATAGGATCCGAGTTATCGCAACAATCGATTGTATGGAGGCTATATATTATACGTGTTCAGTTGTACTGACTTACACTATACACATTACATATGTAGAAAGTACTAAAGGTGCAATATTTTACGTTCCTAACTTTTTAAATGCGGAAGTATTGGCCAAAAAACCTTATATCGGAACAACCGGTTGTATGGGGCTATATGTTATATTTACCCGATCTTCTTGATTTTCCTCTACACACTACATAAATTGAAAGTACTCAAGTTACAAAATTTTATGTTCCTAACTTTTTAATTGCAGAAGTTTTGGCCAAAAAACCTTATATCTGAACAATCGGTTGTATGGGGGCTATATGTTACATTTGCCCGATCTTTTTGATTTTCACTATATACACTACATAAATAGAAAGTACTCGAGTTGCAAAATTTTACGTTCCTAACTTTTTAATTGCAGAAGTTTTGGTCAAAAAACCTTATATCTGAACAATCGGTTGTATGGGGGCTATATGTTACATTTGCCCGATCTTTTTGATTTTCACTATATACACTACATAAATAGAAAGTACTCGAGTTGCAAAATTTTACGTTCCTAACTTTTTAATTGCAGAAGTTTTGGTCAAAAAACCTTATATCTGAACAATCGGTTGTATGGGGGCTATATGTTACATTTGCCCGATCTTGTTGATTTTCACTATATACACTACATAAATAGAAAGTACTCGAGTTGCAAAATTTTACGTTCCTAACTTTTTAATTGCAGAAGTTTTGGCCAAAAAACCTTATATCTGAACAATCGGTTGTATGGGGGCTATATGTTACATTTGCCCGATCTCGTTGATTTTCACTATATACACTACATAAATAGAAAGTACTCGAGTTGCAAAATTTTACGTTCCTAACTTTTTAATTGCAGAAGTTTTGGCCAAAAAACCTTATATCTGAACAATCGGTTGTATGGGGGCTATATGTTACATTTGCCCGATCTCGTTGATTTTCACTATATACACTACATAAATAGAAAGTACTCGAGTTGAAAAATTTTACGTTCCTAACTTTTTAATTGCGGAAGTTTTGGCCAAAAAACCTTATATCTGAACAATCGGTTGTATGGGGGCTATATGTTACATTTGCCCGATCTCGTTGATTTTCACTATATACACTACATAAATAGAAAGTACTCGAGTTGCAAAATTTTACGTTCCTAACTTTTTAATTGCGGAAGTTTTGGCCAAAAAACCTTATATCTGAACAATCGGTTGTATGGGGGCTATATGTTACATTTGCCCGATCTTGTTGATTTTCACTATATACACTACGTAAATAGAAAGTACACGAGTTGAAAAATTTTACGTTCCTAACTTTTTAATTGCAGAAGTTTTGGTCAAAAAACCTTATATCTGAACAATCGGTCGTATGGGGGCTATATGTTACATTTGCCCGATCTGGTTGATTTTCACTATATACACTACATAAATAGAAAGTACACGAGTTGAAAAATTTTACGATCCTAACTTTTTAATTGCAGAAGTTTTGGTCAAAAAACCTTATATCTGAACAATCGGTTGTATGGGGGCTATATGTTACATTTGCCCGATCTTGTTGATTTTCACTATATATACTACGTAAATAGAAAGTACACGAGTTGAAAATTTTACGTTCCTAACTTTTTAATTGCAGAAGTTTTGGTCAAAAAACCTTATATCTGAACAATCGGTTGTATGGGGGCTATATGTTACATTTGCCCGATCTCGTTGATTTTCACTATATACACTACATAAATAGAAAGTACTCGAGTTGCAAAATTTTACGTTCCTAACTTTTTAATTGCGGAAGTTTTGGCCCAAAATCCGTTTATCGGAATAATCGGTTGTATGGGGGCTATATGTTATACTGGTCCGATCTTGTCAGTTCCGACAAATGATTCCTATATTACAAAATGGTGGCCACATACAAAATTTCAGCTAGATATCTCAAAAATTGAGGGACTAGTTTGCGTTCAAACAGACAGACGGATATGGCTAAATCAACTCAGCTTGTCATCCTGATCATTTCGGTATACTTATTGATGGGTCCATCTCTTCTTCTTCTCATACTTACAAACATCGGACCAAAGTTATAATACCATTTCATGTTCATGAAAGGTATAATGATCCTGAAAAGGCTGTGGTTTGTTTCCATTCTTTAACCTTTAAAGCTGATTTACACTGCACCGTGATAATAGCGCTTCGACCAAAATCGGCGAGAATATCAACCAGCAATTTGAACTGCTATTTATACGGTGTAAAGACAAAAATCGAATAGGAAATCAACCAATGTAAAATCAGCCTTATTTTAAAATCAATTTAAAAATGAAGATATAAAGCTAAGAACTATGCTTCAATAACCAGTCCTCTCTACTTGAGCTTTCCGAATCGTTTCGGCTTGGAAAAAGTTCTATGAGTACCTTCAAACAAATAAACTTAAAAAATCAGTACAACAAATTTTATTTGAAAATACCCAATTTATTTTTTCAAAATACCCTTTTTACCACGCTCTTATTAGGTTCACTTGTATGTTTGTTTGTTTGCTTGCTTGCTTGTATGTATGTAACTCTCGTTCGGTTTAAGCCCCAGTGGCCCAAAAACCGTAAAATGTCCCTAAAATATGGGTATCAAACGAAAGGGGAACGCCCCAGGATTCATTTGGACTTCGATATATTTCGATAAATTTATCAATAACTGAGTTATCGGTAAAAATATGAATGCCCAAAAACCTAAAAAAATCCCTACAATATGGGTATCAAACGAAAGGTGAAGTCCCCAGGTTTCACTTGGACATCGACATATTTCGATAAATTTATCGATAACTGAGTTATCGGTCAAAATGTGGTTGCCCGAAAACCTTAAAATTTCCCTACAATATGGGTATCAAACGAAAGTGGAAGGCCCCAGGTTTCATTTGGACTTCGATAGATTTATCGATAACTGAGTTATCGGTCAAAATATGATTGCCCAAAAACGTAAAAAATTCCGTACAATATGGGTATCAAACGAAAGGTGAAGGCCGCAGGTTTCATTTGGACATCGACATATTTCGATAAATTTATCGATAACTGAGTTATCGGTCAAAATATGATTGCCCAAAAACCTAAAAAATTCACTACTATATGGGTATCAAACGAAAGGTGAAGGCCCCAGGTCTCTTTTGGACATCGACATATTTCGATAAATTTATCGATAACTGAGTTATCGGTCAAAATATGATTGCCCAAAAACCTGAAAAATTCCCTACAATATGGGTATCAAACGAAAGGGGAGGGCCCCAGGTTTCATTTGGACATCGACATATTTCGATAAATTTATCGATAACTGAGTTATCGGTCAAAATATGAAGGCCCAAAAACCTAAAAAAATCCCTACAATATGGGTATCAAACGAAAGGTGAAGGCCCCAGGTTTCACTTGGACATCGACATATCAAAATATGAAGGCCCAAAAGCCTAAAAAATTCCCTAAAATATGGGTATCAAACGAAAGGTGAAGGCCCCAGGTTTCATTTGGACATCGACATATTTCGATAAATTTGTCGATAACTGAGTTATCGGTCAAAATATGATTGCCCAAAAACCTAAAAAAATCCCTACAATATGGGTATCAAACGAAAGGTGAAGTCCCCATGTTTCACTTGGACATCGACATATTTCGATAAATTTATCGACAACTGAGTTATCGGTCAAAATGTGGGCCCCAGGTTTCATTTGAACTTCGATATATTTCGATAAATTTATCGATAACTGAGTTATCGGTCAAAATATGATTGCCCAAAAACCTAAAAAAATCCCTACAATATGGGTATCAAACGAAAGGTGAAGGCCCCAGGTTTCATTTGGACATCGACATATTTCGATAAATTTATCGATAACTGAGTTATCGGTCAAAATATGATTGCCCAAAAACCTGAAAAATTCCCTACAATATGGGTATCAAACGAAAGGGGAGGGCCCCAGGTTTCATTTGGACATCGACATATTTCGATAAGTTTATCGATAACTGAGTTATCGGTCAAAATATGAAGGCCCAAAAACCTAAAAAAATCCCTACAATATGGGTATCAAACGAAAGGTGAAGCCCCAGGTTTCACTTGGACATCGACATATTTCGATAAATTTATCGATAACTGAGTTATCGGTCAAAATGTGGTTGCCCAAAAACCTTAAAATTTCCCTACAATATGGGTATCAAACGAAAGGGGAAGGCCCTAGGTTTCATTTGGAATTCGATATATTTCGATAAATTGATCGATAACTGAGTTATCGGTCAAAATATGAAGGCCCAAAAACCTAAAAAAATCCCTACAATATGGGTATCAAACGAAAGGTGAAGGCCCCAGGTTTCACTTGGACATCGACATATTTCGATAAATTTATCGATAACTGAGTTATCGGTCAAAATGTGGTTGCCCGAAAACCTTAAAATTTCCCTACAATATGGGTATCAAACGAAAGGTGAAGGCCCCAGGTCTCATTTGGACTTCGATAAATTTATCGATAACTGAGTTATCGGTCAAAATATGATTGCCCAAAAACCTTAAAAATTCCCCACAATATGGGTAGCAAACGAAAGGTGAGGGTCCCAGGTTTTCCTTGGACATCGACATATTTCGATAAATTTATCGATTACTGAGTTATCGGTCAAAATATAATTGCCCAAAAACCTAAAAAATTCCCTACAATATGGGTATCAAACCAAAGGTGAAGGCCCCAGGTCTCATTTGGACTTCGATATATTTCGATAAATTTATCGATAACTGAGTTATCGGTCAAAATATGATTGCCCAAAAACCTAAAAAATTCCCTACAATATGGGTATCAAACGAAAGGGAAAGGCCCCAGGTTTCATTTGGACTTCGATATATTTCCATAAATTTATCGATAACTGAGTTATTGCCAAAATCTGAGGCCGAATGCCTTAAAATTCCCTAACAATATGGGTATCAAACGAAAGTGGAAGTCCAGAGGTTTCGTTTGGACTGCTGTATTTTTCGATATATTTATCGATAATTTCCTAGGACATTTGATTAAAAAGTAAAAAATAAATATAGTTTAAAAAAACTAAAACTCACGCTTTTAGAGAGTATTGAACTAAAAATTTGAAAATAATTTTAAAAACCCTACACAGTAGTATTGTGGAAAAAGCGTGGTCCGCTTTGTCCCATAATTTTCGTATATCGAGCGCTCGACGCTTTTCCCACATAATGCTAGTTTCTTTACTGCGCTTTCATTAGCTTTACTTGTACATACATTCATATCTATTTTTGCTTGTCTGTATGTAACTCTACTTCAGTCTACCCGATAATGGCATATGACTGTCAAAAAAACCTTGAAATGTGCCTTCAATGTGGGTGTCAAACGATAGGAGGTTGCATTTGGACTTCGATATATTTATCGATAACTAAGCTATCGGTCATAATGCCTACTACCTATATCAAACGAAAGGGAAGGTCCACAGGTTTCTATTATTTAAACCAAGGAATATTTCGATATATTTATCGATAACTGAGTTATCGGTCAAAATGAGGTTGTCCAATAATATTCAAAATTGCCTACAATATGGGTATCAAACGAAAGTGGAGGCCCAGAGGTTTCGTTTGCACTGCGGTATACTTCGATATACATATATATCGATTACTTCATAACACATTTAACTAAAAAGCGAAAACACGCGCTTTTAAAGAATATTGCACTAAAAAGGTAAAAATAATTTAAATAAAAAACGAAGATTATGGAACAAAGCGGACCACGCTTTTTCCACAATACTACTGTGTAGGGTTTTTAAAATTATTTTCAAATTTTTAGTTCAATACTCTCTAAAAGCGCGAGTTTTAGTTTTTTTAAACTATATTTATTTAAATATATGTGATTGGGCAACGCTCTGCTATCTGTTGACATCAAAGGAAATGACAGAAAACTCTTTTTTAATCAAAAGTGAAGCTAGATTGACAACGAATTTATGACAGCGGCTTTACCTTCTTTTTTATACCATGGTATAGTCACAACGCAAAATAATACTATTTACATGAAAATTAGCAACATGAAAAATATAACTACCTTTTCACATAAATCGCTGTAACACAAAATATATCGTTTTTTCGGAAAAACTAATAATCTTTACACGACGACGACTCACGTTAAACTGAAATGTGTCGATGCTGTTGCAAAAATTTGACGCGTCACAACAAGTGGAATAACGGCACTTTTTCCTCTCACGCGCTCAATTTTCTACTAATCACAAAGAATTTTTTATACAATATTACAGAGCTGTTAAAGAATTAAATCTTTTGCTGTTCGAAATCATAGTTTTTCTTCATTCAGTATTTGAAATTCTTTTCATCGTTGAAGAATTTAACTTCAATTTACGCATTCAGCAATTCTTTACAGAAATCATGATTTATAAATCCACCAAGTGTCAATTCAACAAGAATTCAAAATAGAATTACGAAGAAAAGCTCTTTAATTCAGAATGGCCATTCAGTTGATTTGATTCTTTTGGAGAGTTAATTCAGCGCATTCAGTACGAATCAGTTACTGAAAAAATGCTAATTTACTCCCTAAAACAGTACTAAAAGTTTTTAAGTTCCTTTCACGCTAGAAGAATTTGAAAAAAAAATTACCTTAAATATTATAATAATCTATAACATAAAATTAGTGGAAAAAGCTTATCCGCGTGTAAGAAATATGAGAATTTGCGAAACTTCAAGTTAAAATATAAAAAAGTATGATTTTGAAAGGTATAACATGCCTGGTCTTCACATAAACTGCCTTATTAGTATTGCTGATGTGGTAGTTACGAAGTTTTTCGGGCATATTTTATTAACCCTCTGAACATATTATTGAATTTAATTACATAAGCTTTTGTCACATAAATAAAAAATAAATATGTATGTGTAATTATTTTATTCACGGTCAAATTCTTCCAGCAGTCTTTAAGAAAATGTTAGACGATGTCCATATAGTGGCATATTTAGTTTTGCAAAATCTGGCAGTGTCAAGTTTAAATTTAACAACTTCGAAAGTGTTTCCGTATTTTTAAAGATCTTCAACGCACAGCGAATATTGCCGAATTCGCCCTGCTATTACCATATATGAATTTGCGTTGCTCTCATATCTACAAGTTGTACAGGCAATACACATTTTTGACAGATAACTGCTGGAGTGCGTTTATATTACGTTCAGCTGAAACTCATGCCTTTTATGAATATAAAAAAATTCGGAGCTCTTTCATGGTTTTATTAGCCATAAACATACGTCAGTTTTGAAAAGTGAGAAAAAAAATCAAATTTTTTTTTTTTGGATCTATACTTTGAAATATGGAAATTCTTTCCAAATATGAGTATTTTATTTCGATTTTTTAGTCAACAATAACAGTAGTATAATTAATTTCCATTTAAATGTATAACAGAAACCATTTGAAAAGTCTTTTAAAATTTGCACAAAGTTCAGGGGAGTAAAACGGTCATCTAAACTTTCAACTTCTTCGGCAGATTTTGTATGAAGTTTCTGAGGACTCAGTTTGGTAGGCCAAACAGTATAATTATATGCAAGTTAGAACTACCTGAAATATTTTCCTGATTTTCAAGAACTATTTTCGTCGATGGTGTTGAGTAATTTTTTTATGCGAAATTAAATTTTGTTCATGCGTTGCATGAAAAAAATTCTTAAAAATCAGGAAAATATTTAAATTAGTTCTAACTTTCACATCATACCACTGAAATTGATTGTCCCACAAAACTAAGAAAAATCTGCCAAAAACTTTGAAAATTTGGATGGCCATTTTGCTAAGCTCCCCTGAACTTTGTCCAAATTTTTAAAGACATCTTTAGTTTTGTGTCTAACTGTACATATTACTGAAGTGCCTGAAAAAAGCCCATAAAAGCAAGAAATCCGCGATTTTACAATCGACGTGGCTGTTTGGTAGTATCCCGCTTTTTTACAAGTCTTCAATGGGTGGCCGGAGTTCTGGTCGGTGATAGTGTCGAATTCAGGACATTTTTTAGCACGGATAAGAAACGGGTTAATAAAAATGACAGCACCTTAAAGGCACAGTAGGGATGGCAGCTATTTTAGTTTTTTGAGCCCAAAAGTTTCGAGATCCCGAATATGTATCATTTAGATATTTTATACATTTTAACAAACAAACTGAAGACAGTACATCAATATTATTTGCATTAGCAACAAGAAATAAAATTAAGTAGATATAAAAAATATGTAAGTAAAGTTTAAATATATCCTATAACTTTTTCTTTACAAAATAGCAATATTTTTAAATTAGTACAAGACCGGGAATAATCAAACATCTTCTTACGGTTTCTCCTAGCTGCTTTGGAAGTTAATGCAAATCAACAAGCGAAAAAAGTTAGGGATTTTATAAAATATCTCTCCATTCATAAGTGGGCTGCAATATTAGGTGTTAATTTTTATACCTTGCTTTTATGATTTTATATAAAACCAATAGCTCAAAAAACTGCCTTAATCCAACTTAATGTCATATGTATTATTCGTAAAAAAATAGCTATTTTAAACATTCGGGATTTTTTAACTTCTTTTCGAGATTTCGGGACTTATAAAAAACAAATCCGCGATTGACTTCAAATGTCAAAGAAAAAATATATAATAACAACATTTCATGATACAAAAAGCGCACCAGTAGGAAATTGTAACAGTGAGGGACGTTTCTGACATCTTACTTAAGTATTAGGACTTATCACAATATATCTATGTTGCGGTGTTGCATCTACATCTTAAGTGATTATTATTAAGGAAATTCACAAGGTCTTTTATAGTTTTTTGTACAATTTCAACAACACAACACTTGGGAGCACTATATGAGTTGAATGTTGTGTCTGAATACATTAAATTAAATTTTAATACAAATTTGTCAGAAAATATTGAATTTTTGTGTTCGTGGCTCTTTTACTTTTGAAACTAGAGAAAACGAAAAAACAAGGAAAAGCAAAATAGCACACCTGCACATTGGCTTGCTTAATTTTATTGTGCTATTCAAATTTTATATAAGAAATGTCAACAAAGAAAATTTGACAGTCTTAAATTTCGAATTGCCTAATTTTAATTAGTACATACACAGAGAAGTTTTAATGGCTTTTGACATGCGATTGGTGTTGTAAACCAAATGCTGTAAAAGAACTAAACAATCTTACAGTGCTTGTCAGCTGAAGCATCAGCGCGAATAACGTTCTAAGTGTAATTTTTTTCAAAACCGGTTTCATTGCATAAAACATTTTGTATTACTCTTCAGATAACCAATTTTCTAAAATTTTACACCAAAACTGTAAAAATGCATTTAAAAATAGTTGGGTAATTTAAAGTAACATACATTATTTTGCATTGAAGCGTCGAAAGTGATTCGTAACGGCACTGGAAGATCATGAAAAAGGTGTAAAACTCATAATATGAAAGATATAAAGGAAAAAGTTAAGGGAGACAGATGAGAAAAATAGATTTAAAATATATGACTTTAGCATTTTTTTGCCCTCCTGACAAATTCTGATTTTGTATCTTAGAACGTTATTCGCTTCGATGCTTCAAAGTCCTCTTCCTATCCTGCTCTGTCACCTAAATGTTTAGCAACATTGGAATATGTTACAATTTTTCCAAACGATGGACTTTTCCTTGATATGCCATTTTTGCTTTTACGAACGTGTTTTTCGCTTTGTTTATATTTTTGTATGATAACTGCTATATACATGAAATATTCATGACTTAAGATGAGCTTGTAGGTAAAGAATAATACATTTTAATTTTTTTTTTAAGATCAGAGGTAAAGATGCAACGACATGTTAATTATAATATATTTCCCGCTGGGCATGGTTCTGCATTGAGCTCTTGTCAATTATAAAAAATTTTAACTTTTCATATTTCAAATTTTTGTTTTGTTTATAAACCGAAAAAAACATGGCCGTTCTTCACAGTGTAGCAATTTCGACAAATCCAAACTTTTTCTTTTCTCATTTATCTCAGAATCGGTGGGATTTATTAAAAGAAAAAAAATATGTCGATTTAGCAGCTAAGTAAAATGTATGACTTACATATATGGTCCTCGCTTTCGAATTTGCTTTACCGACATTTAGAGTTTTAATTTTCCTGAAAAAAAAAGAAGTTACCTCACGTCCATAGTTTGACTTGAAACATCTATGTATGTGTTGAATTTTGCGCATTTACTTCAGTCAGATGGGATTACTGACATATCTGTGGTTTCGTTATATTATAATATTTGCGGACTGATAAAACCTCCCAAATATGTAATTTAATCACATCAAAAAATAATGTACATATTTCACCTTCGAGTTGAGTTGTATGAGCCAGATCATTCGTAGCACCATCAAATTCCAAACATCGTGGAATACTCATCATAATAATAATACAAATACCTTCTAAGAGGATAAGGTCCAGCCTTTCTTCCAATTGGTGGTTTCAGTTTTAGTACATTTTGGCGAAACCTACAATTTCTTTGGCCCAACTTTACACAGTATCTGGCAAGGCATTTTCATTTTGGCTGAAAACCCCATGGAGCGTTGCCGAACACTGCCGAAGGTGGCCTCGTTTTGAAAAACTTATTCAAAGAATTTTTGGTGTGACCTGTTTCGGTACTTGCACCAGGTACTTTCGATATGGCAGGTCAGATAACATCAGCTATATTGTTTACGAGTCCATCAACTCCGGGTCTGTAGATAAAACACGGAATTTTGTTTGCATTTTTATCTAAAGTTGAACACTGTGCGCTGCATTTTGACGTCTACCGCTTCGAATTTTCAAACGCTTTTTTCTCCACTTTCCCTGTAATAAAACGATGGAACTGCACTTCATGTTGTTCCTTTTTACCACGCTTTTATTAGGTTCACTTGTATGTTTGTTTGTTTGCTTGCTTGCTTGTATGTATGTAACTCTCGTTCGGTTTAAGCCCCAGTGGCCCAAAAACCGTAAAATGTCCCTACAATATGGGTATCAAACAAAAGGTGAAGGCCCCAGGTTTCACTTGGACATCGACATATCAAAATATGAAGGCCCAAAAGCCTAAAAAATTCCCTAAAATATGGGTATCAAACGAAAGGTGAAGGCCCCAGGTTTCATATGGACATCGACATATTTCGATAACTTTATCGATAACTGAGTTATCGGTCAAAATATGAAGGCCCAAAAACCTAAAAAAAATCCCTACAATATGGGTATCAAACGAAAGGTGAAGGCCCCAGGTTTCACTTGGACATCGACATATCAAAATATGAAGGCCCAAAAGCCTAAAAAATTCCCTAAAATATGGGTATCAAACGAAAGGTGAAGTCCCGATGTTTCACTTGGACATCGACATATTTCGATAAATTTATCGATAACTGAGTTATCGGTCAAAATGTGGGCCCCAGGTTTCATTTGGACTTCGATATATTTCGATAAATTTATCGATAACTGAGTTATCGGTCAAAATATGATTGCCCAAAAACCTAAAAAATTCACTACTATATGGGTATCAAACGAAAGGGGAGGGCCCCAGGTTTCATTTGGACATCGACATATTTCGATAAATTTATCGATAACTGAGTTATCGGTCAAAATATGAAGGCCCAAAAACCTAAAAAAATCCCTACAATATGGGTATCAAACAAAAGGTGAAGGCCCCAGGTTTCACTTGGACATCGACATATCAAAATATGAAGGCCCAAAAGCCTAAAAAATTCCCTAAAATATGGGTATCAAACGAAAGGTGAAGGCCCCAGGTTTCATTTGGACATCGACATATTTCGATAACTTTATCGATAACTGAGTTATCGGTCAAAATATGATTGCCCAAAAACCTAAAAAAATCCCTACAATATGGGTATCAAACGAAAGGTGAAGTCCCCATGTTTCACTTGGACATCGACATATTTCGATAAATTTATCGATAACTGAGTTATCGGTCAAAATGTGGGCCCCAGGTTTCATTTGGACTTCGATATATTTCGATAAATTTATCGATAACTGAGTTATCGGTCAAAATATGATTGCCCAAAAACATAAAAAAATCCCTACAATATGGGTATCAAACGAAAGGTGAAGGCCCCAGGTTTCATTTGGACATCGACATATTTCGATAACTTTATCGATAACTGAGTTATCGGTCAAAATATGATTGCCCAAAAACCTAAAAAAATCCCTACAATATGGGTATCAAACGAAAGGTGAAGTCCCCATGTTTCACTTGGACATCGACATATTTCGATAAATTTATCGATAACTGAGTTATCGGTCAAAATGTGGGCCCCAGGTTTCATTTGGACTTCGATATATTTCGATAAATTTATCGATAACTGAGTTATCGGTCTAAATATGATTGCCCAAAAACATAAAAAAATCCCTACAATATGGGTATCAAACGAAAGGTGAAGGCCCCATGTTTCACTTGGACATCGACATATTTCGATAAATTTATCGATAACTGAGTTATCGGTCAAAATGTGGGCCCCAGGTTTCATTTGGACTTCGATATATTTCGATAAATTTATCGATAACTGAGTTATCGGTCAAAATATGATTGCCCAAAAACCTAAAAAAATCCCTACAATATGGGTATCAAACGAAAGGTGAAGTCCCCATGTTTCACTTGGACATCGACATATTTCGATAAATTTATCGATAACTGAGTTATCGGTCAAAATGTGGGCCCCAGGTTTCATTTGGACTTCGATATATTTCGATAAATTTATCGATAACTGAGTTATCGGTCAAAATATGATTGCCCAAAAACATAAAAAAATCCCTACAATATGGGTATCAAACGAAAGGTGAAGGCCCCAGGTTTCATTTGGACATCGACATATTTCGATAAATTTATCGATAACTGAGTTATCGGTCAAAATATGATTGCCCAAAAACCTGAAAAATTCCCTACAATATGGGTATCAAACGAAAGGGGATGGCCCCAGGTTTCATTTGGACATCGACATATTTCGATAAATTTATCGATAACTGATTTATCGGTCAAAATATGAAGGCCCAAAAACCTAAAAAAATCCCTTCAATATGGGTATCAAACGAAAGGTGAAGGCCCCAGGTTTCACTTGGACATCGACATATTTCGATAAATTTATCGATAACTGAGTTATCGGTCAAAATGTGGTTGCCCGAAAACCTTAAAATTTCCCTACAATATGGGTATCAAACGAAAGGGGAAGGCCCCAGGTTTCATTTGGAATTCGATATATTTCGATAAATTGATCGATAACTGAGTTATCGGTCAAAATATAAATGCCCAAAAACCTAAAAAGTTCCCTACAATATGGGTATCAAACGAAAGGTGAAGGCCCCAGGTCTCATTTTGACTTCGATAAATTTATCGATAACTGAGTTATCGGTCAAAATATGATTGCCCAAAAACCTTAAAAATTCCCCACAATATGGGTATCAAACGAAAGGTGAGGGTCCCAGGTCTCATTTGGACTTCGATATATTTCGATAAATTTATCGATAACTGAGTTATCGGTCAAAATATGATTGCCCAAAAACCTAAAAAATTCCCTACAATATGGGTATCAAACGAAGGGAAAGGCCCCAGGTTTCCTTTGGACTTCGATATATTTCGATAAATTTATCGATAACTGAGTTATTGTCAAAATCTGAGGCCGAATGCCTTAAAATTCCCTAACAATACGGGTATCAAACGAAAGTGGAAGTCCAGAGGTTTCGTTTGGACTGCTGTATTTTTCGATATATTTATCGATGATTTCCTAGGACATTTGACTAAAAAGTAAAAAATAAATATAGTTTAAAAAAAACTAAAACTAACGCTTTTAGAGAGTATTGAACAGGACTTGCGGAGCGAATCCAGGTCGTAGGACCACCAGTGTGGTCTATGTTTACCGCGTGGTTTCGGCACTGGACAAGCCTGCTCTAGGGCATTTGAGAGCGCCGTTGTAAAGGTCGCAACCAGATCATCCAGTTCTCCTACTGATGATGGAGCTTGTGGGAGTAACTCTGGTAGGTCCCTAACTAATATTTGATTATGTAGCTGCCAATTAGTGTTGCGTGGATTGCGTTTCATAACTGGCTGCTCAACAGAAAAATCTAAGGCAATTTCTATGTACCGGTGGTCGGAAAATGAATGCTCCTCAAGAACACGCCATTTCCTAACCCACTCATAAGCGCCTTCGCTACAAATAGTGAGGTCTATGACCTCCCTACGGGCTTTAGTGATAAAAGTAGGCTCGTTACCCACGTTACAAACCACCAGGTTAGTTGTTAGTAGGTAGTCAAACAGAGACTCGCCCCTAGCGTTAATATCGGAGCTTCCCCACTGGACGTGATGAGCATTAGAGTCAGCTCCAATAATAAGATGACCCGTGCAGAAATTTTCCACCAGATCTTTCACCTCCTTTTGTGGAGGAGGTTCTTCGGCGTCATAGGGCATGTAGACCGACGCCATCGTCAGGCTGGTGCTGCCGACCGTTAAGCTGGCAGCTGTAACGTCACCATTTGAATAGTTGGGTAAGAGAAAGGTGTTCAGCTCAGACTTGACCAAGATACAGGTTCTGACCTTGCCCTCCTCATTAGCTCGGATGAGCTTGTACCCCTTAGCCCCCAATCCACAGATCCTTGAGCTATTAACCCAGGGTTCTTGGATAAGGACCACGTCTACGTCGCCTTTATAAAGACGACTGCTTAGGGCAGCTGAGGCTGCTTTACATTTGTGCAGGTTAATCTGAAGCACCACCAACATGAGAGCGCTCAGACTTCCCTACCACCGTCGTACCGTCGTGGAGGTCTACCCCGTCCCGGGGCCTATCTCTCAACGACAATTTATCTGCACGATTTGGCGTGGCTTCCTCGCAATTTGACGTGGCGGATACCATACTTTCCGCGTCTGACACCCCTGCCTCCTCTTCTGGTCCTTCGATTTCCGAGTCCTTCGAAGCGGCCGGAATGGCAGCGCGTTGTGCATCGCCACGGTATACGTGGATCACGATCTGACCCATTCCATAATGCACTCGTCCGTTGCACCGTTTAAGGGGCTCGAGTGCCTCCTTATTCAAAGTTAAAACCACCTGTCTATGAGGCCCAACCTCACCCTCGACCAGATTGACACTCCAGTCCTGCGTCGGGAGAGACGGATTCCAGGCCTGCAGCATCTCAAGAATATTCTCCGGTTCAGCAGGGATGGCAGGAATCCATGCCCTTGCCCTTGGCCGGGCCGGAATGTCCTTCCAGTCGACGACCTCGATTTTTGCCCCTGGGTAGACTTCACCCAGTCTTGCAACTGCTGCCTTGTACAGTACAACAGTTCTTGCATCCTCACACGCGAAAACTTTAATCTGACCCTGGTGCCAACCCGCGTCTGTACCCCGCGGCGGACTACCCGGAGACTCACGCCATATGTCGAGAAGGGCCCTGCCAATTTCGTTCCGGACATACAGCCACCGGTCTCTAGGGATGGACCAACGGTCGTTGCCTCGATCAATGACACCTATAAGGATCCTGTCCTTGGTCACTTCAGCAAAGCTGGGTTTGCCCACTACTGGGATATTCTGATGCCGCTTCGGATGGGGATCCACCTCTCCGTCCGATCTCTGGCGTTTGAAGGGATTACCGTTCAGCCTTTTAGGCGCATAGGGCCTTTGGAAATTTGGTATCAGAGCTTTCGCTTTCTCCACCATCTTCCTTTCATTCAGCGATAGTGTATCCTGCGATGCTCCCTCATATTTCTTCAGGATCCTTGCAGCCTTCCTTTTATCCCAGTACGCAAAGCGTCGGGGAGATGTCTTTTGGGAGGAGTTCAGACCCGTAGTTGCCATCGCGGTCTCTCCCTTTGATAGAAGCTTAGTTGCGTCTTCCTTCTCTTTCGGATCACTGAGGCCAGGTCCCGAGACCATTGCCACAGACATTGATGTTCGTGCCGGCGCTTGATGGAAGTTTAGCATCCGCCGTTTTCTGCTTACCTGCGTATGCAGCCGCACTGGTGCTGGCTTTCATCAAGTCACTCTCACTTGCTAGCAGTTTCGAGGATGACCGACCCGTAGTTACCGTCGTTGTCGGTCCCCCAGTTGACTTTGAAATAGAGTTTGTCCTCCGGCGTTGTGATTTCTCTTGCTCCAGCATAGTTCTCCTCTGCTGCGGAGTAAACGAAGTTATTGATTGTTTTGAATTTTGAGTTGTATTCATCTTGTTCGTACGACCCCTCGCCGGACACGGCCAGCTTGGGGTCAAGCGTGGATTAAGGGGAATGTGTCGTCCGCCACGGCAGAGCCCCATACCGCGGTAAGACCATGGTTACTCTCTGAGGCGGTCCGGTATCAGAGAGGCACCGTTCGACTACAGCCACCATTTGCCTCCCGGCTGCAAACGTCCAATGGGCACGGTATCGCGTAACACCCTGGATTGGGAGGGGGTAGATCTTTGTCATCGCGCCAGCGAGGCTAGGCTGCTCTCGTGATGTAGTGCCATGCGGAGCTATGATCGCAAGGGCAACGTAGCCCCGTGGCTATCGACTAAGCCCTCACAGTAGTATTGTGGAAAAAGCGTGGTCCTCTTTGTCCCATAATTTTCGTATATCGAGCGCTCGACGCTTTTCCCACATAATGCTAGTTTCTTTACTGCGCTTTCATTAGCTTTACTTGTACATACATTCATATGTATTTTTGCTTGTTTGTATGTAACTCTACTTCAGTCTACCCGATAGTGGCATATGACTGTCACAAAAACCTTGAAATGTGCCTTCAATGTGGGTGTCAAACGATAGGAGGTTGCATTTGGACTTCGATATATTTATCGATAACTAAGTTATCGGTCATAACGCCTACTACCTATATCAAACGAAAGGGAAGGTCCACAGGTTTCTATTATTTAAACCAAGGAATATTTCGATATATTTATCGATAACTGACTTATCGGTCAAAATGAGGTTGTCCAATAATATTGAAAATTGCCTACAATATGGGTATCAAACGAAAGTGGAGGCCCAGAGGTTTCGTTTGCACTGCGGTATACTTCGATATACATATATATCGATTACTTCATAACACACTTAACTAAAAAGTAAAAATAAATATGATTATCTTCCGATCTGTTTGATTTATGTAAATATTTAATAAGCTGAGCAGATCTATAAATTTTTTAGTGCAAATAAAACAGTGTAATTTTATTCCACCTTACGTCCCGACGTTTCGCCAATTATCCTTGGCTTCTTCAGGGGAGTGACACTATATATTTATTTAAAACAAAAAACAACAAAGAACCAAACAATTAGATAATTAATTTTGTAAAATTAAAACATGGATGGCACATTAATTACTTACATAAAAGTGGAAAAATTATAAACTTAAAAATTGCATAAAGACATCACTATGTAAAACTTGGAACATTTAAAACCGTAAAAACATTTAAAAATTTCGATACCGCTTGCATGCGGTAAGCTTGTCAACTAAAACTAAATTATAAACATAATAAATATGCAGCCGCGATGTTGTCAGTATCTTCCTTTTTGTTTATAGTCTTTTCTCTTTTTTGTAATATTCTGAGGATCTCTAAAGTGTACCGTGTTCTTTCTCTTCTTTCGTTGTCTATTATTTTTGTATTAGCAAAGTCAGCTGTGTGATTGTTTTCTATTGCATGCTGTGACAGTGCTGTGCTTTGTTTTTGTTTTTTGATGTCGGCTTCGTGCTCGGATAGCCTCGTATTAAGCGAGCGCTTTGTTGTACCTATGTACACTTTGTTGCAGCTTTCTTTATCGTTTCCTTTGCATTGTATTTCATAAACTACATTGCTGCGTTGTTGGGGATCTATAGGGGTTTTTGTTTTTGTAAAGCACGTAGCTAGGGTACAATTAGATTTATATGCTAGTGTAGTGTTGTGTGTTTTGGTAAAATCATGTGCAAAGTTTTCTGTGAGCCTTGGAACGTAAGTGACACTAAAATATCGCTTTGTTTGGGTGCTTTCTGTGTGAAGTGTTTTTTGGGTGAAATTGTTGGTGTTAATTTTTTGTTGATCGATTAAACTAGATATCAGGTGGTCGGGGAAATTATTCTTTTTTAAAGTCCATTTTATTTTTCTTACATTGGCGTCGTGAAAACGTGGATGGCTAATCGTTAATACTTTGTGTATAAAGTTTTTGGCAGTGTTAATTTTGTATTTAAATGGCTGTGAGGAGAAAAAGTTTATTAGGCGCCCAGAAGCAGTAGGTTTCGAGTACCAATCTAATGTTATTATGTCTTCGGATCTGTGTATGCGAGTGTCTAAGAAGGGGATATTGCTGTTTTCTTCTTTTTCTATAGCTGTTGAAGGCATTTAATATTATATTCGCATCTTTCCGGGCAATGATAGCAAAAATGTCATCTACATATTTCACTAGAAATTTAATGTGTATGTTATGTTGTTGTTCTAATTGCAAGAAGGTGTGATTAAGTACGTCATCCATAACTATATCGGCGATGGTGGGGGAAAGGGGGTTACCCATGGGCATTCCATACGTTTGGGTATACACGTTGTTGTTGTGGATGAAGTAATTGTTGTCTTTAAGGCAGAATTGTAGAATATTGTTGAATTTGCTTTTCGGTATAATGGTGTTTTCTTTTATTTCATCCCATTTTTGCATTATTATTTTAGAAGCTAGATTTGTTGGTATGTTAGTGAAGAGGGAGACAACATCGAAAGACTCTAACAGCTCATCACTACATATATTTACATTTTGCAATCTCTCTTTTAAGTCAAACGAGTTTTTGATGTTGTATTCTGAGGAAATTAAGGAGCTCAGAATATTTCCTATGAATTTGGACAAATGGTAACAAGGTACATTGATAGACGAGACGATAGGACGTAATGGACGTTCGGGCTTATGGATTTTGGGGAGTCCATATAGACGAGGTGCTGTTGCTGATGTGTTGGTTAATTGGTGTTTTTCTTTTGCACTTATATGTTTGCCTTGTAGAGATCAAGTATCAGGTTATTGTTAAGAAGAAAACAGCAATATCCCCTTCTTAGACACTCGCATACACAGATCCGAAGACATAATAACATTAGATTGGTACTCGAAACCTACTGCTTCTGGGCGCCTTGTAAACACTGTTTGTACCTAAGCTCAATAAAGTTGACGCGCTGGCTCATGTTATCTTATTGCTGCCATCAAAACAACTCACCCTACTGCAATGAATGCAAACACAACAATGCAAGTGGTCATACCTACATACACCCATAACAGCGGCTCTATAAAGCGAATGCGTGTATAGCACTTGTAGTGGTGTGATTTTCGAATCATATTATAATTAATTTTTTTTAATTTTTGGTTTGTTGTCGGACACCCTGCTCGGCGAGACATATCGATACATACCAAATTTTATATACCTTAGAATTGTGGTTATTGCAAAAAGGGAGAAACCAGTTATGTTTGCGCATTTATATATAATAGATTTATCTTATTTTATTTTATTTTATCTTATTTTATTTTATTTTGTTTTATTTTATTTTTTTTATTTTATTTTATTTTATTTTATTTTATTTTATTTTATTTTATTTTATTTTATTTTATCTTATTTTATTTACAGACTAAGTTTGAAAATGTACATGAAAACAGAAAATATACATGTGTAGTAAACAATCCATTGATTAAAGTTTATAAATTAAATCTAGACAAATCGTATTACAAATATTACGACATAGCAACTTCAGTAATTTTGAAAAAATAATGGTATTTGTAGCAGGCGGTGTAAATTGCAAATTAATTTGTTCGTATTGAAAATATCGTTTTGTTAATATTCATTTCTTCGAACTTTAAGTCATTATTAAACGTAACGACAGATTTGAGTGAAACGTGGAAAATCTCTCTCAAATCGCAACGATATTAAAGGTTCACTAATGCATTGTAAACATGCAAACGAAATACGGAATTCGTGACTCGAAATCTCGAGTTAAATCGTGAGTTCAGTTTCGACGGTACCAGTATGTATGTAGTTTATATACTGTTAAAGAAATTGCAGAGTCTTTACCAGAATTCGATCCGATGAACATTAGATCAAAGCGGTTGAACGTTTTGTAGAACGGGTAAACGCGGCAGTTAATGCGTACAAACGGGTTGAGAAAGGACTCATGTTGGCAGTGTTTGGTAAAATTAAAGGTGCAGCGAAATGGTGATTAGCTGCATCTTAAGTTGTATACTATAATTGGGTAGCCTTTTCTTCAGATTTAATAAGTGAATTTGGCTTAAATTCAAACGAAGCTGAAGTACAACATCGAATGTCTGCTATGCCGCGTCGATATAATGAAAACGTTATTGACAATTGTGTTCGATTAAGCTCATTAGGTAGGCATTTTAACTTGAGCTATAATAAAATATATACGTGACGGTTTATGACATCGAGATTTACAAACTAGAATTTTGGCAGAGAAATTTAGATCTACATATAAAGGAACTCTGGAACATATAACTGAATTTTTCCATCATAATCCGGGTCTATGTCTATGGAGACACGTTCGTAGACAAAACGAAAGTTTATAATGCAACTAATAATTTGCAGACCATTTAATTTAAGGTTTCCAGTGAAGTGTTACAACTGCGGAGATGCAGGACATATATCGTCTAAATGTACCAAACCACCGCCGTCCAAGTTGTATGGATTGTGAAAAGGTTCGTACCAAAGATGAATCTCAGAATTGTGGCAAATCTAAACCAAACTATGTGTTATGGTAAAAGTTTTTGAGAAGGTTGCGTATATAAATAAATGCGAATTTATTGTATTTGTGGATACGGGTAGCCATTGGTAGTTAATGCGTAAATCGGTTACGGATACGTTAAATGTAAAACCAGAGTCGTGTATATTAAAAATTAGTGGCATTAGTGGCGGCGAACGATTTGCAGTAGCAAAATCTGAAATTAAAACAAGTAAGGAAGTCTAAGTTCGGTTGAAACCGAACATTACATACCCAGCTGTGCACATAAAGTGGGCGTGATCGTTCACCGATTTTTCTTATTTTCTGTGGTAGTACTCTACATAAACATAACATACCTGGTACCTAGTTTCGTAAATCTATCTCACACCGTTCTGAAGTTGTTAGCAGTCGAATTTAAAAATTGCTTGACTCATAAGTGGGCGGTGCCACGCCCACTTTCCAAAATTTTGAAAAAATTATGTAAAGAATGTGAAAGTTGATGTATGTACCAAATTATATTATTATATCGAAATCAGTTAATTAGATATGGACTTTTCAATATTTCCACCTCCTTTCAATATAACTTTTATGAAAAAGTAGGCGTGGTCGCGAAGCAATTTCGTTTATTTTCTATAGCTGAATTTACCACAACAATAGTATGTCCTCTACGAAATTTCGTTATACTAGCATAAACTGTTCTGAAGTTATTAAGAGTCAAAATTTTAAAATTTCTTCAAATATACGTGGGCGGTACCACGCCCCCTTTTAAAATTTTTTTATAAAATCGGCCTTAGAACATCCAAATCAATACATATTGCAAATTTTATCATTGTAGCTGCTTCTAATATTGAATTAACCCATTTTATACGTTTTTCGAAATTTTCGATATCGAAAAAGGGGCGTGGTTATGGTCCGATTTTACCCATTTTCAATAGCAATCTATTCTGAACCCAAATAAGTACGCATGCCAAATTTGGTGAAGATATCTCATTATTTGCTCAAGTTATCGTGTTAACGGACAGACGGACGGACGGACGGACGGACGGACGGACGGACGGACGGACGGACGGACATGGCTCAATCAAATTTTTTTTCGATCCTGATCATATTGATATATGGAAGTCTATATCTATCTCGATTCCTTTATACCTGTACAACCAACCGTTATCCTAACAAAGTTATAATACCCTGTGTACAAGTACAGCTGGGTATAATTAATATCGATGATGTAATCATATCAATACATGTTATATAGTTCATGATGGAATTTAACACTCGACTTGTTAATTGGTCAAAATATTTTTTCGTGATTTAAATTTTACTAAATTCATTAAATTAATCTCTACATATAATAAAATTGTAACAGGTCGATGTCTGTACATGGCAGAAAAAAAATTGTGGGGAAACATTATTAAGCGAGTAGAATCCAAATCAGCCATTTTAAAAATTTTTGTGTGTCTGTCTGTCTGTCTGTCCGTATGTTTGTGGCCGTATCACTCTGAAAGTAATGAATGGAATTGAATGAATCTTTTTTCTTTGGATTGCTTGACGCTCAACTTAAAATTTAAGATATTACTTTTATCGATATCTCACCCGGTTTTGTAGTTTTCGCCCAATATTTGGACCATGTCTGTATGTATGTTTGTGGTCGTAACACTCTAAAAGTACTGAATGGAATTGAATCGTTGGATTGCTAGACGCTCGACTTAAAGTTTAAGATATTATTTTTTGCGATATCTCAACGGGTTTTGGGGTTATCGGCCAATATGTGGACCAGGGGTAACCAAAAATATCTTAGTACAATATGGGTGTCAAACGAAAGGTGTGAATGAGTGCTATTATATGCGATGTGATTCATTGAAATATCTGAAATGGTTTGGGAGATATCTTGAAATTTCGATAGCTCGACAGGTTTCGGAGGTATCGACGAATATTTTCACAAAAATGTGTTAGTACATTATGGGTATCAAACAAAAGGTGTTTATGAATGCTGTCATAAACCATTTGATTCATTTCAATACCTAAGCTACCCCGGAGATATCTCATAAAATGTGAACCTTCTTAATACCAAAACGCTTAATATGTCTATTAAGGGAAATATACTATTTCCTTACCTTACAGAAATTATACGCATACGAAGTCGCGGGCACCAGCTATTGAATAAATATATTCGCTTGTAGGTTACATGAAATAGGTAAACGAATGAAATGGAAATGAAAATTACTTCAACATGATGGCGAAAGTTAAAGAAAGAACTGAACCAGTCCATATGGTTCATTATATGATGAAATTACGCAAAATTTAAGACGCGTCTTTATTGCCATACGTGAGTTATGCTTAACACTCAATACATTCTTTCAATAAACCATTTAATTTTTGGGTCACCAGATTGTTCTAAGGGTATAACAAGAAGTTGGTAATTTGTAGGCCTTAGTGGCTATTTTAGAAAATGTGTCGCGCTCTATGCTATATTATCAGAGCCAATGAGATTACTTATGACTTTTAGGAGTTATTATTTCTGAGTCGTTCCATTTCATCTAATGCTTCATTGTTACATGGAGTTTTGCCTGTCAACTTGGAACAATCAAGTTCTTCAATTCGAATGCCTTCCAAAGATCTGCACCGACTAAGTGCTACATATGCTTGTCCAGCAGCAAACAGTCGAGAGCCCAAATAAATCACTGCATGATCAACTGTAGAACCTTGCATCTTATGGACAGTCGATGCCCAACTCAGAATTAGTGGTAACATCCGTCTCTCAGCAGTTCCATAACTGTATTTCGTGGGGAATTGTATGGATATTGGCTTAATTACATGTTCGCCATCTGACCCGAAATTGATACGGACTGACGGAATATCTTCCGCATATACTTGGTCCCTGCGAAAGTTTGGCCATAGAATTTCTGAAATGAAACCCATGTTTCCATTCACTAAACCCTTCGACACATCAATGTTTGACCTTAACATCACTTTAGCTCCAACAAATATTTTTAATACATTAGGAAGGCCTCCTGTTTTATTGCTATCATTAGGTATCACGGAGCTTAAGTCTTTATTACCTAAATTTCGTGTAGCATCAATGAGCTGATCTTGGGCTTTGATTGTGTAGATAGAAGTTCCTTTAGCCTCAAAACTCTGGAGAACTTTTTCGTTGTGCTTAACCACTTGGTCATTTGTTGGATAAATTCTCAAAGCTTTTTCAATCGAAAATTCACCAGTTTTATTTGTTGACACTTTATCTAGAAGAACTTCAAGATGCTTAGACGTTACTTTTCCAACTCTTAGGGCGTTAAGCACATCTATAAATATAGTATCTCCTTGTTGGCGCATGTTTCGCTTGAGTTCAAACAGGCGGAATTGCCGCCACAAATGTGTAGCGGGTTTCATGTGATTTGGTTGTGTAAATATTTGATGCCCTCGGACAGGTGGCAATTGCATCAAATCACCGAAAAGTAGCACATTTATTCCTCCAAAACAAGAGTCAGAGCATTTTAGTTGACGCAAACGAGAGTCGATCATGCAAAGCATCTCATAAGGTACCATAGAAATTTCGTCTATGAACAGAAACTCGACATTTTGCCATATTTGGCGCATCACTCTCAAATAATTACCAGTTAGAAGTGGCATGCTAACGATAACTCCATCTTTTTGTACTGGTAGTTTTAGCAGGCGGTGTAGTGTAGATCCACCGATCAATCGGGCTGCGACTCCAGTGAGGGCACCAGTTTTTACAACTGCTTTGCCATAACATCGGTTAATTTGCTCTTTTATTACCTTAAAGAGGAAAGTTTTTCCAGTGCCTGCTCTACCAGTCACGAAAACTTTCTCTCGTTTAGGATTACCACATTGTGTATCAATACAAAGTGTAAACTCTTCTGCATAGACGTCAAAATTCCAAAATGAGTTTAACACCTGTTTCAGATTGTGGTTAATAACAAGTGTGATATCATAGGCATAGGCGTGAAAATTTCAAAGTGAGTTTAGTCGCCTGTTTTTAATTTCCTTTTTTGTCTCACTTCTTTCCATCTTCCCATCTCTTTCTACCATTAGTAAAAGATAGGAGACCGCCATGTTGATGTGTGCAGGATGTTAAACAACGCCATTTGCTTGTCTGTTATTCGGTGCTGGCGACATTTTAATATGTGCAGGATGTAAACAAACCGACATTTTAATGTGTGTTGTCAAAAGAAGAGTTCACACTTGGTATTGATACACAATGGATTACCATAAAGCTGATCTCTAACACTAGCTGTGATGAAGGAGCAGAATTGCTTTTGATCAGCATTCATAGCCTGTTGTGCCCTATGGAATTCATTATTGCTCATTTCTGTCTCTGGTAATTCTTCTTCCTCAAGTTCGGGGTTGATAGTTTCTGGCTGTTATAAAATTTCAAAAGCATGTATTTGATTAAATGCATTTTCAAGCTGTTGGTCCCGCTCGCGAAATTGGCGCATATAACTATTCACTTCCTTCAAACGATTTTCACGATTTAAGAAGGCTAGTTTTGCATTATCAAAACCTTCAAGTAGTTCACTTTCAGAACGATAAGGCATAAGTAAACTGTAGAAAAAGTTTTCTGGATCTGTTGTTGCTATGAAGTATGGCACTCTCACAACTGCGGGAAGGTTCCTCACTGCTATTTTACTTTTTTTATCCAACAGAGTAATAAGTGTGCGACGTGTGTGTTGTGGAGGTTCTTCATAAGCATCATGGTCTATACTTTCCTCGAATTCGTTTGCATTTTTCGTAAGGAAACGCTCAAACAACATTGCAAATTCTGTAAGGCTCATGTTCGCAAAGTCGTAGTCCGGATGTTCTAACGGACGTTTCTCATATCTTTCAAAAATATTACTATAATAGCCAGTTGCGTGTCCGCTCTGGTCAAATTGCAATACTCTGTATCGCTGCTCCGGCTTTCTTGTGTTCAAAAACACGCAGCTACGTGAGCTGTCCCGTAAGGGGATATGACAAAGCCGATACGCACATTCTGCTGCTGATACTTGTCGTTCATGAAGTATCTTCATACATATCTTGAACAGTCTACGAGAAAGATTGGTTTCTTCACGTTGAATTTGCTGTATTGCCTGCGCAATTCCAGAATCTAAACCTTCAGGTTCTGCCTTCGATAGGTACTTCGCTATATAGTACGCTATCGCTTCGTTTGATCCGCATGGCTGAATGTCCATGTTTCCTGTCCAGAGCCTCAATAACACCGGGTGGTAATTATTCACCCACGCATCTTCTTTACGACGCTTAAGTAAGCAGATTCTACCTCCGTTACGAAGGAAATCATCTGAAGAATGAGACACAATTCGGCTTTCGTCGCATTCTTGACGCGGAAAACTAAAACGGCATCTTGGAGAGGTATTATTTGTTGTGCATGTTGATGTATGCCGAAGAATTTGACATCTCTTAACTAGATCGTGCAGCTCTGAATCTTCTTCTTCTGTAGGCATTTTACAGCAACAGTTACGATCGAGAATAAGTATTCCCGCTTCTGTGTCAAATTCGGGATGATTTTCAATCGAAATTACCATATGAAGGTGAGGGCTACCCCGATTCTGGAATTCGATACGCCACCAATGGTCTTTCACTTTGGCACCAAAGACATGGTCATTATTCTTGATAAATTTCATGAGAGCATTTACTCTGATCGTGAAATGGCGACTCAAAATTACTGGGTACTTTTCGATAAGTCTTTGAGTCTCATAGATGTCGAGCGTACTAGGATCAACATTAGGCCTACCATCCGCTATTAACAAAGCTTTTCGTTGATCCAACCAGTTGAGATCATTAGAGCTAAATGTTACAAAATAGGTTGGAGCTCCTAAACATCTGATTTGAGCTAATAGCTCGTTCAAGGCTGATCTCCAGTAAGCTGCAGAACCTCTCAAGTTTTTCACATACAGATGGACGTCTTCGACCGCTCCTTCTTGGTTTACGATTTTCTTGCCACATGCTGAAATAGTGCTTCTGATACGATAGTATTCGAATAAGGATAAGGCATAAAAGAGATAGTCGTTGCGTTGAAATCTTGTATCACTTCCCAATATTCTGAACTGAAAGTAGTCTAATGCTGTAATATTTACAGGTCTTCGATCTTTAAAACCATTATTTCCATAAGGAAACAAGAAGTACCAGGCGAATTCTTCTGCTTTCAATTCGTGTCCCACATTAACGATATTATCTTTCGTTTTTCGGGTAATTTCATTCAGATTTCGTGAAACTTCCACTTCATCTTCCACATTGGGTTGCATCACATCAATTGATGCCATCACTGATGTCTGCAGTGGGTTTACTTGATCATGTATGTCTGTTGAAAAGTGATTGTTTCAGATGCTACCGGTATCGTCGCAACAGTCTGTTCTGTTTCTGTTTCATCAGGTTCGTGAATTATATCAAAGGCTGCGACGTCAACGTAATCAAGAGTATACGGTACATTTCTGCTACCCGTTGTACGTTTACAAACCCTCGCGAACTCTTCGATATTACCCCCTGCGGGTTAGGGGTTTAGAATATGCCCGAGGTAGGCATACCGGTCGTAAGAGGCGACTCATATGCACATAGGTAATTGACGTGCTACTCGATGGTTGATCTACGGATATGATGCCTCTCACCTCTCATTACCCATCTTCTCCTTCCTCATGGATGGAGGGATGCCATGACCTAGAAGGTTCCACTGGTCATACCAAATCGCTACCACGACAGTCGGGCAGTACCGCAAGGGAGTACCGCAGCGTACCGGGGTCATATCCGGCCAAGGACTGTCAACTTCGGCATCACTCCCCAAAACCTTCGGGGAGTGTTTTGTTGTTAACAACAACAACAACAACTCTTCGATATTGTCGCATTCAATGATGCACGCTTTTCCATTGCTGTCGTAAGCTCTGGAACCCTTTGGACCGCAAGAATGTGAATTACTGAAATAGTACTTGTCATCGTAGTGCATTACCCCAAATGATTGTCCGCCGGTTATTAATATGCCGGCGCGATGTAACTCGAATAGATCTTGCAGGCCTTGAAAGGGCGCGACCAAGGTTTGCTTGATTATAGTTATCCTTCAAGCTGCCGTATATGCTCGGATCATTATCAAAAGTGATCTCAAATCTTTTGCCAAATGCATACAATTCATCTTTGACTACATGAAACCTGGGGCCTTCACCTTTCGTTTGATACCCATATTGTAGGGATTTTTTTTAGGTTTTTGGGCCTTCATATTTTGACCGATAACTCAGTTATCGATAAATTTATCGAAATATGTCGATGTCCAAATGAAACCTGGGGCCCTCCCCTTTCGTTTGATACCCATATTGTAGGGAATATTTCAGGTTTTTGAGCAATCATATTTTGACCGATAACTCAGTTATCGATAAATTTATCGAAATATGTCGATGTCCAAATGAAACCTGGGGCCTTCACCTTTCGTTTGATACCCATATTGTAGGGATTTTTTAGGTTTTTGGGCAATCATATTTTGACCGATAACTCAGTTATCGATCAATTTATCGAAATATATCGAAGTCCAAATGAAACCTGGGGCCTTCACCTTTCGTTTGACACCCATATTGTAGGGATTTTTTTAGATTTTTGGGCAATCATACTTTGACCGATAACTCAGTTATCGATAAATTTATCGAAATATGTCGATGTCCAAGTGAAACATGGGGACTTCACCTTTCGTTTGATACCCATATTGTAGGGAATTTTTTAGGCCTTTGGGCCTTCATATTTTGATATGTAGATGTCCAAGATAAATTTATCGAAATATGTCGATGTCCAAATGAAACCTGGGGCCCTCCCCTTTCGTTTGATACCAATATAGTAGTGAATTTTTTAGTTTTTTGGGCAATCATATTTTGACCGATAACTCAGTTATCGATAAATTTATCGAAATATGTCGATGTCTAAATGAAACCTGCGGCCTTCACCTTTCGTTTGATACCCATATTGTAGGGAAATTTTAAGGTTTTCGGGCAACCACATTTTGACCGATAACTCAGTTATCGATCAATTTATCGAAATATGTCGATGTCCAAATGAAACCTGGGGACTTCACCTTTCGTTTGATACCCATATTGTAGGCATTGTAGGCATTTTTTTAGGTTTTTGGGCAATCATATTTTGACCGATAACTCAGTTATTGATAAATCTATCGAAATATATCGAAGTCCAAATGAAACCTGGGGTCTTCCCCTTTCGTTTGATACCCATATTGTAGGGAAATTTTAAGGTTTTCGGGCAACCACATTTTGACCGATAACTCAGTTATCGATAAATTTATCGAAATATGTCGATGTCCAAGTGAAACCTGGGGACTTCACCTTTCGTTTGATACCCATATTGTAGGGATTTTTTTAGGTTTTTGGGCAATCATATTTTGACCGATAACTCAGTTATCGATAAATTTATCGAAATATATCGAAGTCCAAATGAATCCTGGGGCCTTCACCTTTCGTTTGATACCCATATTTTAGGGACATTTTACGGTTTTTGGGCCACTGGGGCTTAAACCGAACGAGAGTTACATACATACAAGCAAGCAAGCAAGCAAACAAACAAACATACAAGTGAACCTAATAAAAGCGTGGTAAATAAATATAGTTTAAAAAAACTAAAACTCACGCTTTCAGAGAGTATTGAACTAAAAATTTGAAAATAATTTTAAAAACCCTACACAGTAGTATTGTGGAAAAAGCGTGGTCCGCTTTGTTCCATAATCTTCGTTTTTTATTTAAATTATTTTTACCTTTTTAGTGCAATATTCTTTAAAAGCGCATGTTTTCGCTTTTTAGTTAAATGTGTTATGAAGTAATCGATATATATATCGAAGTATACCGCAGTGCAAACGAAACCTCTGGGCCTCCACTTTCGTTTGATACCCATATTGTAGGCAATTTTGAATATTATTGGACAACCTCATTTTGACCGATAACTCAGTTATCGATAAATATATCGAAATATTCCAAAGTCCAATATGACCGATAACTTAGTTATCGATAAATATATCGAAGTCCAAATGCAACCTCCTATCGTTTGACACCCATATTGAAGGCACATTTCAAGGTTTTTGTGACAGTCATATGCCACTATCGGGTAGACTGAAGTAGAGTTACATACAAACAAGCAAACATACATATGAATGTATGTACAAGTAAAGCTAATGAAAGCGCAGTAAAGAAACTAGCATTATGTGGGAAAAGCGTCGAGCGCTCGATATACGAAAATTATGGCACAGAGCGGACCACGCTTTTTCCACAATACTACTGTGTAGGGTTTTTAAAATTATTTTCAAATTTTTAGTTCAATACTCTCTAAAAGCGTGAGTTTTAGTTTTTTTAAACTATATATATTTTTTACTTTTTAGTCAAATGTCCTAGGAAATTATCGATAAATATATCGAAAAATACAGCAGTCCAAACGAAACCTCTGGACTTCCACTTTCGTTTGATACCCATATTGTTAGGGAATTTTAAGGTATTTGGCCTCAGATTTTGACAATAACTCAGTTATCGATAAATTTATCGAAATATGTCGAAGTCCAAGTGAAACCTGGGGACCTCCCCTTTCGTTTGATACACATATTGTAGGGAATTTTTTAGGTTTTTGGGCAGTCATATTATGACCGATAACTCAGTTATCGATCAATTTATCGAAATATGTGGATGTCCAAAAGAGACCTAGGGCCTTCACCTTTCGTTTGATACCCATATAGTAGGGATTTTTTTTGGTTTTTGGGCAATCATATTTTGACCGATAACTCAGTTATCGATCAATTTATCGAAATATATCGAAGTCGAAATGAAAACTGGGGCCCTCCCCTTTCGTTTGATACACATATTGTAGGGAATTTTTTAGTTTTTTGGGCAATCATATTTTGACCGATAACTCAGTTATCGATAAATTTATCGAAATATGTCGATGTCCAAATGAAATCTGGGGCCCTCCCCTTTCGTTTGATACACATATTGTAGGGAATTTTTTAGGTTTTTGGGCAGTCATATTATGACCGATAACTCAGTTATCGATAAATTTATCGAAATATGTCGATTTCCAAATGAAGCCAGGGGCCTTCAACTTTCGTTTGATACACATATAGTAGGGAATTTTTTAGGTTTTTGGGCAATCATATTTTGACCGATAACTCAGTTATCGATAAATTTATCGAAATATGTCGATGTCCAAATGAAACCTGGGGCCCTCCCCTTTCGTTTGATACACATATTGTAGGGAATTTTTTAGGTTTTTGGGCAGTCATATTATGACCGATAACTCAGTTATCGATACATTTATCGAAATATGTCGATTTCCAAATGAAACCAAGGGGTTTCACCTTTCGTTTGATACACATATAGTAGGGAATTTTTTAGGTTTTTGGGCAATCATATTTTGACCGATAACTCAGTTATCGATAAATTTATCGAAAAATGTCGATGTCCAAATTAAACCTGGGGCCTTCACCTTTCGGTTGATATCCATATTGTAGGGAATTTTTTAGGTTTTTGGGCAATCATATTTTGACCGATAACTCAGTTATCGATAAATTTATCGAAATATGTCGATGTCCAAATTAAACCTGGGGCCTTCACCTTTCGGTTGATATCCATATTGTAGGGAATTTTTTAGGTTTTTGGGCAATCATATTTTGACCGATAACTCAGTTATCGATAAATTTGTCGAAATATATCGAAGTCCAAATGAGACTTGGGGCCTTCACCTTTCGTTTGATACCCATTATGTAGGGAAATTTTAAGGTTTTCGGGCAACCACATTTTGACCGATAACTCAGTTATCGATAAATTTATCGAAATATATCGATGCCCAAATGAAACCTGGGGCCTTCACCTTTCGTTTGATACCAATATTGTAGGGAATTTTTAAGGTTTTCTGGGAACCATATTTGGACCGATAACTCAGTTATCGATCAATTTATCGAAATATATCGATGTCCAAATGAAACCTGGTGCCTTCAGCTTTCGTTTGATACCCATATTGTAGGGAAATTTTAAGTTTTTCGTGCAACCACATTTTGACGGATAACTCAGTTATCGATAAATTTATCGAAATATGTCGATGTCCAAGTGAAACCTGGGGCCTTCACCTTTCGTTTGATACCCACATTGTAGGGATTTTTTTAGATTTTTGGGCAATCATATTTTGACCGATAGCTCAGTTATCCATAAATTTATCGAAATACCTATGTCGATGTTCAAGTGAAACCTGGGGCATTCACCTTTCGTTTGATACCCATATTGTAGGGAATTTTTTAGGTTTTTGGGCAATCATATTTTGACCGATAACTCAGTTATTGATAAATTTATCGAAATATATCGATGTCCAAATGAAACCTGGGGCCTTCACCTTTCGTTTGATACCCATATTGTAGGGAAATTTTAAGGTTTTCGGGAAACCACATTTTGACCGATAACTCAGTTATCGATAAATTTATCGAAATATATCGATGTCCAAATGAAACCTGGGGCCTTCGAGAGTTACATACATACAAGCAAGCAAACAAACAAACAAACAAACAAGGAAACATACAAGTGAACCTAATAAAAGCGTGGTAAAAATGACTGGGGATGACTTGGGGAATGTTATAGAGTCCATCTCAACCATTTTTAGAATTATTGTCTGTCTGTTTGTCCGTTTGAACGTAAGGATCTCGGAAACTAAGAAACGGATTTTAATGAGGCTTTTTCTGGTGGACAGCTTGAAGCTTAGAAGGAGCCCTAAACTTTATTTGATCAAAATCGCCTAATAAACAAAAAAGATATAGTCATTTTAAATGAGGTACCTATGAAATTTTTTTTTGTAAATAGATTTATATAAAGAAAAATTCACTTTGTCAAAAAATAACAAACCGTGCCTCTTACAAATTTTTGTTTAGTATTATTTTTCAACTTCAGCCAAAGCAAAAATCAATTGCATAGGTACCAAAAAATTTGGGAAATAAAATTTTTTAATCATTCATCCATTCAGTTATCTATACTGGAATAAAACTCTAGAAAAGTTGTATCTGCACATTGGAAATTCCTTGGCTAAAATTACTGAAAGTGACGTAGGGAATGTTATAGAGTTCATTTGAACTACTGTTATATTTATTGTCTCAATTTTTATCAATGAGGGTGGGTATCTAAGTAGGAGCAGATGAGGTACTGAGGTTAAGGAGATAGAAGGAAGGAAGTATTTCGGAAAGGAATATGACATAGGAAAGAAAGCCGAGGAAAAGAGATTGATGAAGAAGAATTGGACCCGAGAATAAGGTTGGCAAAAGCGAAAAAATTGTTTCAATAGAAATTAGTACGACCCTAAAAAACAGATCCACCCGGACAACGTCGGGTTCCCTGCTAGTACTATAATAAAACTGTAGAAAAGTCGTGTCTGTACATTGAAAATTTCTTTGAAAAAATGACTGGGGATGACTTGAGGAATGTTATAGAGTCCATGTCAACCATTTTTAGAATGATTGTCTGTCTGTTTGTCTGTTTGTCCGTTTGAACGTACGGATCTCGGAAACGAAGAAACGGATTTTAATGAGACTTCTTGTGGTGGACAGCTTGAAGCTTAGAAGGAGGCCTAAACTTTATTTTATCAAAATCGCCCAATAAACAAAAAAGATATAGTAATTTTAAGTGAGGCACCTATACAATTTTTTTTTGTAAATAGATTTATATGAAGAAAATTCACTTTGATTGTCAAAAAAATAACAAAACGTGCCTCTCACAAATTTTTGTTTAGTATTTTTTTCAATTTTAGCTAAATCAAAAATCAATTGTATAGGTACAGTGGCGTACCAAAAAATCTATCTATCTATCCATCTATCTATACTATAACTAGCTGACCCGGCAGACGTTGTCCTGCCACAAATTTATTTCCCTGCATGTTTCTCTGACCCGATCCCTATATCTATTTTAATCCATATCCCTATCTCCTTCGTATAGGAGGAACCACGCCCCCTTTTTCGTTATCCCCAGTTTTTTTGGAGGTGGCAAGGATTAATCTTGTTTAACTCCTCACGAAATTTCAGTGGTCTAACGTAAATACTTTCAGGGATATGGACTATGAAATGTTTCCATCGTTTGGGAGGTGCCACGCCCCCTTTTTGTTTATCTCCAGTTTTTTTTGGAGATGATAGGGATTAATCTTATTTAACTCCTCATGACATTTCAGTGGTCTAACCTAAATACTTCCCGAGATATGGACTATGAAGTATTTCATTCGTATGGGAGGTACCACGCCCCCTTTTTCGTTACCCCCAGTTTTTTTTTTGGATGTGGTAGGGATCGATCCCATATAACCCCTTGCCAAATTTCAGTGGTCTAACATGAATACTTCCAGAGATATGGACTATGAAGTATTTTATTCGTATGGGAGGTGCCACGTCCTATTTTGGTTAACACCCAGTTTTATGGGTGAGAATGGTGTTGTTATCCTATAGCTCTGTACTCATTTTCAGGTCCCTTTTAGAGATATTCACCTTGGAGAAAAAAGTTTGTATGGGAGATGCATATGTAGCAGAGTACACCTAGCGACAGCAGCACCACGCAACACGACGCGACACAACAATGTTGATCAAATAGGCAACTATTTGGTCGTGTCGCGTCGTGTCGTTAGATGTACCCGTACCTTAAGAGTTCACCAACAGAAGTCGGTGCGCTTTCACGTAGATCCGTGGTATACACATTATTAAAACAAAAATACCCAAAGAATTTTCGTTTAATACCAAATTTCATGATGGTTTTTTTTTGATTATGAAAAAATATATATGCATTCAAGATGGTAATACGTTAAAAAAAATTAAAAAAACGACGCAACTTCTTAACATTTTAATGTGTTTAGTATGAAACCCAAAAAAAACGACCCAATTTGAACACTGCGTTGAACCATGCAGCGACATCTGTTTCTGAAAAATTGGCTTGTACGCAGCTACGACAAAAACCAATTCAACACAGAATGAAAATATCGCGCTAGGGGGGAAATAAACAAAAAGGAGATACCTATAAATTATGGTGGAATTAATAAGATGAGATATAAAATATGGTGGAATTAATAAGATTGTAAAGGAGGTACCACGCCCCCCTAATATTTTGTTTTGATTTTAATACATGACCTGCGCGTGGTAATAACAAACAAACCCCCCAAAGGAAGTATATAATTTGGTTCAGCGTTTTCGAGTTTTAGCGTGACGACTGAACACCATTTCATTTTTATATATGTATATAGATATAGATTAACAACCAAAATAATTAAAGATTGTATGGGAGGTACCACGCCCCCTTTTTCGATAACCCCAAGTTTTATAGGTGAGAATGGTGTTGTTATCCTATATCTCTATACCAATTTTCATGTTCCTACCTTAAACACTTTTGAAGATATTCACCTTGAAAGATTCAGTTTGTATGGGAGGTGCCACGCCCCCTTTTCCGATTACCCCTTCTTTTATGTGTAAGAAGGCTTTTGATACCATATAGGTCTATACCAATTTTCAGGTCCCTACCTTGAACCCTTTCACAGATATTCTGCTTAAAAAATTTAGTTTGTATGGGAGGTACCACGCCCCCTTATTGGATAACCCCCGGTTTTATAGGTGAGAGTGGTGCTGTTATCCTGTAGCTCTGTACCAATTTTCATGTTCCTACCTTAAACACTTTTGAAGATATTCAACTTGAAAAATTCAGTTTGTATGGGAGGTGCCACGCCCCCTTAATATTTTGTTCTGATTTTAAGACATGACCTGCGCGTGGTAATAACAAACAAATCCCCCAAAGGAAGTATTTCATTTGGTTCAGCCGTTTTTGGAGTTTTAGCGTTACAATTATACACCATTTCATTTTTATATATATGTATATAGATTAACAACCAAAATAATTAAAGATTGTATGGGAGGTACCACGCCCCCTTTTTCGATAACCCCAAGTTTTATGGGTGAGAATGGTGTTGTTATCCTATATCTCTATACCAATTTTCATGTTCCTACCTTAAACACTTTTGAAGATATTCACCTTGAAAGATTCAGTTTGTATGGGAGGTGCCACGCCCCCTTTTCCGACTACCCCTTCTTTTATGTGTAAGAAGGCTTTTGATACCATATAGGTCTATACCAATTTTCAGGTCCCTACCTTGAACCCTTTCACAGATATTCTGCTTAAAAAATTTAGTTTGTATGGGAGGTACCACGCCCCCTTATTGGATAACCCCCGGTTTTATAGGTGAGAGTGGTGCTGTTATCCTGTAGCTCTGTACCAATTTTCATGTTCCTACCTTAAACACTTTTGAAGATATTCAACTTGAAAAATTCAGTTTGTATGGGAGGTGCCACGCCCCCTTAATATTTTGTTCTGATTTTAAGACATGACCTGCGCGTGGTAATAACAAACAAATCCCCCAAAGGAAGTATTTCATTTGGCTCAGCCGTTTTTGGAGTTTTAGCGTTACAATTATACACCATTTCATTTTTATATATATGTATATAGATTAACAACCAAAATAATTAAAGATTGTATGGGAGGTACCACGCCCCCTTTTTCGATAACCCCAAATTTATGGGTGAGAATGGTGTTGTTATCCTATATCTCTATACCAATTTTCATGTTCCTACCTTAAACACTTTTGAAGATATTCACCTTGAAAAATTCAGTTTGTATGGGAGGTGCCACGCCCCTTTTCCGATTACCCCTTCTTTTATGTGTAAGAAGGCTTTTGATACCATATAGGTCTATACCAATTTTCAGGTCCCTACCTTGAACCCTTTCACAGATATTCTGCTTAAAAAATTTAGTTTGTATGGGAGGTACCACGCCCCCTTATTGGGTAACCCCCGGTTTTATAGGTGAGAGTGGTGCTGTTATCCTGTAGCTCTGTACCAATTTTCATGTTCCTACCTTAAACACTTTTGAAGATATTCAACTTGAAAAATTCAGTTTGTATGGGAGGTGCCACGCCCCCTTAATATTTTGTTCTGATTTTAAGACATGACCTGCCCGTGGTAATAACAAACAAATCCCACAAAGGAAGTATTTCATTTGGTTCAGGGGTTTTCGAGTTTTAGCGTTACAATTATACACCATTTCATTTTTATATATATAGATAGTAAAGTCGTGTCTGTACATTGAAAATTTCTTTGAAAAAATGACTGGGGATGACTTGAGGAATGTAATAGAGTCCATCTCAACCATTTTTGGAATTATTGTCTGTCTGTTTGTCCATTTGAACGTAAGGATCTCGGAAACTAAGAAACGGATTTTAATGAGACTTTTTCTGGTGGACAGCTTGAAGCTTAGAAGGAGCCCTAAACTTTATTTTATCAAAATCGCCCAATAAACAAAAAAGATATAGTCATTTTAAGTGAGTTACCTATGAAATTTTTTTTTTAAACAGATTTATATGAAGAAAAATTCACTTTGTTTGTCAAAAAAATAACAAAGCGTGCCTCTCACAAATATTTGTTTAGAATTTTTTTAAATTTCAGCTAAATCAAAAATCAATTGCATAGGTACAGTGGCGTACCAAAAAATTCGGGAACTACATTTTTTTAAATTACTGAAAGTGAGGTAGGGAATGTTATAGAGTTCATCTGAACTAATGTTATATTTTTTGTCTCTATTTTTAAGGAGATGGAAAGGAGGAAGTATTTCGGAAAAACTCTACTGGAATTGCCAACAGAGATAGGGGCTTAACGCAAACACATGCGACAGAAAGGAATATGACATAGGAAAGAAAGCCGAGGAAAAAGGTTGATGAAGAGGAATTGGACCCGAGAATTAGGTTGGCAAAAGCGAAAAAATTGTTTCAATAGAAATTAGTACCACCCAAAAATACAGATCCACCCGGACAAGGTTGTTGTTGTTGTTGTTAACAATGCATTGCCCTGTCTAGAGTGTATGATCATTCCGAAGATCTTCATCAAGCTCTTCTAAGGGGAGTCCAAGGAAACGTGCAGTTTCAACAGGGTTTGTCCAGAGGGACAGAGGGGTTAGAAGAGTAGGTTCAGATGAACAATTGAAGAGATGTAGAGTATCATGGGGGGTCCTACCACATGCAGGGCATGTATTTAAGATTGTATCATTAAGTCTGGATAAGTAGGAGTTTAACCTTACGCTATATCCAGACCTAAGCTGTGCCAAGGTCACTCTTGTCTCCCTTGGTAAGGTGCGTTCTTCTTCAGCAATATCCGGTGGAGGACTGTTCAGAACGGGATTCACAGGTAGAGATCCGACAAAAGTGTCTACCGACTCGGTGTGGATGTCGGTTAGAGCCCGCTTATGATTCTGCAGATCAAACGGCAAGGTAATATGATGCCGGATCTCATCATAATGCTTACGGAGATGTCTCCTTATGTCTCTCGGGGGCGGATCTATGTCCAAAAGATGACGGTTTGGATGTGCTGGCTTGTGGCAGTTCAGAAGGAATTGCCTGCTCAGCATTTCCGCATGCTCTTTTACATTGAGCAGTTTTGCCTCCTGATGGAGGTGAGATTCGGAAGACATGAGGAGACATCCCGTAGCAGTTCTGATGGCAGTATTTTGGCAGACTTGCAGTTGGTGTTATGTACATTAGGCGACCATATGGGTGCATCATAGTCAAAGACTGGTCGGCCAATGGCCTTATATGTAGTCAGCAACGTTTCTTTGTCTTTTCCCCAAGTACTGCCGCAAGTGACTTGAGGATCTTGTTGCGACCACGTACCTTTGAGACCATTGCAGACACATGACCAGCAAATGATAAAGTATTATCCAGTGTCATCCCTAATAACTTTGGGTGGCTGACAGTTGGTAGCTTAGTGCCATCAACGAAAATGTCTAATTCATTTCTCACCTGGTGCGTCCATGTCGTAAAAAGCGTCGCCGTTGATTTTGTCGGAGATATTGTCAGATCTCGCTCAGTGAAAAACCTGGAAAGGTCGCAGAGGTAACCATTGATTCTCGTACAGAGTTCATCAGTATAGGGGCCCTTCCCCGTCGCCATTATTGTACAGTCGTCGGCATATGAAACGACGGAGACGCCCTCTGGTGGTGGGGGTATCTTCGATAGATAGAAATTAAACAGTGTCGGGGATAGGACACCACCCTGTGGCACCCCCTGTCTAATACGTCTAGGTTTTGATTTTGCGTTTCTAAAGTTAACCGACGCCTGCCGTCCACTCAAATAATTAGCGGTCCATCTCTTTAAACCATCAGGTATCTGTGTCTCAAACAGATCTTGTATGAGAGTGGCATGGTTGACTGTGTCAAAAGCTTTCGACAGATCAAGTGCCACTAACACAGTCCTGTGATTTGGTTGGTTTTGATTTAGGCCGCTATTTATTTGAGTTGTAATGGCATTGAGTGCGGTGGTGGTGCTGTGCAGCTTACGGAAGCCATGTTGATGACTAGCCAGGTGCAGATTTGCAGTATAATACTGGAGCAAAATGGACTCTAGCGTCTTCACTACCGGTGACAAAAGTGATATAGGACGATATGAATCGCCTATGTTTGCCGGTTTTCTAGGTTTTAGTAATGGAACCACTCTCGCCTTTTTCCATATTTCAGGAATGACGAAAGTGTTCAGTGAAAGACTGAATAGAGCCGCTAAGTATTTGTGTCCCTCCTGGCCTAGATGTTTCAGAATCTTCATGGCAATGCCGTCGGGGCCGATGGATTTTGAGGGCTTAGCCTGTCTGATGGCTTCCTTGATCTCTGAGGCAGTGATGACAATGGGCGTATTTTCGATTTTATATTTACGCGCCTGTCGCATGGTTCTACGTTTAGCTCTATCGGGCGGGGAATGTAGTACAAATTGTCTAAAGAAGGAGTTCGCACATCCCCCAGGGTCCTTCTTCACCCTGTCACCGAAAGTAATATCTACTTTATCCTTGTGTTGCGTTGGATTAGATAGAGCTTTGACCGTAGTTCATAGTTTGCAAACACCATCAGAGAGGTTGCATTGCTCTAGGTGTTGTTTCCATTTGGCCAGTTTATGTTTATCGACCAACCTACGAATTTCCGCGTTGAGATCCTTTATACGGGGGTCTGCGGGATTGAGACTTCGCACTTCATCTCTTTCTCTAGCCATGGCCGCTGCCTCCGCGGGGAAATTTGGTCTTATTTGAGATATTCGACCCGCAGGAATGAAGCGTTTAGAGGCCGAGTCAATGATGTTGCGGAAGTCTCGTTCGCCTTTGCGTACGTCCGTAGGAATGGATAGAGCAGCTAAGGATTCGTCCGTATATGTCTGAAAACTGTCCCAGTCCGCCTTGGTAAAGTTAATATATGTACCATGCTCAGGTGTATTAAAGTCCGTCGGTCGTTCGATGGTAATGACTATTGGGAGATGGTCAGACGCCAACGTGAGTATGGGTCGCCAATTGGTGTTGTTCAATAGTCCTGCACTTACGATAGAAATATCTGGCGAACTATAGCAGTTACCCGATACTCTCGTTGGGGCGTCTCCGTTCAATGTACAGAAAGCCGTATCATCTATTTGTTCTGCAAGTACATGCCCCCTATTGTCTGCTGACAAGTTTGAGTGCCACATGTCGTGGTGCGCATTGAAGTCGCCCAGGATCACGCGGTTATCTCCTCGTAATAGCAAGCTAATGTCGGGGTGATAACCGGTGGGGCAACTTGAGACAGGGGGTATGTAGATATTAATGATTTGCAGATCGACATCTCCTGTACGGATGGTAATACCTTGGCTTTCTAAGATATCATCCGTTCCTTCGATGTCGGTATCAAATAGATGATACTGTACAGAGGTTTGCGTTATGAACGCTAGACCACCTCCCAGACCTCCTGTTACTCTATGACGGTCTTTCCGGTGGATGTTATATCCGCCATAGGTAATGAGGTCCGACCTAGGACTGAGCTTGGTTTCTTGGACTGCGGCAAGTTTTATGTCATATTGCGTCATCAAATTAGTTATCTCTGCGAACTTACCAGTTAATCCGTTACAGTTGTGCTGTAAGATTTGGAAGTGCGCCGGTGGGGTCGATGTCGAGTTAACCATAGGCGTGAGAGACGGATGTGTTCGCCCAGGTGTTGGTAGGCTAAGACCAAGGCTGTGCCTCAGCCTAGTTAGCTGTGGACCCGGTGTAACCGGTTTGGCTGGCATCGTAGGTTGAAGTGTGTTACAGCATGGTGCGATGAACGCATCCGTCCAGAGGTTCCTGTTAGCGAGCCCAGAGCATAGATGTACGTGGCATTGGCCTAAGCAGTTATTGCATTTGACCGATGACGCGAGCGTGTATAATCTTTGCCGACAAACAGTACACGTAGAGACAGGTGCGAGAAGATGTTGATCCTGACTCACGTGAGAATTTAAACGGGAGGGGGGGTGTGATATAGAAACAGAGAGAGACTGGTGCTCGGAGTTGCCCATGTCTAAACTGCTCCTGTGGGAGCGAGAGTGTTGAGCTGCTGCGCGTGATGTTGACGCCATAAGACACGAGCAACAGTCTGGAGTTTGTGTGGCGGGTATAGCAGAAGTGCTGCTAGTCGTTAAGACATTATTATTATTACTATTAGTATTGCTACTAGAAAGTGGCGGTAGGGGTGCGCTTGAACGGCGCTTACCGCGGGACGCCCGAGGGCGCAAACAACAAGGGGCCACGAAAGTACTAAAGAAAGAACGGGGTCTGTGGATGTTAAGGTTAAGCCCTGAACATCCAGATTTATGGAGCCATCTCTTAAACCAGAAGCATTGCACAGAATGCGACCGTTTAATATATATCTTTCTGCAACAGACACTGCATATCCATTCTTTTGGTCCGGGGTTCGGCTCAACGCCCGCCCGTAACAATACAATATCTTGCAGCCCTGCTGCAAGGGGGGAGGATAATAGTTTCGGAATAGGACAAAACATACTAAACCCGGACAAGGTCGGGATCCCTGCTAGTACTATAATAAAACTGTAGAAAAGTCGTGTCTGTACATTAAAAATTTCTCTGAAAAAATGACTGGGCATGACTTGAAGAATGTTATAGAGTCCATCTCAACCATTTTTAGAATTATTGTCTGTCTGTTTGTCCGTTTGAACGTAAGGATCTCGGAAACTAAGAAACGGATTTTAATGAGACTTTTTCTGGTGGACAGCTTGAAGCTTAGAAGGAGCCCTAAACTTTATTTTATCAAAATCGCCTAATAAACAAAAAAGATATAGTCATTTTAAGTGAGGTACCTATGAAATTTTTTTTGTAAATAGATTTATATGAAGAAAAATTCACTTTGTTTGTCAAAAAAATAACAAAGCGTGCCTCTCACAAATTTTTGTTTAGCATTTTTTTTAATTTCAGCTAAATCAGAAATCAAAGGCATAGGTACAGTGGCGTACCAAAATATTTGGGAAATCAAATTTTTAGATCTATTCATCCATTCACTTATCTATCTATATCTATCTATCTATTATATATAAATGCGCAAACATAACTGGTTCATCCCTTTTTTGCAATAACCACAATTCTAAGGTATATAAAATTTGGTATGTATCGATATGTTTTGCCGAGCAGGGTTGCCGAAAACAAACCAAAAATTAAAAAAAATTAATTATATTATGAAATGCTAAACACGCATTCACCTTATAGAGCCGCTGTTATGTGTGAATGTACGTAGGTATGACCACTAGCATTGTTGTGTTTGCATTCAATGCAATTGTGTGTATAATAAGCACGAGTCCGTCAACTTCATGGCGCTTACACAAAGTGTTTACAAAAACAAAATCTGTGGGTAGGTAGTCAGAGAAGCAAAAATAAAAAAATAAAATAAAATAAAATAAATAAAAATAAAATAAAATAAAATAAAATAAAATAAAATAAGATAAAAAAATAAAATAAAATAAGATAAAATAAAATAAAATAAAATAAAGTAACATAAAATAAAATAAAATAAAATAAAATAAAATAAAATAAGATAAAATAAAATAAAATAACATAAAATAAAATAAAATAAAATAAAGTAACATAAAATAAAATAAAATAAACTAACATAAAATAAAATAAAATAAAATAAAATAAAATAAAATAAAATAAAATAAAATAAAATAAAATAAAATAAAATAAAATAAAATAAAATAAAAAAAAAATTCACAGCAACACATCGTGCAATAGCTCGCCACTTTACGAACTTCCTTCAGAGAGAATCCATAGCTCCAGCTTTCCTTATGAAGGGCCAAACGTATCTGCTTCAGAAAGATGCAGCAAATACGATAGACCCTTCCAAATATAGGCCAATAACCTGCCTGTGTACGCTATACAAACTCTTAACATCCTGTCTGGCCGATAAAATATACCAACACATTGACGCTAATGACATTATGCACATAGAACAAAAAGGGTGTATAAGAAAGAGCAAAGGGTGCAAAGAGCAGCTCATTATTGACTCCGTCGTTATGGAACAAGCATATCACAAGCAAAGGAATATTTATACGGCCTATATCGATTATGCTAAAGCCTTTGACAGCGTTCCGCACTCTTGGCTATTGCAAGTTCTTGAGATATATAAGATTGCCCCAAATATTAAGCGATTACTGCAACACCTGATGTCCTCTTGGGAAGTTACTCTAAATATGAACCAGCAAAATGGTGTCATAACATCGGCTCCTATATTTATTAAGAGAGGTATCTTCCAAGGTGACACTTTAAGCCCACTGTGGTTCTGTCTTGCCTTAAATCCATTGTCGACCATCTTAAATAAAACTAATTATGGGTATAACATAAAAACTCCACGATCCACCTATCATAAACTCTCCCACTTGTTATATATGGACGATATTAAATTATATGCCGCAAACGAGCGACAAATAACAACATTGTTAGAACTCACAGAGGATTTCTCAAAAGATATCAGAATGTCTTTCGGAATAGACAAATGCCGCAGATTAAGTGTAATAAATGGGAGACAGGTTCTGCGAAATTTCCAGTGCTACAACTCTGAAATGATTAACAGCATGTCCGATACCGATAGCTATAAATACCTTGGTTTGCTGCAAGCTCGAAGGATACAGCACAGTGAAATAGTGATGGCCACAACAAATGAATATTTAGATAGGGTTAAAAGCTTACTTAAGTCCTGTCTAAATGGAAACAACCTTTTTAAAGCCATAAATACATTCGCAGTCCCGGTTCTTACATACACTTTTGGCACAATAAAATGGTCTGTCACAGAATTAGAAAATGTAAAAAGGTCCACGAGAACGATACTTACAAAGTTTGGCGCCCACCACCCTAAATCTGCCATCGAGCGTTTGTACCTACCCCGTTGCCAAGGAGGTCGTGGCATGGTAGATATAAAACATCTTCACCGAAAATGTATTTATAAGCTACGCCTCTACTTCCAAAGCCAACAAAGCTCGCTACTAAGAACTATATGCGAAGCCGATTTTAAGTACACTCCACTAAACCTGCAAGATGATTCGACACCACAAATCCCTACAGATGTCGAACACAAGCAAACACTTATTCAGGAATGGAAAATGAAAACCATCCATGGAAGACACGCATTCGCTCTGGAGCATATAGAAATAGACAAAGCCGCATCCAACGAATGGCTAAGCCACTCTGGAATATACGCTGAAACTGAGGGGTTCATGCTGGCCATCCAAGATCAAGTAATTGCAACAAGGAACCACTGCAAATACGTAATACGTGCCCCAATTGAAAATGATAATTGTAGGCGATGCCAAAGCAAGCCCGAGACAATCCACCACATCACCGGTGCATGTGTGACGTTGGCGGCTACTGAATACCTAGCAAGGCACAACCAGGTGGCAAAAATCGTGCACCAATCACTTGCTCTACGCCACAATTTACTCACAGAAGAGTGCCCGTATTACAAATACAGCCCAGAGACAATTCTCGAAAACAGTGTCTTAAAAATGTA